>CM069868.1:20530175-21057675 GCA_036172795.1 Pelodytes ibericus | reverse complement strand
GAGTTCCAAAACGTAGCCATCACCGCTGCTGCCTGTGAATGTAACAGACAATATCTCGTTGACTGTACAAAGAAGACAGCAATGGGAAGCAGATATGCAAGAGTCTTTTATTTAGTATCAAGAACAATTTGTCTTTTGCTCGTGAAGATTTGGTAAATAAGAAGGCAGATAGATACCCCAGATGGTTGGAGGTGTCAGGTCAGATTAAGATATGCCTCAGTACAGTGCTAAGCTCATTCTGATGGAAAACCCTGATATTATTTTCACAGATCCATGCAGTTCACTTGGAAAAAAAAAAAAAAAAAGCCCTCCAAGCCTTTTACATCATTTATGGGAGGCTCACAGCTAACTGTATGAAAATGCCTTCAATACTGCTCATTTTCATAAAAGCAGACAGCACAGATACACGATCCCATGCACATTATCACAGACATTCTCTCTTTCCAGCCTTGTCCCTGTAACAAAGGCTCCATTTTAACCTTTAACCCTTGATGTAACGTTCTAAACAATCTCTATCTATCTATCTATCTATCTATCTATCTATCTATCTATCATCTATCTATCTATCTATCTATCTATCTATCTATCATCTATCCATCCATCCATCCATCTATCTATCTATCTATCTATCTATCTATCTATTTCTATTTATCTATCTATTTCTATTTATCTATCTATCTATCTATTTCTATTTATCTATCTGTGTCTGTCTGCCTCTGTGACTATATATCTGTCTTTCTGTGTCTGTCTACCTCTCTGTCTATCAATCTATTTGTCTGCCTGTCTACCTGTCTTTATTTCTCTCTATCTTAATCCCTTTTCCAGTATCCTAAGACATCCTAATAGAACTAACCTCCTACATAAGCTGAAAAGTACTTCATCTTCTATTATCCTACATACCAAAGAGGAGAGATCAAGCAAAACCCAGTGTCACTGCGTTCACCTATATATCTCAATAGTACATGGAATTTCTCTTGAATAATTATGCAAATGAACAGTTCTTTGCATCGCACTCAAAATCTGGGTACTTCTTCTAAATAGAACAATTGATCCCTGTTAAAAGGTCTCTCTCCTGACATTACAAAGTCACTACACTGCATGCTGGGGCCAAGTTTAACTTTCTGCATGTTAAAAAGGGGGTTAGCAAATCATTCAGGTGCAATGTAATACTTGCTCTGCCCCCTAATATCTCTGTGATACACCACACTGCTGGGTCTAGGATTCTTCTTCGCCGCTGAACTAAACTGTCAGCAATGAAGAATAACGCGGCCGTTTGATCACGGACGCAGCTATGTAAGAGCTGACAGTTCAGCGCTGAATTGTCAGCTCTTACAAATGTAAAAGTAAAAAGAAAATAACTCCCCCTACTAAATAATTCCACCCCAAAGTGCCCCCCAAACCCCAATACTAAAATTAACCTTAAAACCCAATACTAAAATTAACCCCCGAACCCTAATACTAACCCCCGACCCCTAATACTAACCCCCTAAACCCTAATACTAACCCCCGACCCTTAATACTAACCCGCTAAACCCTAATACTAACCCCCGAACCCTAATACTAAAATTAACCCCCTAAACCCTAATACTAAAATTAACCCCCGAACCCTAATACTAACCCCCGACCCCTAATAATAACCCCCTAAACCCTAATACTAACCCCCGACCCCTAATACTTACCCCCTAAACCCTAATACTAACCCCCGAACCCTAATACTAAAATTAACCCCCTAAACCCTAATACTAAAATTAACCCCGAACCCTACAAACTAATTCTAACCCCCTAAACCCTAATTCTAACCCCCTAAACCCTAATTCTAACCACCCTTACTAAAATAAACTAAAATAGGTAAAATACAAAAATAAACTTACCTTTAGCGATGAAATGTCCCGCAATGAAATCTCCTGCGACGAGCTGTGGTGTGGTGAAGAGGAGGCGGTGAAGTGGCTGAGCGGAAGCAGCCGTGATGAAGTGTCCCATCCCCCACACTGCTCATACTTTAGATCCTATTCCTAAAATGAATGAATTAGTGCCAAGGAGAGCTACCTGCCTTGTTAAGCATTATGGAAAAGTTTGGAGTGCCACAGGTTAACCATGACAAGCCTTTGCAGAAGCAGTCAATGTATATGGCATACAAGTGAGTGCAATCCTATACATCATCAAGCATCTAGATATTGATTAGTTTGATTACAGATACGAAGTAGCAAATAAGAGAAGAAAGGGAGGAAATTGATTTGCTGCAAGGTCAGCTATATATCATGCTCTGGTAGAAGCATCTACTGAATAAAGGTGAGCAGGGGGTGGGATGGGTAAAGACTAGCTTGTAAATACATCCCATTATCTCACCTTATACCTCGAAATCTAGGCTCTGAAAGCAGAAACCATTGATTGTCACATTATTGTATTCAATAGTCTACACATTATTGTTAAAGGCCCTGCATGTATCACCTAAACATAGATTATACTGAAAATGTGTAATTTGCATATCAAGCCACAGGTGATGTCATAAACTGAGGACTCCACAGACACATGTGAAATAGGCACTTGCTTGTAATTTTACTAACACGATGTATAGATCATTTTCAATCATTTAATTATTTCTACAATTCAGTTTAACCAATGTTTAGATGATACAGTTCCTTTCAGAGTTCTACTGTAAGGACAGAATTGGCCACAGTTAGGCAGGAGGTGATGCATGGCTATGTTCTTTTATGCTCAGATGTGTAAACACTATGCACATTTGAGCATGCAAAACAATAAGGCAAGTTTAATGCAACATGATCCAACATAAATAAAAGAAATGATGGTTGGAGTGAAACTATAAACTGTGTAAGCATCAAGTTTACATTTCTGGTAAAATAAAAGAGAGACGTTAAATCAGGGATTTTCAAATACCAGAGGCTTCAGGAACATGTTACCGACACCAAACACTGTTACAGAAAGCTATATTGTTTCACTGCTTCTTCACAAGTCAGCCTTGTATAACAAACACTGCCACAATGTGCACAACCAGGGATTGTCATTAGGTGGACTAGGCAGCGATGGTGCCACCTCTGGCACGCAGAGATCTCTCAGGTGCCCCTTGCCACCTGCCTGTTGTTGTGTAGATCAGTCCTGTTATTCCCAGGATATACTACACAAAAAGGTGTGTTAATAGCAGAAGGGATGTGGAGAGTGTGAGTTGAGCTATAGAGAGTGAGAATGTATTTGAAGGGAGGTGGGCAGCATTTATGAGTGTGGGAACTACAATGGATAAAGGGAGGGAGGGGAATGGAAAGGAAGGATTATTGAAATAATGAGAGAAGGATGTAACTTTAAAGATACACTGCCACTTCCATAAGATGTAACTAGATTACCTGTGCATTTAAAACAAACACATATATAAGACATATGCCACTTTTTGCTTGTTTTGTTTTCTATGTTTGAATTAATTGCATATCAAAGTAAAAAATAAAATTAGGTATCTATCTCCTGCATCCATTTTGTGAGTTTTACCCATGATAAAACATTTTTCAAAATCTTCCAGCAAATCTCCCTTTACAACTGTGGGTAGAGCCTGCATGATGATGTCATAAGATACACAGGAGCCAGTAAAAGAGCAGGGGTGTATCACTAGTGGGCAGGACTAGGTGGCTGTGTACACCATTTTTTTTTTACCTGCCTTCCAACACAGAAAGTACATATTTCTTTAAGAGAGAGGAGATTGACCTGAACAGGATAATAAGTCCGCCCCCTGGTGATATTATAGTTACATTACCCTCCCATTCAGTGCAAGTCTATGATCAGAATTCTGACTCATAGACTGCATTCTGTGTCCCCAAAGTTAGATACTAGAGCTATAAGGTCAAGGAGGGGGTGGGGGGCGGCACCCAAAACACTATATTTCACAAAATGGAGTCACCCAGGCACCCAAAACACTATATTTCACAAAATGGAGTCACCCAGTCACACTTGTTTCGTAAAATATTTTATTGAATAAACATAACAAAAGACATGTCTGAAATCAACAATGTCAAATAAAAAAATTAAACCTTTTCTTTATTTGGTGGAAGTGTCCTTTTAACGATTTAGTGCCTACAATTTGGAACATTAACACTAGCAGTAGATTCAAGTATAATTCTAACTTCATCATGAAACAAATTTTAAAGATTTGGGGGGGGGGGGGGGGGGGGATATCTAGATTAGATATTAGGAATAATATACCAGACTTCCATCAGCTTAATGTAATTGACCACAAAATGAGAATGGAGATTGAAAGGAATTTTAGAAATATTTGAGACTTGTATTTGGATAGAACACTGAAGTCTCTCCCAACTAATTAGTGATTTTCAACTACCCAAATGTGAACTATTTACTTAACTGAGAGTTCAAAAACATTTTTTATAATAAATATGTTGGAAACACAGAGTTATATAACTTCTTAGCATTCATATTTAGGTATGGAAAAGTAATTAAATCATTTTAAAAATGCACTAAATTAGTTAATTAAGATAGGTGACACTAAGATTTTTCGAAAATCAGGGGTTTGGAAAAGAAGCTAAATTATTTTATAAAGTTAGATTACTGGTTTAGTGCATTTTACAAAGTTAATTAGATGATCCATTGCCTCTCCCTAGAAGAGACGCAGTTTAAAGTCAACAGATGGTTTTTGGTACCCTCTAGGTTAGTTAAAATGTAGCCTCATCACTCCAAGACATGTTTGAGATGCAATATGGAGGAGGGTACATATTCCATCTGGTGGAAATGTGATAAAATAAAATCTATATGGGACACAGCATATAAACTGCCCAAAAAAAATATGAAAAATAGTGTTGAATAGGAAACTGGAAATAGCTCTGTTACAGAGAGATTGGTCAACACTGAGTATTAAGCAACTGTTTTTACCATACATTGTTTTGTTGCTTCAAAAACTGTAACAGCTAGAAAATGTTGCTTGGTCTCAGTTGAGAAATTGAAACATAGAATGTGTTGGCAGATCAGAATCATTCGGTTCATCTAGTCTGCCCAATTCTTGGTATACTTTCATTAGTTCCTGGCCAAATCTCATATATAGGATAGCCTTGTGTCTTCCGCTAAAAGACTATTCATCCACTATTGTCTAAGTAAAGTAATACTTCCTGATATTACATTTAAATCTTTGCCCCTCTAATTTAAGACTATGTCCTTTTGTTGTGTTAGTTTTTCTTCTTTAACCTTTCCTGGTAAGTTTTATCCTTCAACCCATGAACCAGTTTAGTAGTTATTTTCTGAACTCTCTCCAAAGTATCAATATACGTCTGGTGATATGGTCTCCAGTACTGCGTACAATACTCCAAGTGAGGTCTGTATAATGGCATGAGCACTTCCCTCTTTCTACTGCTAATACCTCTTCCTATGCAACCAAGCATTCTGCTAGCATTTCCTGCTGCTCTATTACATTTTTTGTAATACATGATATTACAAAAAGCCCCTGCAGATTCAATAGAAATGGACAGGATCTATGAAGTACTAAACGCTAAAGGCTACCCGAATTCACCAGCCAGAGATGTGTTCTGCTGTCTGCACTACACAGCTGATCGGGATGCCCTTTTAACCACCTGCCAAGACAAGTCCCCTATACTGCTTAAAGGTGTGGAGATCTCTCTTTTTCTAGACATGTCCCGAATGACCTTACAGACTCGCAGAGCCCTTCAACCTATCACCATAGCCCTGAGGAAAGCTGGTACTCCTTACACATGGGGCTTCCAACTTGCACTCTATGCCAGGAAAGCAAATTGGCTCCATATCCTACGCCTTCCGAGAGATCTACCATTATTTCTAAGTTGTTTGGCGCTTCCTAACATTCAAGTACCGGAGTGGTCGACACCGGCATCATACCCAGGCCCACTCCATTCCTCGCCTTCAGAAATGCCACCAACTGATCATTAAACACTACTGGCTATACATGCAAGGCTGAGGGGCCACACAGCCCTTTCCAAGATTTTGAAACAACAGCCAAAGCAGTTTCGACCTAGGGCAGCCTACTTCCATTGGATCGTTGGACCTTACCCTGTTTGTAGCACAGACTGCCTTATCTACAGCAAAATCTGCTTGATGGTTGAAATAATTGCCTTCGTAACTGGACAGCACTTTATTCATACCATATGTGGAACACAACATTGGGAAGAGATTTCAATTTCTCATACCATATCTCTGACGGAGAACCCTTGCCTAATGTCAATATATTTTTTGTCACTGACAATGACTAGTTGGGTTCTACAAACATGTACTTTATTTTTCGAGAACCCCATGATGGAGCGCCCACTCTCTGCATGTTTTGTATATTCTGTTATTCATGTTTAGCACCCGGCAGATTCGTTTACAATTATCTTTCGACCAATAAGTATTATTACAATTAACCCATAGGGTTGAATATTATGAAGCCTCTTATGGTCCCTACAATGTTTTGGCGTTCATAATTACTTACTGTGGTGCCTCACTGGGCACCCACCTGTCCAATTTTGGTCAGATACATTGGGTGGGTCACAATTCTGACTACTTACCCATTTTTTGGCAGTGTCTCCTTTCCTCACTGCAGGTGGTCTGTTCCACCAGGGGTTTATCCCCACCACACTCATTCCTTGCTTTACTCTCTACCTCATTTTGCCACAAGTTGCAAACTGCACACACCTTTCAGAATGTGAGCACACACCAGTTTATTCTGTCTCCTGCCCCCTTGAGCTCTATATATCCTTTCCATGCATGCTCAGACTCCCCCATGCCCACAATGGGTAATACAATGACACGTGTGCAGGCTTGATGGGCCAATGGCAGGTTCCCAATGAACCTCACATCACAGCAACATCACAGTAAAACTGAATTTTTTTTTCTCTATACAGTATTTACACAATACTACTGTATTTCATGCCAATATTATTTTGCTATTAATATGCCAGTATTATTTTGCCATTAATATGCCACAGCCAATTTGCCCATTAATATGCCAGTATTATTTTGCCATTAATATGCCACAGCCAATTATCCCATTAATATGTCAGTATCATTTTGACATTAATATGCCAGCATTATTTTGAAATTCATATGCCACAGCCCATTTTCCCATTAATATGCCAGTATTATTTTGACATTAATATGCCATAGCCAATTTGCACATTAATATGCCAGTATTATTTTGCCATTAATATGCCACAGCCAATTTGCTCATTAATATGCCCTTATTATTTTGCCATTAATATGCCACAGCCCATTTTCCCATTAATATGCCAGTATTATTTTGACATTAATATGCCATAGCCAATTTGCACATTAATATGCCAGTATTATTTTGCCATTAATATGCCACAGCTAATTTGCCCATTAATATGCCAGTGGTACTGTGCTCATTATATGAGTTTAATCTCTGTGGTGCTCTTTGATACACTTTATATATTTCAAACATTTATACTTGAAAATAAGGACACCAGGTAGTGTAAGGGATGAGGTAAGCCTCAAACCCTTTATTAAACTTATATAGCTGGACTAATTAAAAACGGCACAAGACAAGGTTGCCCCCTCTCCCCCTTGTTATATATTCTTACGATCGAGCCGCTTGCTGAAGCTATTAGACAAAACAAAAGAATACAAGGAGTGGGAAAAGATAAAGCTTCGGCCAAAATTAGCTTATATGCGGATGATGTAGTTATTACAATAAAAGATCCAAAAACATCTTTGAGGGAAATAATGAAAGAAATAAACCTCTATAGTAGAATGTCCAACTACAAACTTAATATAGAGAAGACGACGAGTATGGCTCTTAATGTACCACAAAGAGTAGTAACGGATATGAAAACCGAGTTCCCTTTTAAATGGGTGAAAGAATTTTCCTACTTAGGCATTAAAATAGGTAAAGATCCAGATAAGCTAGTAGAGAAGAACCTACTACCACTCTTAAAAAAATAAAAACAAAGATCTCCAAGAATGGAAAAATAGAGAAATTTCATGGTGGGGAAAAATCAATGTTATTAAATCATATGTAGTTCTAAAATGGACGTATCTATTTAGGATGATACCGTTGAAATTCCCCACAACATGGCTGAAAATGGTGCAAAATGCATTTACTAGATTCATTTGGGCAGGTAAAAAAGCCCGTATTAATCAGAGAATTGCATCTCTTAAACTCGATTCAGGAGGACTGGGGATTCCTAATATTATAGAAGAATATGAAGCCAATATGCTCACCCACGCATTAATTACACAAAAGAATAGTGCCAAACTAGAAAAATGGTATAAGATTGAAAGAGAGATCACAGACAGTTCCTCAATAGAAAGCATGTTCTGGACTACTGGAAAGATAGGTCAAAAATAACTCAATAAAGGTCTACTCTCCCTGGTACTAAATAACATACTGTCAACCTGGACTAAAACCAAGAAAAAATTAAAAATACAACAGAAACTCCTGAAAGCTACCCCGATCCAAGCCATAAAAACCAATATATAGGATCTAAATATCGATAATTGGGAAGAAAAGGGTATAAATATATAAAAGATCTATGGTCAGGAGAAAGTATTAAAACCTTAGCCAGACTAATAGAAGAATACGGGCTAGAGAATAACCAAGTTTTTAACTTTATGAGAGTGAAACACTACTTGCAGCTACACCGCTCAGCCGGTTAGCTCCGCCCCCTTCCCTGATCAACATTTGCAGGCAAGGGGGGGGGGGGAGAGGCAGACTGAACAGGGGGAGAGAGAGACAGACAGAACAGGGGGAGGGGGAGAGAGTGACAGACAGAACAGGGGGAGAGAGACAGACAGACAGACAGAACAGGGGGAGGGGGAGAGAGAGACAGACAGAACAGGGGGAGGGGGAGAGAGAGACAGACAGAACAGGGGGAGGGGGAGAGAGACAGACAGAACAGGGGGAGGGGGAGAGAGACAGACAGACAGAACAAAGAGAGAGAGTCAGACAGAACAAGGGGAGGGGGGGAGAGAGAGAGACAGAACAGGGGGGAGTGAGAGACAGAACAGGGGGAGAGAGAGACAGACAGAACAGGGGGAGGGGGAGAGAGACAGACAGACAGAACAGGGGGAGGGGGAGAGAGAGACAGACAGAACAGGGGGAGGGGGAGAGAGACAGACAGACAGAACAGGGGGAGGGGGAGAGACAGACAGACAGAACAGGGGGAGGGGGAGAGAGAGAGAGAGAGAGAGAGAGAGAGAGAGAGAGACAGACAGAACAAGGAGAGAGAGTCAGACAGAACAAGGGGAGGGGGAGAGAGAGACAGAACAGGGGGGAGTGAGAGACAGAACAGGGGGAGAGAGAGACAGACAGAACAGGGGGAGAGAGAGACAGACAGAACAGGGGGTGGGGGAGAGAGACAGAACAGGGGGAGGGGGAGAGAGACAGACAGACAGAACAGGGGGAGGGGGAGAGAGACAGACAGAGACAGAACAGGGGGAGGGGGAGAGAGAGACAGACAGACAGACCAGGGGGAGGGGGAGAGAGAGACAGACAGAACAGGGGGAGGGGGAGAGAGAGACAGACAGAACAGGGGGAGAGAGAGAGACAGACAGAACAAGGAGAGAGAGTCAGACAGAACAAGGGGAGGGGGAGAGAGAGAGAGAGACAGAACAGGGGGGAGTGAGAGACAGAACAGGGGGAGAGAGAGACAGAACAGGAGGAGGGGGAGAGAGAGAGACAGAACAGGGGGAGAGAGACAGAGAACACGGGTGTCTGGGGGGGGAGAGACAGAACACGGGTGTCTGGGGGGGAGAGACAGAACACGGGTGTCTGGGGGGGAGAGACAGAACACGGGTGTCTGGGGGGGGAGAGACAGAACACGGGTGTCTGGGGGGGAGAGACAGAACACGGGTGTCTGGGGGGGAGAGACAACGGGGGGGGGACAGAACAGGGGGAGGAGAGACAGAACAGGGGGAGGGGGGAGAGAGACAGAACAGGGGAGGGGGGGAGAGGGAGAGAGAGAAAACAGGTATGGGGGAGTTAGAGCGAGACAGACGTGGCAAGGAAGAGGGAAGGGACACATACATGGGGGGGGGGGGGCGCAACGGGGGAAGCCCGCACAGGGCGCTGGAACACTTAAGGCCGGCCCTGCCCACGGTAGCCCCAGACCAGAAATTCTTTAATCAAGTCATATTCCAATGTCGCATGGAAAGAGGAATAGCAGCTCAAAATTATAGACAAAACATGAAACATAACAATTGGGATACCTGGACCCAAAAACTAATAGACCATTACAACTAGGAGTTTGGGCTGAAAGGACATACTGATAGTGGATAACTCAAGAAAATTCTATATCTCACCTCTCCCGTTCTCTCTCGACTTCCTGTTTAAGAAAAGAGATATATATCGTGTTTAAATGTCTTGTTTGTGTAATACTGTGGCAAAATAAAATATTAAAAGCCAAAAAATAAAAAAAATAAAAATATGCCAGCATTATTTTGAAATTCATATGCCACAGCCCATTTTCCCATTAATATGCCAGTATTATTTTGACATTAATATTCCATAGCCAATTTGCACATTAATATGCCAGTATTATTTTGACATTAATATGCCACAGCCAATTTATATTATTATATGATTTTAATCTCTGTGGTGCTCTTTGATACACTTTATATATTTCAAACATTTATCCTTGAAAATAAGGACACCAGGTAGTGTAAGGGATGAGGTAAGTCTCAAACCCTTTATTAAACTTATATAGCTGGACTATATAAAAATGGAAGCTATTCTACTTACATATCCAGATTTGGTCTAATTAAATAGTCTGAGTACACCTTTCTTCCCTAAGGGAAACTACATTAGTGTCGAAATATGCACTCAGTTACTGGGCCGCAGAGGGTTTCAAAGCATTAACATAAGGCATAGCCATTTTCTATTCCACTATGTAAAAAATGTTCAGTTTGGTTTAGAGGACAGGACCTCTTTAGAGCAAGACACTATGTAAAATTCATAAAGTAGGGTTGTGTAAAAAAAAACCAAAAAAAAAAAAACAGTGCAGCCTGGCATATGCATTATTCATTAACATCCTGTATAACAGGGGATCTCTGGTTGCCATGGTCCTAGTCAAATACTCCCATTAATACCCCTCTCGATAATGTGTCCTTCTAAAGGAATGTAAAGGTTATTGAGCATCATATACTATTGTTCAGTTTAGTTTACGTGTTATATTTCCTGGATCTTAATGTCTTATGTGAGTTATCTGTTAAACCTCTCCATACCAAAGCTTTAAATCTGCTGCAGATATTTCTGCACTCCATGCTTTTTAAATATACATGACACAATTATCTTCAGCATGAATTGTTTCTTCATTTATGTGAACAGTATTTTCCACTTATACCAAGGCTTTCATTATCTCCAAAAGGGAACGGGAGAAATATCCACTTTCCAAATATCTAAAAAGCATTTGTGGACCTAACAGCTTTTGTAAATGAGACAGAGTTAAGACAAGTTACCCTATGACAGGTTAACTAAACAGCATAGAAGCACAAGTAAAAAATGAGTTGCTCCTAGTGTGATGATAAACTGGCAGGTATTTCTGATAGTACACGCCAGTTTATCCTCTGACCAGCAGCTGCCATGCTTCCATAGGACGCAGGCAGTCTGTTTTGGTCGGCGACAGTCTTTCTCTGCTAGTTCATTAACAGAAAGTTACAAAGAACAAGAGGTCACCCCCTCAGACTGGAAGAGCAAAGATTTCATAGGCAGCAAAGGAAGGGATTCTTTACGGTTAGGACAATATCCGGCAGACAAAATCCGGGCACCCCCCTACCCAAGCTGCACACCCACCTTACACACCTAAGACATGCCCCATCATTCAGACTCACATCAAGCTCACACTCCCATCACACTCAGTCACACACTCCTACTCCCATCACGCACACTCTGACTCCCATCACACTCAGTCACACACACTGTCTCCCATCACACACACACTGACTCCCATCACACTCAGTCACACACACTGTCTCCTATCACACACACTCTGACTCCCATCACACTCAGTCACACACACTGTCTCCCATCACACACACTCTGACTCCCATCACACTCAGTCACACACACTGTCTCCTATCACACACACTCTGACTTCCATCACACTCAGTCACACACAGTCTCCCATCACACACTCTGACTCCCATCACACTCAGTCACACACAGTCTCCCATCACACACACTCTGACTCCCATCACACTCAGTCACACACAGTCTCCCATCACACACACTCTGACTCCCATCACACTCAGTCACACACTGTCTTCCATCACACACACTCTGACTCCCATCACACTCAGTCACTCACACACACACACACACACACACACACACACACACACACACAGTCTCCCATCAGCACTTACCTTTCCCTAGTGGCAGGCAGCATGGTCCCTCCATGCTGCCTGTTCGGCTTCCCGGCGATTGTGCCGACAGGTCACGTGACCGGGCGCGCGTATGACGTCAGCGCGCCCGTCACGTGACTGTCGGCACTTCCATGTCGGCACACTGCACGGGGAGCCGAACAGGCAGCACGGAGGTTTCTCTGTGCTGCCTGTTCGGCTCCCTGTACAGCCTGGCAGGCAGAGCGATGGTGAGGGGGGATCTTCCGATCCCCTCTCACCTCCGTCTCTGCCTGCAAGCGCGGTGGGTTTTTTTTTTTTAAAGGGCCGGATTTTTTTTTTCCAGTGCTGGGGGGCGCTGCCGCACCCCAACATTTGCCGCCATAGGCATCCGCCTAGGATGCCTCGCGTTAAATACAGCACTGCTATCAACCACAATAGATGCATGTAAAAATGGTTTGGATGTTTTTTTTTAGGAAAGCAGAACATACAGGGCTATTAATAATAGAATAAGCATTAATAAAAGAGCTTATTGATCCAAGGAGAAATCTGATTGCCTTTTGGAGTCAAGAAGGAATTTTTTCCCCCAGGAGGCAAAATTCGAAATAGCTTCCTTAGGGGTTTTTGCCTTCTTTTGGATCAAAAGCTGTAATGATAGGTAGAAGGGTTGAACTTGATGGACTTGTGTCTTTTTTCAACCTAAATTACTATGTTACTATTACTATGTTACAGAGTCCCCTCTGATGATCCCATGCAAAACAATGGTCTTTCTCTGCAGTAGAAGAGAGAGAGACCACAGGAAGATTCAGACCCCAATCTGATGAGCAGGGGCAAGTCCCCCTCTGACTGGCTGTGCGCGCGCTGCCATCCTCCACATCGGCTGTGTCTGAGCTGTGAGACACAGTCAAGAGTAAACCCGCGTGTATCTAAAGATACATGAGGGTCTGCTTGGGAAAAGTTGAATTGCCCTTTAATACAAGATAAAGGAATGTTGTGTGCTGTCCTGGTGTAATAACTATAAGTACAATATTTAAATAAATTGCTAATCAAGGGAATTTGGGACAAAGCTCCAGAAGTATATTCCATCAGTATTTTTGTGGAGCAAAGATCTAAAAGTTGTCCATTTACTATGGAATTTAATGTAATGTTCCATTGTTGATTAGATCACTTTTATTACTTTACCCTAGAATTACCTTCATACATAACCTTCAGTTTCTTCAGAATTGCTCCACTTTTAAAAACAAAATAAAAATGTTTTACCAGCACTTCCCAACGTGGGACGTATATTCAATATGTGATTTATTGTACCTGTAACTGGATCACAAACATAGGAGGGGAAAAACCAGACATGCCTACTGCTGTTGATAGAGCAAATAGGTGAAATACACTAAGAGGGGGCACTATGAGACACTATACGCATACAATACAAGTAAAGGAATGTACAAGAGGAACGTTTAACCATATATGCTTGGAATGACCAGTTGTTAAAGTACAGATGACGCAATATAATATAAAGATTGTTGGCAAAATCTCGGGCTGTGGACCACTTCCTGCAAGTACTAAGCTTTGAAAGGGCATGACATGGATACTTCTGTGATCTTAAACGACTGATATTCCATGAGGTTCCATAAGGAAGATGTAATTTAGCCTAAAGGCCTTTTGTAGCCTGGATCTAGGTTTTTATTTCAGATAACCCATAGGTATAGGTTGCAAGTTCCTATCTAAATATGATCTAGGGTTGCCATCCAGACGGTATTTTACCTTCAGGCTGGTAACAAATTGGCTTGATGCCAAGGTTAAGTCTATGGAGGCAATAGTATGGTCGGGTATTGTTTTTAAAGAACAGATGGCAACCCTTATGTGATCAGCACCCAGAGTTATACCAACATGGCAGAGTTGTGTAACCAGGATGACAGTAGCAGTGACAAATCCTCCAAAGATACAGGGCAAGGATAGTTATAAAACTTCCTCTGTGTCTGTCATGATGGGGCTTATCATAGATACACCCGATGGCACCCCTGACACAGTCACATCTGATAGGAGGCAGGCGAAGTGTCAACCCAGGCCTTTTCAATCTGAATGGCCAAGCTGGCTGTGTCCCATTTTTGAAAATTGACCATTTAGAAGAAGTTGAATAGTGGCACAAAACACTGATTGTCAAAAATCCCTAAATCTGGGATATAATACAGCAAGGCTCTCAAGGCAGGCTATACAACCTGCCCCTGGATTTTAGACGTCCAGCTAACCAATAACATCATAGTACATTCCAAAAAGTCAATATGCCATTTTTTTTATTAAAGACTTACCTGTAGCGCCGCGATCCCTGTCCAAAAAAAGATTTCAGCGCAATTACAATTTATTCTGTTCAATATTATTTATACAACTTTCTTCTTTTATTACCGTGCATAAAAGCAACATAATAATTCTCAATACCAGTACTGCATGTGGGCAAATACCATAGATATGTAAATCCATTTATAATATTAATTTATGACATTGTGTGTATAACTTAACAGAAAATCCTTGATGGTTATTAGGCTGAATATCCATATGATTCTTTCTTTGATATCTTTTGTCTGTTTGAAAACAGCCCTGACTTATTCTCTCGATGCCAATACTGTCCTTAATGTGCTACCTTACTCAAAGCAGGACTCGCGGTTCAATGGTTGATGGTATGCCATGGTATTGTGCGGAGAATGCTTTTAATGTAGTGCGCGAATGTTTTTCACTCTGTGAAATTAATAAAATCTACTCTGCTTTTAAAATTCCTAAACGGACCCTTTAATAGTGATGTATTCAACTATGTCATTATGTCACGCTAGCTTGTTATCGCACATAATAAACATATTTTAATAGCGCTTACTAATGGACGCATCAGAACACAGTGCAAGGGAAAATACTCCTAGATGTATAAGAAACATATCAGATTTGGGGTCAATCAAGTAAGCTAATTAAACGCAATGACTTGGCAGCCAATGCAACTGGGTTTCAATAGAAAGGAAAAAAATCCTTTTGTGTTCCAAGCTAAATAAAATTGTAATTTGTTTGGATTAGGCATCCAAGTACTAAGAAAAAGGAGATGGAGAAAAACCAGGTTGAAATTACAATCGGCGCTTCCACTACAGACATTGTTAAAAAAAAAAAAAAAAAAATCTGCACTTTAACACTTTAACGGTGTGAAATACCCACATAATCCTTTAAACGCCAAGGGACAGGGTAAAAGAGAGTTTTTAAATCAAACTCCATGTTCTGCATCCCTTTTACGCTACATGCGCGTGTCACAAAACATGTGTAGTCCACTATGTGATGAAAATCAGTGCATGCTGTGTTTATTCAGTAAAAGCAACAAACCATTTTCAGATTTAACCGAGTTTGTACAGCAAACTATATGAAGTTACGGAACAAGTAACAAGTCATTCATTTGTTGACCATTTTTGGAAATCAGACTAATATTTTGATTTTTGTTTCTTTTAGAGGAAAACATTTATTTGAAATCAGATGACATCATTTCTTGGTGTTGTTTATTTGATCATGTCGTTCTATGTTCTTTGTTACTCAGTGGTGTATCTTGATTTTGTGCTGCCCTAGGCAGACAAAATCCGGGCACCCCCCTACCCAAGCTGCACACCCACGTTACACACCTAAGACATGCCCCATCATTCAGACTCACATCAAGCTCACACTCCCATCACACTCAGTCACACACTCCTACTCCCATCACACTCAGTCACACACTCCTACTCCTATCACGCACACTCTGACTCCCATCACACTCAGTCGCACACACTGTCTCCCATCACACACACTCTGACTCCCATCACACTCAGTCACACACACTGTCTCCCATCACACACACTCTGACTCCCATCACACTCAGTCACACACACTGTCTCCCATCACACACACTCTGACTCCCATCACACTCAGTCACACACAGTCTCCCATCACACACACTCTGACTCCCATCACACTCAGTCACACACACTGTCTCCCATCACACACACTCTGACTCCCATCACACTCAGTCACACACACTGTCTCCCATCACACACACTCTAACTCCCATCACACTCAGTCACACACAGTCTCCCATCACACACACTCTGACTCCCATCACACTCAGTCACACACACTGTCTCCCATCACACACACTCTGACTCCCATCACACTCAGTCACACACACTGTCTCCCATCACACACACTCTGACTCCCATCACACTCAGTCACACACACTGTCTCCCATCACACACACTCTGACTCCCATCACACTCAGTCACACACACTGTCTCCCATCACACACACTCTGACTCCCATCACACTCAGTCACACACACTGTCTCCCATCACACACACTCTGACTCCCATCACACTCAGTCACACACACTGTCTCCCATCACACACACTCTGACTCCCATCACACTCAGTCACACACACACACACACACACACTCTCCCATCAGCACTTACCTTTCCCTGGCAGGCAGGCAGCATGGTCCCTCCATGCGATTGTGCCGACAGGTCACGTGACTGGGGGCGCGCGTATGACGTCAGCGCGCCGGTCACGTGACCTGTCGGCACTTCCGTGTCGGCACACTGCACGGGGAGCCGAACAAGCAGCACGGAGGTTTCTCTGTGCTGCCTGTTCGGCTCCCCGTGCAGCCTGGCAGGCAGAGCGATGGTGGGGGGGGATCTTCTGATCCCCTCTCACCTCTGTCTCTGCCTGCAAGCGCGGTGGGGTTTTTTTTTTATTTTTAAAGGGACGGATTTTTTTTATTTTTTTATTTTTTTTTTTCCAGTGCTGGGGGGCGCTGCCGCCCCCCAAAATTTGCCGCCATAGGCATCCGCCTAGGATGCCTCGCGGTAAATACAGCACTGTTGTTACTCCTGGATCTGTTTAGCAGGGAGGAAGTAAAATAATAGTGTCAATAGAGAGAGAGTGGCAGAAAGTGTGGTCAAAGGCAGGACACATTTTGTGTGATTTTTAAAAATATAATCAGGTAGGTCATTTAAAACAAACGCATAAGCGTCGACTCTGAGTTTCGGTCCCAATCAGAACACTTTGGAGATCTCGGTATCCCTCAAATTTGGGATAGTCAGAAACCAACAAAGTGATTTGGAATCAGCGAGACTATCAGCCAATGTGGCATTGGCAATGTTGCCAATGTCAGCATTATGGAAGCAGAACTCTACCTGGAGATTGGCTGCTGAAATGGTAGCCTTGGTCCTCTCCATAGACTGCGTCCGAAAATAGCCAAAGTTCTCCCAAAATTGGCCTGAAATGTAAAAAAAAATAAAAAAATAAAAAATTTGAAATAAAAACTTAACACATTAATTACATAAAACAAATACAATACACTTACAATATTTGTTATTACATTTTTAATATTAATGTAAATATACTATTAGAATATATAACATTCATCTATTATAATAGTATGTAAAGATTTTTGTAATATGTTAACCCGCGTGTACAAACAGAATGTGGCCAAAAGTCAGCACAAAATCGCCAATTCCGTGCTGAAATCGGCCATATTGGGTAGGCGAACTGCAGATTTCCCTACAATTTTTTTTTTAATTTGGACCAGTCAACCTTATAGTATTTCCACAAATTACCACAGAATTACACATTTAGTGCAGTTTAATCATACATTACAGTGATATTTAACAGCTTTGTAACACTCACACTGCAAATGTTTGCCCTATAGGCTTTATTCATCAAATAGGCAATTGAAAAGTGAATTTCAAACTCAAGGCCAAAGTAGTCGAGTTGGAATTTCCCCCCACTCAGCTACACTTTATATACGCTCTGCTATTTTGGCCTTATGTTTGCAGTTCACTTCTCAATGACATATTTCATCAATTACGCCCTAAGTATGGTAAAGATCCACTTGTGGCCTTCATTATGTAAAGCAATTTTTTTAATGAAACTGTTCCTGTTAATGTATTGCCTCCCCAAAATATTGCCCCGCTGTGTCGGGAACAAGATTCTTCTTACCTAACTACGTACTTATTACTTAACATATATTGACCCAAGCTATTAATTTGGGTATTGAAATCAGTTTTACAACAAATGTTCTCACAGCTGCAATTCCCCCAATATCTGCTACCAGCCAGACATTAGAACACTGGACACTAAAACAACAAGCCTTCTTTTGATAAACATCTGATGATCTACTCAATATACACAAATCTGGCCTGATATGGGGCCTGATCAGTCAAAGTAGCCGAATTTCATAATTTTTCGAGATACGCCTACTCAGGTCAGCCAATTTCAATCTGACAATTAATAGGAGCTGACCAAATGGCGCCCAGCCCCCTGTTACCTACATGGGTAAGAAGGTTGATCTTATCGATTCATAGGGTAGGGTTTCTAGGGTTTAATTCCTATGAATTAATATTATTGATTCTTGGGGCCTCCTTTGGGGGCTACATAGGCATTTGGGCAGCTTCTAGACCCTGGAGGTTTACTTATTTATTTGGGGGGATCCAATGGCATTTGGGCATTCTCTGGACCCCAGAGGATTTAATTATCTTAGAGGGGTCTGTTGGAATTAGAGAAGTGAATCTCTGTTGATCAGTTCTCTCACTATCTAACAATTTAGTTACAATGACAAGACTATGACTTACAACATGTACTAATTATTTTTATTGGCTTTAGAATGTTAAGCATCTTTACACTGAAATATCTTTAAAGCACAACTGTTAGCATAAAAAAAAAGTTATATATAACTGAAAGATTGCATCAAATGTAGACATTTAATATGGAAATGCTTTAATGAAAGAAAAGAGTAAAGTACCTTATTGAGCAGTCTTTTCTCATATACAAGTATATCAGGGGGCAGACATGTTGTTTAGAATTTTAGGTCAAATGAATGAAGATCTGACCTACCTGATCCAAGATGTCCGCAGCCCCCTGATCCTGCTATCTAAGCAAACGGGTCTCAACAAGTTACTTTATTTGTATTATTTCATTAATGCATTTCTATTTAAAATGTCTGCACTTGATGCAATCTTTCTGTTAAACATAACTCAATTGTATGCTGACAGTTGTCCTTTAAACTAGAATAGCAGGCTACATTGGGCTGAAAAGCTTTTTTGGCCACAGCTCATCAATGTATGTTCATCCCCAAAGCCACTGAGCCATCTGGGACTAGATTATACAGGCATCAGCAACAGCAGGACAAGATCACACCATTAATTTGCCAAATTCTCTTCCAAATCAGTTAGAAAGAGGAGTAACAGGAATCAGAAAAAGGAGGGAAAGGCAAAAAAAGAGCATTGGATGGAAACTGACTTAAAGGAACATCATCTAAACAGTGTTTGTACTGGAGGTGTGTTATTTAAAAAATAGTTATACAGTATATATTTTTTTGTAAATTATATTTTATTAAGTTTTTAAGTACCATTAGGTGTGCCTGTCGCTCTGCTGGGATATGGCATTTGGCCAAATAATTCACACAGAGGAGGTTGTTTCTTGGTCTGCTTCGTCTCCTTTGGCCTTGAGTTGTTGGCAGATCTATTTTGTAGCAGGCTATATTGTGTTGTGGAGTGATGGTATGGCACATCTGCCGTCTTGGTCTGCTGTTTATATAGTATTTAAACAGATGTGCAGGCAAATGTCTAAAACTATCATTAGAAGCCTTCAGATTTCGCTTAAAAAATAAAATAGTTCTTCAATGATCTGTCACACATTCTCCAGTAGATGGAGTATTTACATTGCTGTAACCAATCTTCCAAATTAAGAAAGTGTAATTTCAGTTTATGACTTATTTGTGTACATTGCAAGATACCTACAAGAGATTTTTCTGTGAGAAAATTATTGCAATTCTGCAGTTATTACTGTCTGCACATATGTGCAAAATGATAACCTTTAGAGGAAAAAAAAAACCCCTGGTGAGCTAGTAATTTTGTTCCAGACCACATATATTTAAAAATAACTTGCAAATGGTGACCACACTTTGATCATTTTACTGTCCTATAACTCTGTCCTCCTATTATGGTGTTGTATACTGTTCCACTTTATGCTGAACAAAATGGCTACCCTGAGGCCTATCCTCCAGAGTTCTGTCTTTCAAGGATAGTTTGCCACTGTGAGTGAAAGAGCTGCACCCCCAATACTTGCCCTTCTCAGGAGCACCATTCAAAAATGATATAAAACAGGGAGAAATGGCCTTTCACATAAAAATATTTAATTGTACTAATTACATCACTAGCTCTCTAAAAGTTATTAAAGCACCTACATTTTTTCGGGAATTGCTCTACACGTGATCTCCCCACAATCAAAGCTATTCTAAATATTTTGCATAAAACAATCAAGGCCTGGTCTTGGTACAGTGTCCAGAGGCATAGCATGTAGCTTTTGAATGCATATTTACTGTAAACTCAGGAGAGGTATATACAATGACCTTGTTGTGCCCAAGGATTCTGTCAATCCTTGTTGACCTCAGTTAAAATGTGCTACCTTCGGTTGTCAAAGGTATTTTTTTGTAAATTTATTTTGCTTTTTAGCTCTACGAAAGGCAAATTAATCTTAATTCAGAAAACAAAACTGGGTGAAAGTGAGGTGGGAGATTTCACGGTAGGCTTCTGTACATCATATGATGGAGCACATCATCCCTGATGACTTTTGTGCTATATTGTCAGAAAGGGGTCATCAGATAGCTAATGCTAATCCCACAGAGTCACTGCAGTTCAAGTACAGCTCCATGTTGATCCTACCTATCATTTGAATTATGTGGTTTAATAAAGAGAATTGGTCATGCATGTTGATCAGAAATGATAGAGGCCCATACTAGCTGGATATCCTGGCCCCCCCTTTAACCTTGCCACTCACATATACCCCAAATGTCTGAGACACCGGAGAAGGCGAGTAGAGCTGTCAGGATGACTGACAGTGCTTGGCGGTTTGAGCGACAGCGCATGTGTGGTAGCACTGCCACCTTTTTCACAGAAAAATACCGGCCGTCCTATTGCCTCCATATACATTGGCAGCAGCCTTTTTTTTTTTACCGGCCTGCCAGTAAAATACTGGCTGGGTGGCAACACCACACTCAACTATCCACAGGTACGTCTAAATTAGACAGAGACAGACATGAGGGTGTGGTGCTCCTAAGCCTACCCTTTAGCGGACAGATCATCATGAGTAGTATTTGTAAACAAATATTAAAAATGGGTAGGCTTGCCACCTGACCGGTATTTTACTGGCTTCTCTCAGATGATAAGTCTATGGAGGCCACAGCATGGCCAGTATTTTTTTGAAGAAAATGTGGCAACCCTGAAAAGGGGGCAGATTATATTTCCCCATTGATCCATGTTCTTTTCATCACATGGGCCAAATTAACTACATTATATAACACTGCACTGCACAATCACTAGTCTGCCTCCAATTATTGGTATTTGTTAATGTATATAAATATATATTATAATATTAATATATGACGTTTTTTAAAATGAAAACAGGAGATTGTTTTTTTTTTTTTTTAAATATGGAATTAGCATCAAATGACTGAAATATCTAATTCCTAAAAAATGCGTTTTCAGCTGAAACATAACTGGCTCTAACACATCCGTTTGCTTTGCAGCTCAGGATCAGTGATTAATCCAAATCTGATCAGTGATCAGTCCAAAGGGACTACGTTTCCCATGATGCTCAGTTAATCATGGTCCGCAACAAGTACAGTTCAGAGGTTAGCTAGTTAGGACACCGTGACTCCGTTGACCAGCGCGCCACAGAACACCTGGCCATTCCGTCACGTGACTTCAGTATGCGCCAGTGAGCCGAGCTGACGATTCCCGCCCATTCTGTGGACACGATTCTCACTATGGCGGAAGCGGAGTCGGTGTGTATTTGTTTGTGTAAAGCTTTAGAGCTTCTGTTTAGTTTTTACATTCCTTCTCATCAATACCAAACATTTAGGGGTTAATGCTAGCGTTACAGACGACTTAGCTCGTTTTGTTGGGGGTCCGATTGGTGGAGGTTAATTACATCTATTACTCATAATGAGTCTTTAAATGCTGCAAAGGTTGCATAGTGTCTACAAGTTAGAAGGGTCCTTGTTATAAACTGACGTTGTGAGGCATTAAATATGTCCACGATTCACCCTTTATGCGATAAATTGCAGGGATGCTCTACTGATAAATTGTTACTAGAGTGAGGTAATTACTGTACTTGCCAGTGCTTTGAAATAATTCATTGCAATGTCCATAATTGTTTTTGTTCTTTTCATGTATTTACCCATATGAAGGGAATGACAATAATACACTGTTAATTCTAATGTTTCTACAAAACATTAAGTTGTTTAAAAAAAAAAAAAAGTATGGTATTACCATACCGTACATGTATTTGTTTTTCTTGTTACCTATTTAGTAGTCCACTTTTTCAAGGTTTTTAATCTAATGCTGTGTTGAAGTTCAGTAAAACGTGTTGGCATACAACATCTGTAATCTGATGTCTGCTCTCCAAAGTGTTGTGAATGCACCCTTAGGGTTGCACAAGTCCAGATACAAGCTTGACAAGAGGCTTCAGTTAATACCACAATTTTATTTTGGTCAAGACGCTAATATCCAATATAATATATATGCTATAAAATATATCATCATATTCAACATCTAATTAATACAGAATAAGTAATTAGCAATACATAAGTAGCACTGTAATACCTCATACCAGCTTGCACATGTGCAGTTTGTCCTCTTAGAATACTTATTGCTGTAACATCCTCTAGAGGGGTTGGCAATCTAAGGCCCGTGGGCCAGGTGTAGCCCATCCGCCAAGGTTACCATGCCTTAAGTCCCCAGACAATGTTATCCACCCCACGGTGCTGATCCCGCTGCCTTCTGAGTTCTACCTCTGTCCTGATTTTAGGGACATAGGTAGATATTTGGCAGGATTCAGCACCACAATCCTGCATACTATCTCTTTCTCTGATGTCAGGGACTCCGGAGATTGTGTACTTTGCATGCTTAGTTTGAGTGACAGTGCTAACGCACCTCCCAAGCTCCGCCCCGTGTTAGTAGCACACAATGTCACGTGACATCCCACCGCTCACCAGAGATGGTCTGTGCATGGAACAGACTGGATCAGAAATCCCCCCATCCCATGCAATGAGATAAAGCAGCAGGGAGGTGGGAGACATTCATATAGCTACTTTTTTTTTCTCTGTTAAAAAAACAAACAAACCTGCTGGCTGCTGTGTGTTTGTTTGTATGTGGCTGGCTGACTGTGTGTGTACATAACGAGCATACTGAGGGGCAAAATACTGGCATATTGAGTGACAAAATCCTGGCATATCAATTGGCATAATCCTGGCATATTAATTGGCATAACCCTGGCATATTAATTAGCATATTGAGGGGCTAAATCCTGGCATATTGAGGGGCAAAATGCTGGCATATTGAATGGCTAAATCCTGGCATATTGAGGGGGCAAAATACTGGCATATTAATTGGCAAAGAAATAGCATATTGAGGGGCAAAATCCTGGCATATTGAGGGGCAAAATCATGGCAAATTCCTGGCATATTGAGGGGCAAAATACTGGTATATTAATTGGCAAAAGAATGGCATATTGAGGGGCAAAATACTGGCATATTAAATGGCACATTGAGGGAAAAAATACTGGCATATTAATTGGCAAAATAATGGCATATTGAGGGGCAAAATACTGGCATATTAAATGGGAAAATAATGGCACATTGAGGGGCAAAATCCTGGCTTCTTAAATGGCAAAAGAATGGCAAATGGAGAGGCAAAATACTGGCATATTAAATGGCAAAAGAATGGCATATTGAGGGGAAAATGCTGACTTATTGAGTGGCAAAATATTACTGGCATATTGAGTGGCAAAATATTACTGGCATATTGACCAACTGCTCCCAACCACCCTCCATATTATAGTAGACCGGTATAACATGCCTGTGAGGGTAGGTGGGGCGAGTGGGAGAAAGTGTCGGGGGGCAGAAAATGTGTTCAGTAAGAGGCCCTGAAATTCCTGGTGGCGGCCCTGTATGTGACTGTATGTATGTATGTAAATGACTGACTGTGTGTGTATGTGACTGACTGTGTGTGTGTGTGTGTGTGTATGTGACTGTGTATATATGTGACTGACTGTGTGTGTGTGACTGACTATGTGTGTGTGACTGATTGTGTGTTTATGTGTGTCATTGTGTGTGTATGTATGTGACTGACTGTCTCTGTGGGTATGTGACTGACTGTCTCTGTGTGTACGTCACTGAGTGTATATATGTGATTGACTGTGTGTGTGACTGACTGTCTCTGTGTGTGTGTGACTGATTGTGTGTTCTGTATGTCACTGTGTGTGTATGTATGTGACTGACTGTGTGTGTATGTGACTGACTGTCTCTGTGTGTATGTATGTGACTGACTGGCTGTGTGTGTATGTATGTGATTGTGTGTATGTGTGTGACTGACTGTCTCTGTGTGTGTATGTGACTGTCTGTGTGTGTATGTATGTGACTGACTGTGTTTTACTGATTGTCTGTGTGTGTGTTACTGACTGTCTCTGTGTGTGTATGTGACTGACTGCCTCTGTGTGTGTGAGACTGACTGTGTGTATGTATGTGACTGTCTGTGTGTGTGTGTGTGACTGACTCTGTGTGCATGCATGTATGTGACTGACTGTGTGTGTGTGTGACTGCCTGCCTGTGTATGAATGTGACTGACTGTCTCTGTGTGTGTGTGACTGACTGTCTCTCTCTTTGTGTGTGTACGTGACTCAGTCTGTGTGTGTGTACGTGACTCATTGTGTGTGTCTGTGTATGCATGGTTGCGTGAATGTGCTGTTGTCTGGCTCCTAGATTTTTCTGCTGGCTCCTAAAATGAAATTAAATATATCAAGTCCTGGCCTAAAGGCTTGTAGGACAGCCTGCAGTTAACAGCTCGTCACACCTCCCCACTTGCAGAAGACTCCCCACTGTCACTTTGAGTGGCCTCACTCTGACACAGAAAATGTAACTGATGCTAAAAGTGAGTTGGTGTAAGGAGAAAATTTACCTGCCGCCACGAGGTGGTCCGTGCCGCCGCCTTGGCGGGCGGGCGACTGAGGGTCCGATCGGCGTCTCGGCCCTCCAGGGCTGCAGGTGCGTTCCCTGCATCTTCCTCAGTCTGCCGACGGACGCGCATCAGCCAGAGACTGCGCGCATGCACAGTATCCCTACACACACAGAAAAATAGTATAGCCATAAAGGTCTATACTTATAACTTTTTGAGAAGTACTTGGGGGCGGGTTTTACTACCTGAACAGTATTTAATCCATCAGTTGCTACTCAGACCTTGCCTGAGATAGTTCCTAGTATCGTGATCTAGTGTTTGATTCTTTATTCATTGATTTTTCTGGTTCTGACTCCTGCTTACTTTTGACTCCTGTGTTTGCTGCCTGCCTCGACCATTCTGCCTGTCTAGTGACCTTGCCTCCTGATTTACCTCCGTTGTACTTTGTTCCTGTTTAGTGTATGACCTGGCCTGCTGACTACCCTCCTCGTCCCGTACTCCCTGCGTATCTCTGATTCAGTGTGTGGTTGCAGTCAGTGTATCAAGTCCTGGGTGGTCATTTACCTGAGGCTCAACCATAGGGTATAACAGGGCTTGACAAATTGATCTGAGTTTTAGGAGCCAGCTAAAAAATCTAGGAGCCAGACAACGGCACATAAACACAAACACACGCAGTCACACACAGACACATAGTCTGTCACATATACATACAGAATAAAGGATCCTTTGGAGGACTAGGTTGAAAGTCCTCTCCGTGCACCCTCCACTTCTGAACGCGAAACATGTTACACCTTGTTTTTCTACATATACATACAAAACACCCCCCCACACACACATCCAGTCACACATATATATACACACACACACATCCAGTCAGTCACATACATACACACACACACACCCTATTAGACACATACATACACACAAACACATCCAGTCAGACACATATATACACACAAACACATCCAGTCAGACACATACATACACACAAACACATCCAGTCAGACACATACACACACACACACACACACACACAAATCCAGTCAGACACATACATACACACACACACACACAAACACATCCAGTCAGACACATATATATACACACACACACAAACACATCCAGTCAGACACATACATACACACAAACACATCCAGTCAGACACATACATACACACAAACACATCCAGTCAGACACATATATATACACACACACACACACACACACACACACAAACACATCCAGTCAGACACATACATACACACAAACACATCCAGTCAGACACATACATACACACAAACACATCCAGTCAGACACATATATACACACACGCACACACACACAAACACACATCCAGTCAGACACATATATATACGCACACACACACAAACACACATCCAGTCAGACACATATATATACACACACACACAAACACATCCAGTCAGACACATATATACACACAAAACGCATCCAGTCAGTCAGACACATATATACACACAAAACGCATCCAGACACATATATACACACAAAACGCATCCAGTCAGACACATATATACACACAAGCACATCCAGGCACACACATATATACACACAAACACATCCAGTCAGTCCCACACATATATACATACACACAAACACATCCAGCCACACATATATACATACACACAAACACATCCAGCCACACATATATACATACACACAAACACATCCAGCCACACATATATACATACACACAAACACATCCAGGCACACACATATATACACACAAACACATATATACACACAAACACATCCAGGCACACACATATACACACACACAAACACATCCGGGCACACACATATACACACACAAACACATCCAGGCACACACAAACACATCCAGTCACACACATATATACACACAAACACATCCAGGCACACACATATTTACACACAAACACATCCAGGCACACACATATATACACACAAACACATCCAGGCACACACATATATACACACAAACACATCCAGGCACACACATATATACACACAAACACATCCAGGCACACACATATTTACACACAAACACATCCAGGCACACACATATATATACACACAAATACATCCAGGCACACACATATATACACACAAACACATCCAGGCACACACATATATACACACAAACACATCCACGCAGACATACACAAGACAGCAGGGGTTTTTTTTGGTTGTCGTTTTTTTTTAAAGAAAAAAAAAAAGTTCACCTATCAGTGTCCCCCCTCCCTGCGATTACACCTCAATGCAGAGAGAGGGGGGCGGTATCCGTTGCAGCCTGGTGGCACAGAGCAGCTTCCATGCTATGCTCCCCAGTGATCAGACCTAGAACGCAGTGCGCGAGGGGGCGGAGCAGGAAGTCTGTGCAGAGGAAGTCTCGCTCTGCTCCCTCGCGCACCGCTGCAGGAATAAAGAAAAAAACCCGATCCCATTGCCGGGGGCACATCGCGGGGCTCACGATACCCGGGCGCCAGGTCTGATTTCCTGGTCGCCATGGCGACCTGGCGCCCGGGGTTTGTCGAGCCCTGGGGTATAATACCATTCAGCTCAGGGCTTTACAAACCCCAGGCGCCAGGTCGCCATGGCGACCAGGAAATGAGACCTGGCGCCTGGGTGAAGTTACCTTCCCTGTCCCCTCGCCGCTGCCATCCAATGTTTTTTTCTTTTTTCGGAGCGCGAGGGGGTAAAGTCTGTGCGTATAGCACAGACTGCAAGCTCTGCCCCCTCGCGCAACGCGTGTCTGAGTGCCGGGTGACGTCACGTGACATCCTGGCACTCAGCAGGCCGATGAGTGAGGACATGCTGCAGGACGGATGTCCCCCTCCCCTGCAATGAGGTAAAGCAGCAGGGAGGGGGGACACACCAAGAAAAGACTGTGTGAGGTGGGTGTGTGTTTGTATATATGTGTATAATGTAAAGTAGGTGTGTGTGAGGTGTTTGTATATATGTGTATATGTAAAGTAGGTGTGTGTGAGGTGTTTGTATATATGTGTATATGTAAAGTAGGTGTGTGTGAGGTGTTTGTATATATGTGTATATGTAAAGTAGGTGTGTGTGAGGTGTTTGGATATATGTATATATGTAAAGTAGGTGTGTGTGAGGTGTTTGGATATATGTGTATATGTAAAGTAGGTGTGTGTGAGGTGTTTGTATATATGTGTATATGTAAAGTAGGTGTGTGAGGTGTTTGGATATATGTATATATGTAAAGTAGGTGTGTGTGAGGTGTTTGGATATATGGGTATATGTAAAGTAGGTGTGTGTGAGGTGTTTGGATATATGTGGATATGTAAAGTAGGTGTGTGTGAGGTGTTTGGATATATGTGTATATGTAAAGTAGGTGTGTGAGGTGTTTGTATATATGGGTATATGTAAAGTAGATGTGTGTGAGGTGTTTGGATATATGGGTAGATGTAAAGTAGGTGTGTGTGAGGTGTTTGGATATATGTGGATATGTAAAGTAGGTGTGTGAGGTGTTTGTATATATGGGTATATGTAAAGTACCGTATTTGCTCGATTATAAGACGACCCTGATTATAAGACGACCCCCCAAACTTTGGATATTCCTTTAGGAAAAAAACTAAAAGCCTGAATATAAGACTACCCTATAGGAAAAAAGTTAAACTTGTATATATATTCACATGTAAATTGCTTTTTTAATAAAAAATTCTGATATCAAAAAATGTATTTCTAGTTTTTATTTCTTTTTATGTGCCAATGCTGCCTTTCTCTTTCCCTTGCCCCCATTTTTCTCTCTCTCCCCCCTCCCCTTGCCTGTCTCTTAACCCCTTCCCTCCCCTTGTCTCTGTCTCTTAACCCCTTCCCTCCCCTTGTCTCTGTCTCTTAACCCCTTCCCTCCCCTTGTCTCTGTCTCTTAACCCCTTCCCTCCCCTTGTCTCTGTCTCTTAACCCCTTCCCCCCCCTTGACTCTGTCTCTTAACCCCCTCCCCCCCCTTGACTCTGTCTCTGCCCCCCTCCATCCCTCTGTCCCCCTCCCTCCCTCCCCCTGTCTCTCTGTCCCCCTCCCTCACTCCCCCTGTCTCTCTGCCCCCCCTCCCTCCCTTCCCCTTACCTTGATCCCTGGTGGCTAGTGGGGGCAGCCGGGGGATGTCTGCACGATACTTGCAGACATCCTCCATGCTGCCCGACACGGCAGACTATTATGACGGACAGCTGTCCGTCATAATAGTCTGCCGTGTCGGGCAGCATGGAGGATATCTGCACGTATCGTGCAGACATCCCCCAGCTGCCCGATTCTCCCTGGTGCCTAGTGGGGCAGCAGAGGAAGTCTGCGCGATGAGCGCAGACCTCCCCTGCTGCCGCCCGGCACGCTCGCCGGGACTTCTGTGACGAAAGCGGAAGTTCCCGGCTTCTTCACAGAAACCCCGGCGGTCGTGCCGGGCGGAAGCAGGGGAGTCTGCGCTCGTTGCGCAGACTTCCCCTGCTGCTAGAGAGGGGGATCCAGGTCCCCTGCAGCTCTGCTGGGGACCTGGATCCATGTCTTATAATCTGACCTCAATTTTGAAAAAAACCTCGTCTTATAATCGAGCAAATACGGTAGATGTGTGAGGTGTTTGGATATATGGGTAGATGTAAAGTAGGTGTGTGAGGTGTTTGTATTTATGTGCATATGTAAAGTAGATGTGTGTGAGGTGTTTGGATATATGTGTATATGTAAAGTATGTGTGTGTGTGTGTATATATGTGAAGAAGCCGTGTGTTTATGAATTGCGTGTATGCTTGCGTGATTGTCTGGCTCCTAAATTTTTGGGCTGGCTCCTAAAATCTAATTAGATTTGTCAAGCCCTGATTCAGGTGAATAGACACTGTTCTGTTTCCAAGCCAGTTGCAGTAGCTACTAGGTCATCACATTCCGGTTCCTATTTTCCAGTACTTTTTTTGCAAAAAAAACAACAACCCTGCATGACGGCATAGACTGTCCTGACAGTGCTGTGGATCCCGCTGCAGGGACTTGCAGCAGGATCCCCAGTGTCAGATGAGGCTACTTTGAGTGCAAATTTCATGATTCACAGGCACAAGAATTTTCTGTTTTATACAATAAATACAGGGCCGGCCCAAGACATTGTGCTGCCTGGGACGAAAAATGAAACCCCTGGATGGCTAGACAGATATAGGCAGTGTCAGAGGAGTTAACCCCTTGGTGGCTAGACAGATATAGGCAGTGTCAGAGGAGTTAACCCCTTGGTGGCTAGACAGATATAGGCAGTATCAGAGGAGTTAACCCCTTTATCCACAAACATACACAGACAGTCTGTCACTCACACTGACACACAATCACGCACACACACTCACTCACAGTGACACACACACATATGCTCACTCACAGTAACACACCCATGCTCACTCACACTGACATACACACACATGCTCTCACTTACACTGACATACACACGCTCTCACTTTCACTGACATACACACGCTCTCACTTACACTGACATACACATGCATTCACACTGACATACACATTCACTCACACTGACACACACGTTCACACTGACATACACACACATGTTCACACTGACATACACACACATGTTCACTCACACTGACATACACACACGCTCTCACTTACACTGACATACACACACGCTCTCACTTACACAGACATACACACACGCTCTCACTTACACTGACATACACACGCTCTCACTTACACTGACATACACACGCTCTCACTTACACTGACATACACACGCTCTCACTTACACAGACATACACACATGCTCTCACTTACACAGACATACACACACGCTCTCACTTACACTGACATAAACACACGCTCTCACTCACACTTACATACACATTCAGTCACACTGACATACACATTAATTCACACTGACACACACATTCACTCACACTGACACACACATTCACTCTCACTGACATACACATTCACTCACACTGACATACACATTCACTCACACTGACATACACACACTTGCTCACTCACCCTGACATACACACACTTGCTCACTCACCCTGACATACACACACATGTTCACTCACACTGACATACACACACATGTTCACTCACACTGACATACAGACACACTCTCACTCACACTGACATACACACACTCTCACTCACACTGACATACACACACACTCTCACTCACACTGACATACACACACACATTCACACTGAAACTTACCTGCTGTATGTATCTCTCTTTGCTTTGAGCTCTGTGTGATGGAGGTCTCAGCCAATCACGGGAGGTTTCTGAACTCTCAGCCAATCAAGGGAGTTGAGAAGTCTCACCTGATTGGCTGAGACCGCCTTCAATCAAGAAACACAGAAAAAAAAAAAGACAGCTGCACGGAGGAACAAAGTGCCGCCTCTGCAAGGATGCCGCCTGGGGTAGCTGCCCCACTCTGCCCCATTATAGGGCTGGCCCTGTATAAATATGTATTAACATGTTTATGTTTGCAGGTGAAAGTAGATGATGAAAATTTGATGGACAATTTGGATAAACTTCTGATCGAACTGGGTATGTTAATGAGTATTGTATCTTTCCATCATTCTTACTCTACAGTTTAATATTGAACAGTCTAAGTCCAATCGCTGGGGGATGATGAGCCTGGATGTTGTGTGTGTGTGGATCTTGGAATGGCAGTTATACTCATTAAAGAATGTGGGAGAGATTGGATGCAAAAGATAGTTAAAGGAAGTAATTAAGAGAGGAACAGAGACAGATGATTTCAAATCTACGAACTTTGAATGCAATACATTTTAAAATGGCAAAGGATACAAATGTTTATAGACAGAAAGATTAGCATAAATAGTATGAGTCGGTTTGCCGGGGGAGGATGAGTCTGGATGTTGTGGCTGTGTGTATGTGGGTCTTAGAATGGCTCAGGAATCTGTATTGAACAGTCCAATTGCTGGAGTATGAATATAATTGAATCTGTGCATTGTAGTAGCCAAACTGCTAGAACATGTATACATCAGAGATTATTGCGGGCACAGTGATAAAAGACAAATATGGTTGGGCATTGGTACGCGTATGCAGAACACAATGATGAGGCGAAGAAGCAAATTCCATATAAGAATATTCATTGTCTCAGCTCTATTACAATTGTTAAAAATATTAATGTCTACAATTTAGTTTTTCAGTTGGAGCAAGATTCCCAAAAGCAGGAAGAGCTGAAGGAGCAGATACAACGTAAGTAACCTAAATCAAATGCATGCAGTATAATAATACAATAGGTTATGGTAGTTTAACCCCTTCGTGACGCTAGGACATTCTATGCCATCCTATTTTTGTTCCCAAAAGACGCCTGCGATGCGCTGAGCCCGGATCCCACTGCAGGGACATGCAGCGGGATCCCACCTGTCAGATGAGGCCACTTTGAGTGCCCCCAGACTTACAGGGAAAATGCAGCCGATGACCGGCTACAGTTAACAAAATCACGCGGTGCCCGAACTTCTGGGTTTGGGCATGCCTCTGTGACGTCACACGTGATGTCGGGGGTTATCTTGTTTTTTTGTCAGGGACCCACAGGGTCTATTAAGACCCTGATCAGGTCTCTGCCATTGTGTGCCTGGCAATTGATCACCTTGTGACGTTTTGGTGCTTGCTTCGTCTGGGACGAAAGCACCATGTGTCACGAAGGGGTTAAAAGAGTTCATTTACCATACGGATGCATTGCACATTCAATTAGTTAGTTAAACTATAATATGATTGTCATCCTAATACAATTTAGCTCTATACTATTATGTTGTTTTTTGTACGAGTGGTCTGTTAAAATTAAGACTGTTTTATGTCACTTAAATGACGTGACATTTTGTACTGTGATTATATGTTGTAATGTCATTAATGGCATTCATTGTTCCAGCTTTATTATTCACATCCACATTCCCTTGTTTGATAATTGATGCGTATACTACTCAGAGTGCTTAAGGTGTCAAATACATGGTAATACTCCAAAATTAACTACTGTACTGTATGAAAAATTACCCATTAAAATTGAAACCTTCGAGATTCTTATTTCACACAAAAAGTCATTAACTATTCAAGATCCTAATATGATATTCAAGGCCTTCCACAACATAGTCATTTGATTGTAAAAAAAAAAGTCCATCATATCCAACCTTTCACACATTCCTCCCGCTGCTGTTGATCTAAAATAGTATTGCCCAAATTGTTTAACGTGGAGGGCTGCATACCATGCATTTGGTAATGCATACCACACAATATTTAATATTATGGGAGTAATCATTATGTTATAAAGGAGGTCATACAATATAACTTATGCACTGTAGTCACTTCCAAGTTTGTGTCAAATGGGACAAAAAAGAAATGGATGATGGATAAAGAATCCACTAAGCGTATGAATGCTAATTGTTTTTGATTTCCAAATCCTGCTTTGTTGAAAAAAAGAATGCACTAATACCATGTTCAAGTTATTAACCCCTCCGTGACGCATGGTGCTTGTGTGCCAGATGACACATGCACCAAAACGCCACTTTTAGTTCCTGGCACAAGGTGATTGGTAGCCAGGAACAGAATGGCAGAGACCCAATCTGGGTCTTAATAGTCCCTGTGGGTCCCTGCCAAAAGATTGCAAGACCTCCCGATGTCAGGTGTGAGGCAAAGAGTTCTAAATAAGAAAAAAATATTCCATTGAAATCTCCTTTCCTTAAGTTTTTTGTGGATGACCTCCTGTCTAGTTTCAAGACAACTGTTATTTTTCATAAATAAAAAAATATTAAATAAAATAGTGTGTACTTTTACAAATGTCCTACCCCTTTGTCTCCCTAGCAAAACTATCTGCATGGGTGAGGGAGATCCCTTTTCCCTTAACTTAGTTGGTGAGATGGTGAGATGCACCATCAGTAGAATCTGCAGGTTGGTTTATGTCAGTGTAATCATTCAAATCCCTTGATACCAAATAACAATAATATTTAGAGTCATTGCTACCAGTGCATGCATGGTATTCTTAAACATATTATTATCTTAGTTTAGATAACATAGAAAGATACTTTAGTTGCTATTGGCTCACTCTATGTGGTCTGAGTTGAGATAAACATTTCATCTCACCAATTTAGCTAAACATCATGAAGGGACAAGCCTGGTGAGTTTCCCCCGCTAAGCAAACTCACCAGGATTGGTTCGGCACAATGTATAGCTAAATAGGTGAGATTAAATGTCCATCATCTTCGAGTGAATCCCCCCCTCTGTGTCAATAATGTGATAATAATAAAGTATCATTTTAACTTGCAGGCTGTACAGCTAATGCCTTGAACGAGAAGCAGCAAATACTTCAGTTACGCGATCGTATTAGTAGCTGTGATGAAAGCATTTCAAACCTGCAGAAATGCAATAAAAATAGCAGGGAAACTTGCAATGCGTGAGTATGAAGAATAACACTAAGTAAATATTTGGAATCGCATTTAATAGTGCAAGTACCATGAAATGTTGATCCATTAATTGTAATGATTAGACACTTCCATGGAAGATTTATGGGATGGCCGTCATTCATGAGAAGGAAGATCGGAAGGGAGTTGTGTATAAAAAGTATACATGGGAGAAAGAAATGGACAATCATCTAGAACATTCCATTGACTTTGATGAGTATTGATCCACTTGTACATACCACAGGATATTTATTTTCTAAGAAATCTATTTAGAATTTTTTGACTAGTTCTGTGTTGCATCAGACAGAGGAATTTAGTTCAGCTAATGTGCTCTAAGAATAGAAAAGTTATTCCATAGTGCCATGCCAAGGCACCTGACTGAAAAACACAAACATTGTTATCACAGATAAATGACTCAAAAATATTAATAAGATATTCCAACAGTTCTAAAACTATTTCAGTTTGGAAATGGAGGTATAAGCTACCTCAACAAACACTAACATTATTTGAAGACATAGCTTATCTTACAGACAGACCAAATAAGCATTGTGGAAACATAGAATTTGTCGGTTTTGGTTGCTACAAAAGATATTTTACACAGTTTCAAAAAAGTTTTTATCCTGTGCTCAGAACCTTAGAGTAGAACAGCGGTTTGTCCAAGACCCCAACAAAACAATATCAAAAAACAAAAATGTATGTACGTTGCTGAAATTATTAACACCACTGTACACGTGATAGATAAAACTAAATTAAGTGAATTAAATCATACCCAAATAGGTGAAATAAAGTGTTTTAAGTTCATAAAATAAAATGTTCCTGCAACAATGCTTTGTATGGAATATCAAATGGCTTTAAAGCAGGGCTCGACAAACCCCAGGGGCCAGGTCGCCATGCCAGGAATTTACACCTGGCGCCTGGGTGCAGTCCGCCTCATGGTCCCCTTGCCGCTGCCATCTGATATTTTTTCGTTTTCTGCAGTGCGAGGTGGTAAAGTCTGTGCAGATGGCACAGACTGCAAGCTCCGCCCCCCTAGCGCAACGCGTGTCTGAGTGCCGGATGTCGTCACTTGAAATCCTGGCACTCAGTAGGCTGATCAACGAAGATCAGCTGCAGCACGAATGTCCCCCTCCCCTGCAATGAGGTAAAGCAGCAGGGAGGGGGGACACGTTAAGAACCCTCCCCCCCCCCCAAGAAAAGACCCTGTGAGGTGGGTGTGTGTTTGTATATATGTGCACATGTAAAGTAGGTGTGTGTGAGGTGTTTGTATATATATGTGTACATGTAAAGTAGGTGTGTGTGAGGTGTTTGTATATATGTGCACATGTAAAGTAGGTGTGTGTAAGGTGTTTGGATATATATGTGTACATGTAAAGTAGGTGTGTGTGAGGTGTTTGGATATATATGTGTACATGTAAAGTAGGTGTGTGTGTGAGGTGTTTGGATAAATGTGTATATGTAAAGTAGGTGTGTGTGAGATGCTTGTGTATATATGTGTATATGTAAAATAGGGGCGTGTGTGTGTATATATGTGTACATGTAAAGTAGGTGTGTGTGAGGTGTTTGTCTATATGTGTATATGTAAAGTAGATATGTGTGAGATGCTTGTGTATATATGTGTATATGTAAAATAGGGGTGTGTGTGTGTATATATGTGTACATGTAAAGTAGGTGTTTGTGTATATATGTGTATATGTAAAGTAGGTGTGTGTGAGGTGTTTGGATATATGTGTACATGTAAAGTAGGTGTGTGTGAGGTGTTTGTGTATATATGTGTATATGTAAAGTAGGTGTGTGTGAGGTGTTTGGATATATGTGTATATGTAAAGTAGGTGTGTGTGAGGTGTTTGGATATATGTGTACATGTAAAGTAGGTGTGTGTGAGATGCTTGTGTATATATGTGTATATGTAAAGTAGGTGTGAGATGCTTGTGTATATATGTGTATATGTAAAATAGGGGTGTGTGTGTATATATGTGCACATGTAAAGTAGGTGTGTGTGAGGTGTTTGGATATATGTGTACATGTAAAGTAGGTGTGTGTGAGTTGTTTGGATATATGTGTACATGTAAAGTAGGTAACATAGTAACATAGTAATTTAGGTTGAAAAAAGACACAAGTCCATCAAGTTCAACCCATCTACCTATCATTCCAGCGTTTTGATCCAAAAGAAGGCACAAACCCCTAAGGAAGCTATTTCGAATTTTGCCTCCTAGGGGGAAAAATTCCTTCTTGACTCCAAAAGGGCAATCAGATTTCTCCTTGGATCAATAAGCTCTATTATTAATGCTTATTCTATTATTAATTAATGCATATTCTATTATTAATAGCCCTGTATGTTCTGCTTTTCTAAAAAAACATCCAGACCATTTTTAAATGCATCTATTGTGGTTGATAGCACTACTTCACGTGGCAGTGAGTTCCATAACTTTATTGTCCTTGCCGTAAAGAATCCCTTCCTTTGCTGTCTATGAAATCTTTGCTCTTCCAGTCTCAGGGGGTGACCTCTTGTTCTTTGTACATTTCTGTTAATGAACAGGTCCCTGGAGAGCTCCTTATACTGGCCCTGCAAATATTTATATAATGTTATCATATCCCCTCTAAGAAACCTTTTTCTAAAGTAAATAAATGCAATTTTTTAAGTCTCTCTTCATAACTAAGATCCTCCAATCCCCTTATTAATTTTGTAGCTCTCCTTTGCACTTTTTCTAGTTCCTTAATATCCTTTTTAAGGACTGGTGCCCAGAATTGTACTGCATATTCAAGGTGAGGTCTTACCATTGATTTGTAAAGAGGCAAGATGATGTCCTCCTCCCGTGAATCTATACCTCGTTTTATACATATCTAATTGGCCCTTGCAGCTGCTGACTGGCATTGGGCACTGTTGCCAAGTTTGTTATCTACAATGATTCCTAAATCCTTTTCGTTTCGTTACGTTTCCCAGGGAAATACCATTTAACGTGTATGTTGCTTTGTTATTATTTTTCCCATAATGCATAACTTTACATTTGTCTATATTGAACCTCATTTGCCACTTTCTTGCCCAGTCCCCCACTCTGTCCAAATCTTCCTGTAAAGAAAAAACATCAAGATTAGTCTTTATTGCCTTACCTAATTTAGTGTCGTCCGCAAACACGGAGACGTGGCTCTCAGCACAATGTGGCAGATCATTAATAAACAAATTAAAAAGAAGAGGGCCCAAAACAGACCCCTGAGGTACTCCGCTCAATACCCTGGTCCAATTTGAGGCTTTTCCATTTACAACAACCCTCTGTGTTTTATCTTTTAGCCAATTTTCAATCCAAATACATACAATTGCCCCAATCCTATTTCTCTCAATTTGTAGAGTAACCTTTTGTGTGGAACTGTATAAAATGCTTTAGCAAAATCCAAATAGATCACATCAACTGCCACACCTAGATCTATATTTTTACTGACCTCTTCATAGAATGTTATTAAGTTTGTTTGACAATACCTGTCTTTCACAAAACCATGTTGACTTTTACTAATTATATTCTGATTCAAGATGTATTCTTGAGTGTAGACCTTTAGCAATCCTTCAAATAATTTTCCCACTACAGATGTCAAGCTCACTGGCCTATAATTACCAGGCAGAGATTTTGATCCCTTTTTAAATATCGGAATGACATCCGCCTTTCGCCAGTCTGTTGGCACTTTACCTGAACTGAAAGAATCCCTAAAGATCATAAATATTGGTCTGGCCAGAATTATGCTTAACTCTCTAAGGACCCATCTGGTCCTGGGGCCTTGTCTATCTTAACAGAGTTTAATTGCTCAAACACTTTTTCCTGTGTCAGCCAATCCCATGTTTGCGGTGACTGTTCCGTAACTTCCGGTAGCAGGGGCTCATCCATCTGTTCTTCCTTAGTATAAACAGAAGAAAAAAAAGTATTTAAAATGTCTGCTTTCTCTCTGTCCTCACTTACCAAATTTCCCATTTGGGGTAACAAGGGCCCAACATTTTCCCTCTTTAGCTTTTTTCCATTTATATACTTATAAAAAATGTTGGGGTTAATAGTTTTCCAATTTAGCCATTTTAATTGCCTTTTTGCAGGCTTTGTTGGCATCTTTTTATTTTATGAATGATAATGTTGATCCCTTGCTTTTATAATGTTTGAATGCCATTTTCTTGTTTTCCATTTCCTGTTTCACGTTACCGGTAAGCCACATTGGTTTTGATTTGTGTCTTTTGTATTTGTTTCCCAAAGGTATATATTGGGATGTGTACTTTTGTAATGTGTGCTTAAAGGCATTCCACTTGTCTTCTGTGTTTAGTCCAGAAAACAATCGTTCCCAGTCTAAATGTTCCATTGATGCCCTTAGTCCATCAAAGTTGGCCCTTCTAAAATTAAGTGTTTTGGTGGCGTAGTTACCAATTTGCATTTTTGCATTAATCTCAAACGAAACAATGTTCACTATTGCCCAAGTGTTCTCTTACTTTGATGTTTGAGATAAGCTGCTCATTGTTTGTTATTACTAAATCCAGACAGGCATCCATTCTAGTTGGGGTGTCTACTAATTGTGCCATAAATTTGTTATTAAGCAGGTTCAGAAACTTGCTGCCCTTAGCGGAACTAGTTGTGCCACACTTCCAATCTATATCTGGGTAATTAAAATCTCCCATGATTAGAACTTCATTCAGATTTGCAGCCTTTTCAATTTGTAATAAAAGCTGATCTTCTCCATCAATGCTAATATTTGGTGGCTTGTAGCATACACCTACAAGTAATGTGCGATTCTTTTTAGCGTCTAAGCTAATCTCCATCCACAGTGTTTCCACATCAGTTCCAGTTACGTCATGCACACCTTCTTAAATACTGGGCTTTAGTTTAGGATTTACCTATAGACAAATCCCTCCCCCTTTTCTATTTACTCTGTCCTTTCTAAAAAGTGAGTAGCCTTGTAAATTAACTGACCAGTCGTGGGTCTCATCCCACCACGTTGCTGTTATTCCGATTAAATCATACTGTTCAGCACTTACCAGTATCTCCAGCTCACCCATTTTGTTTGTCAAGCTTCTTGCATTTGCCAAAAGACATGTAAAGTAGGTGTGTGTGAGGTGTTTGGATATATGTGTACATGTAAAGTAGGTGTGTGTGAGGTGTTTGGATATATGTGTATATGTAAAGGAGGTGTGTGTGAGGTGTTTGGATATATGTGTATATGTAAAGGAGGTGTGTGTGAGGTGTTTGGATATATGTGTATTTGTAAAGGAGGTGTGTGTGAGGTGTTTGGATATATGTGTATATGTAAAGTAGGCGTGTGAGGTGTTTGGATATATGTGTATATGTAAAGGAGGTGTGTGTGTGAGATGCTTGTGTATATATGTATATATATAAAATAGGGGTTTGTGTGTGTGTATATATGTGTATATGTAAAGTAGCGGTGTGTGTGTGTGTATATATGTGAAGTAGGCATGTGTGTATGAATTGCATGTATGTTTGCTTGATTGTCTGGCTCCTAAATATTTTTGCTGGCTCCTAAAATCAAATTAAATGTGTCAAGCCCTGCTTTAAAGGGAAAAAGTGCTTTGAAAAACTAAAACAAAAGGTCATAAATAATATCAAGCATATACATCTGCACACTCGCAGCATTTCTAAATGCATTAGAGCTTATATCATTATTTAGTTTTGATCACACTCGGGTCCATTCATTCTCACCATCTGTGTCCCATCTATACTGCCTGAAGGAAACTTACCTTTTGTTTATTTGGTCCTATGTGTTATAAATATATGCTTTAATCTCCCCCCCAGGGCACGTTGCCATTCCTGGCCAGAATGTGCAACACCACACCTGGACCACAACAGGTGGTTCTGGAGCCCCTACCTGCAACGCTCTTTACTGCTGCTTTTATTTTTGCCTGTGTTCAATGCCTATTCTCCCCCTTGTTTTGCTATCCTATGTGTGCTATCGTTCACTGTATGGCTGAGATGCTTGTTCCTTTATGTTATGGTGCATGTCAGCCCTCAAGCCCCCTTGGGATTATATGGGATTACTAAATCTAGATTTGTCCCTATTGGGATTCACGATGTTCGGATGTTATTGGTATGCTTATTAAAATACCTACAATATTTTTAGGACTCATGTTGCGAATGTTTAATGTTTACCGATTCTCACATATGTGTAATGCTATTTGTCTGACCCATGCATGTATCTGCGGGCCTAAAAACCTACAATAGTCTCATTTTCTTGTTAGCTGAAGTAACTATGTGACTGAGTGAATGATTTTACATTTGCACTTCTGATATGATGTGAGTGTTTACAAAAAGAGTCACAAGTATCCCCAGTTGTACGATGTGTTTCATGTTATTATCTGATAGTTAACCCAGCCAAACGCTTCTAGGCAGGCAGACCATTTATCCTTTTATGTGTGTTATTGACAACTACTTGACTGGTCTATCCTAGTTCACAAGCCCCCTTATGATTATATGGGATGCTAAATTTGGATTTGTTCTCATTGCGATTTCTAATGATCGGATGACTTTCGGCTTATTCACATAGTTACAGTATTTATAAGACTCATACTGTAAAAGTGTATTGTTAGCTGATTATCGTATTTGTCTAACTAAATCTGATGGTTCTTATTTTATGTCTTATCTGATAAACCTATAATAAAATATACATTAAATAAATAAATAAAAAAGAATGAGTGAGAGAAGCTCTAGAAAACATTATAATGAAATAGAAAACATTAAATATGTTGGGCCTACACTGATTATCTATTGCGGAACATATAATAAATTAACCTTTTTGACTGCCCACGTCTGGAGTGCATGCAGATCGCTGATAAGAATTCCCAAAGTCCTTAAATTACCACCACTGAAGAGAACCTGTGCTCTCAGAAGTCTTGTCAGTTGACAAACAGTTCCTTGACAGTTTGACTCTACTTCAGGTGACGTATCATGTACATAAAATGTACCTTGATATGTGTGTTTTATCTGCTAGGATTGTGCATACTGTTTTTTTCTAATCAAAATCTCAAAAGTTGCATTTCAAAACGCATCTTTGTATCAAAAGGTTCTTTGTATGTGTGTTTCCTGAGATGATTTTCTTTTTTTTTTTTAAGGTGGAAACCAACTTACGAAGTTTTAATCAGACATGAGGAGATTTTAAAGAGTCAGCTTGAGAGTGCATCAAAAACGACTGAAAATGATAAGTATGGAAATATGGTTTATTTAAAATGCCCCACTAAACTCCCACCTGCTACCCGAGCAGGTGGGCGTATGTGTCATACTGTATGTATAAGTACATACCTGATACAGAAGTCCAGGTCTTGTGAGCATATTAGCATTTAATATTTTGCTCCTGTTATTTTGCCTCCAAGGCACAATACAGTTTGCTTAGATAGTAAATTGTTTGTAGTCCAGGACTAAGCCTCGCACCCGGGGCAAAGCTCCTGGACCCGATCGGTGGATTTCCGGGCATGTGATCGCGATGATAACGTGATCACCGCAATAACATGCAAATTAGATGCAAAGTCAATGTGTTCACACACTGACTTTGCCTCTAATTCACTCTCTGTGCTCCCCCAGAGTTGCGCAGCCGCACATTCGTAGCACTAGGGAGGTCTGGGGTGGCAAATCAAACCCCAGGCTTCCTTAAGGAGCATGCCTTGGCGTGTGCCCTGAATTGAAAGGTCTTATGTTCCATCAGGACATATATCTACACCCATATTTTTTTTGTTTAAAATTTGTATATTGGTTTAGTGGAAGTCAAAACAAAACAGCAATGCGTCGACCATGGTTACAATTCCAAAACAGTAAATCACCAAGAAATAATATTACCGTATTTGCTTGAATATAAGACAAGGTTTTTTTCAGAGCAAATGCTCTGAAAAAGCCCCCTCGTCTTATATTCGAGGTCATCTTATATTCTGACCTCAAATCGAGGTCAGATTATAAGACTGGGTTCCAGGTCCCCCCCCGCTAACAGCAGGTGGATGTCTGCGCGATGCGCGCAGACATCCCTTGCTGCTGCCCGACACGACCACCTTCACTTCTATGATGAAGCCGGGTCCTTCTGGCTTCATAATAAAAGTCTTGGCGGAAGTGCCGGGCAGCAGCGGAGGATGTCTGTGCATATCGTGCAGACATCCTCTGGCTGCACCCACTGGAGACCAGGGAGATTTGGGCAGCCGGGGGATGCTGCCCAACACTTCCGTCTATTATGACGGACCGGCTGTCCGTAATAATGGAAGGAAGTGTCGGGCAGCATGGAAGTGCAGACATCCCCCGCAGAGAGGCACACAAGGGGAGAAAGGGGGGCAGAGAGACACACAAGGGGAGGGAGGGGGGCAGAGAGACACACAAGGGGAGGGGGAGAGAGAGAGACACACACAAGGTGAGGGGGAGAGAAAGACAAAAGCTTGGTCGAGGGAGAGAATGAGGAGGAGAGAGATAACGCTGGGGGGACAGACAGAGACAACACTAAGGTGGGGGAGAGAGAGACAGGGGGGGGGGGGGAGAGGCACCATTGGCACATAAAAGCAAATCAAAACAAGAAATGCATTTTTTTTATATCATAATTTTTATTAAATATTAAAAAGCAATTTACATGTGAATATATACAAGTTGAACTTTTTTCCTATAGGCTAGTCTTATATTCAGGCTTTTAGTTTTCTTTCTAAAGGAATATCCAAAGTTTGGGGGGTCGTCTTATAATCAGGGTCTTATATTCGAGCAAATACAGTACTACCAGCAGATGGAAATAAGTCGTCACCTAGAAAAATAATAATAAATTCGAACACAGTCACATTGCAGGCGAAAGATACTAATTATCAGTGTCCTTAAAAATACAGACAAACCATATAATATTACATAAAACGAAAATACCAAAAACGGAAACAAATGAATAGAGGAACAGGAGGATGAGGACAGGGGAAAAAAATAACGGGAGATAGGGAGAAGGAGGAGCACCGGAGGAGAGTGATTCTTATATGCACTCCCAGGGCAGGCTAAATCGGCTACCAGCCGGCCCAGATTGTTCAGTCGCGGAAATATCTATTACTATGTGCTGCACCTTTGCCATTCGCAGTGTGTACCATATCCTCGACCACCCTGATGGACTCCACAGAGGATAGCCACTCTTGAAAAGTGTGAGGGGGGACGACGGACTAGGTTGTTTCCATTTCCTCGGGATCAACAAATTAGCAGCATTAAGGAGATGTATTGTGAGCGACCTTTTATATGCCTCCATAGGATGGGGAGTATGATGAAGCAGAATGGTCAGGGGGGCATGCGGGATGGTCGGATCTCCAACTATTATAATAGTTTTAAGGACCGCCGACCAGAAGGGCTGCAACTTAGGACAAGACAGAGGTGTAGAAAATCTCCAGCGTGCAGATGGCATCTCCAGCATCTATCAGATGTGGAATGAAACATTTTGTGTAAAGTGACTGGTGTAAGATACCACCGAGTGAGTAACTTGTAAGCATTTTCCTGTATGTGAGTGGAGATAGAACATTTATGCGCCAGAGTTACTATTTTATGCCATTGAGAAGAAGTTGAACTTGACACTCTTCTCTCCCACAGTGTTAAGTAAGAAGGTTTATCCTGATCTACAAGATCCGTGAGGAGTCGATAAACTGTGGGAAAACAGTCTCTTCGGCTGCTCTTTGGACATACAAAGTAGCTCAAAACTTGTCGCCCCCGTAGGGACTGTGTGTCGTGCCCTCAGTGCGGTGGTATAGTGAAGTAGCTGATTATATTTCTATATAAGCCCTGATGATGGTGATAATATCAAGTCCGCAGATGGTTTAAAAGAGCCCTCCACTAATGTGGCCTAATCTGGGATATCTGACAGGAGTGTGGAAAAGATCATGGAAAAAGGAATACGTCAGTCCCGGGAGGAACTGAGCATTCCCAATAAGAGAATGCATTAACGAAGGAGAGTTGATGAGGCCAGGGCTGATAGTACATTGCTTCCAGACTTTAAGAGTAGGGGATACTGTAGGATGGGTTGGCTGAGCAGGTTTCAACTGAGCATGTGCGACCAGGGGGCTAGGGGGATCGGGACATTTAAGCCTCAGTGTTCAAGGGAGACCCACAGCTTTGAGGCAGGCCGTGACCAGTCCAATATCCTAGCCAAGTGTACTGATTTGTACTACCTCTCAAAATCAGGGAGGCCAATACATCCCAGACATTTGGGACGGGTGAGAAGTTTGTAACTTATCCTTGGGTTTTATGGTGCCAAATGAAGCGTGTAATCATGGACCTAAGGGTAAAAAAAAGGAATTTGGGATATAAATAGGTAAAGTTTGAATAACATATAAAAGGCGGGGCAGAATATTCATCTTTATCACCGATGCTCTTCCAAACCAGGAGTGCCGTTTAAGGGACCATTTAAGTAAATCACGTTTACAGACCATCAATAATGATCCTAAATTCAAGTCAAACAAAGAGGCAAGATCTTTACTCGGAAACACTTAGATATTTAATGTGATGGTCATTCCATCGAAATGGGAACGAGACCTTAAGAGGACCTAGCACATTTAGGGGGAGAGAGAGATTCAAGACCTCTGATTTAGTATAGTTGATTTTAAAATTAGAGAGGGATCTGAATATATCAAATGCCTTCATGATCTGAGGTAATAAAAAACAAAAGGTCGTCAGCATAGGCAGCCAGCTTATGGTGATGCGGCCTTACTTGCAGCCCCGTGATATTGGGATTTGAGCGCATGGCACATGCTAGCGGTTCCAAGGTAAGTACAAAAAGAAGTGGGGACAGGGGACACCCCTATATGGTTCCATTTGTCAGGGTGAGCTGGTCTGATAGGGTGTCGTTGACCCGTACTCGGTCCGGAGGAGCCTGATATAAGGATGAAATCCAGTGTAGCAAATTAGACTATCTGCTGCTTCTGTTTTCCTGGTCTACTACTTGTTGGGATAGAAGAGCCACCATGGATCGTTGTTCCACGGGCTGGGGTTTAAGGTCAGTAAGCGCCAAATGGAGGGCAGCCTGATCTGCGTCAACCACCTCGATCCACTGGCCTGCAGCTCTTCCTTAATGGTGGCTGTAATAAGGCTTACCGCCAAGGACAAGTCCAGTTTCATTTGCAGGGAAAGTGCCGAAAAGTCCGACCTTGTAGGCAGATCTTCCGGAGGGAGCTGCCGAGGAAGCTGTGGAGGGCTATCCTCAATCTCTGAGTCCTCCGTTACAGTGCGGGAAGGAGACTCATCTTCTAAGGTATCTGGCGCCATTTTAAGTTCCCCGCGGGACCAGAAAGGTCTTTAAATTGACCAGGAATGGTTTCTTAGCGCTCTTTTGCGGATCCTTGTGAGGAGAATTATTTTTAGATTGTTTCCCCATGGTAGTTTGAGGCGAACGGACGTGTGTTAAATCCGTTTGTCGGAGAGTTGTCAAGGAGCTCAGCTAGTCTGCATCTGCTTGCATCGAGGTCTGGACACGCCCCGTTTTTCAACCTGTTTACCCATACAGAACTCTTGAGATATTATTAACCCCTTCATGACCAGACTATTTTTGGAATGTTGTGCGTTAGTGACCGAGGCTGTTTTAACACTTCTGAGGTGTTTGTGTTTAGCTTTAATTTTCTTCTTTGTCAGTTGCTGTACCCACACATATTATATATTGTTTTTTTCAGGACAAGAAGGGCTTTCTTTTCATGACATTGTTTTGTTCATATCATTTATTGTATTGTGTAAAAAATAGTAAAATATGGTTAAAATTAAAAAAAAAATAAACACTTTTCCTGACTTTTCTTTGTAAATTCTTTTACTAAGCTTCAAAAGCTAATGAAAAAACGTGCTAAATAGATTCGACTACAGGTCCTGAGTTCAGAAATACCCAATGTTTATATGTTTTTTTGCATGTTTTAGGTTAATAAATACAAGTATCATTTAGCTGTTTCAAAACCATTTTTTTTTTAAATTAGCGTTACTGACACTGTAACACCGATATCTGATATGAATCACTGAATAACCACCCACATGTACACATTTTTATAAAGTAGACATCCCAGGGCATTCAACTCGGGGTAATTTGACACTTTTCACTCTGTCATTTTACCACCAATCTTTGACAAGTTTTGGCGTAGTAATTTTGTGTGTGTTTTATTTCCACACACTTTGAAACTTAGGTATGAATTTAAAGGGGCTGTTCTATTTTATTGCCAAACAAAACCCCAATATATGTTCAGCAACTTCCCCTGAGTATAGCGGTACACCACATGTATAGGTTTGCTAGGTTGAAGTGGCAGGTACAGGGCAAAATTTAGGATATGGTTATTGCAGCTTTAAAACGTGTATTTATTATGTAATACTTGTGACTACATTTCCTATCATGCTCAGCCAGCCAAAAGCTACAGTAGCAGAATAGGAAATGTAGTCTATAGTAGGAAGCACCGATTTTTGCTATCCTGCGGCTGCATGGATCAAATATCCAGCTGCTGCGGGCCCCTATCTACTGCTGGGGGCTAATGCAAAGCACTGGCCCCATTAGCAGTCTTTTTTTTTTAAATAAAATATCCCTAGAGGACCACAGACAGACATAATATGTCATTGGTCCTCTACGGAATAACTTCTTATTTGTATACAATTTATTATTATTATTTTTAATTTTTTTATTTATTAAATTTGTTATTTTTTTACATTTTTTTTATTTTTATTTAACTCTAACCTTAACCCTTTGGTTAGGGTTAGTACAAACCCTAATTCTAACTCTAGGATTAGGGTTTTGATGAACTCTAACCCTAACCTAAGAGTTAGGATTAGCACAATAGGGGAAAAAAAATCCTTTGGGGGGGCTGGTTGTGCTTGGGTGGACCAGGGGGAGACTTCACACACTATATTTAGTCTCTCTCTGCCCCACGATCAACGTGGAGCAGGGAGAGACTATAGCTGTCAAAGCAGGCACCTGCTTTGACAGCTATTAACATCGGGCGCTGTGATTGGCTGTCACAGTGCCCGGATGTTTCCGGGGGGGTCCTCAACCGACATGGCTGAAGTGTCTCGGTATCGAGACACTTAGCCATGTCGTTGGCAGCGTGATCGCGGTATGCCAGTGTGCATACCGCGATCAGACCTGCATGACGGTCCTGGACCGTCATCGGTCACGAAGGGAGATTTCCCTATGACGGTCCAGGACCGTCATCGGTCGCGAAAGGGTTAATGTCTCAGGAAACACTACATACAAATTATTATACATAATTAATAACACCTTTCTTTCTCTTTTTTATAAACATTAAGTTCATAAGGAAAACAAAATATTTTTTTTCGGATAGCATAGACTTGGTCTAACATGGCTAAATGAGCAGTAATGCATATACTTGGCATATCATGGCAAAATCATCAGTAATGTATAATCACAGCAAACACGGCAGTATTGCATAAACTTGGCATATCATGGCAAAATCAGAAGTAATGTCTAATCACAGCAAACTCAGCAGTTATACATAAACTTGGCATATCATGGCAAAATCAGCAGTAATGTATAAACATGCCATATAATGCCACAATCAGCAGTAATGTATAAACATGGCATATAATGCTACAATCAGCAATAATGTATAAACATGGCATATAATGCTACAATCAGCAGTAATGTATAAACATGGCATATAATGCTACAATCAGCAGTAATGTATAAACATGGCATATAATGCCACAATCAGCAATAATGTATAAACATGACATATAATGCTACAATCAGCAGTAATGTATAAACATGGCATATAATGCTACAATCAGCAGTAATGTATAAACATGGCATATAATGCTACAATCAGCAGTAATGTATAAACATGGCATATAATGCCACAATCAGCAGTAATGTATAAACATGGCATATAATGCTACAATCAGCAGTAATGTATAAACATGGTATATCACAGGAAAATCCGCAGTAATGTATAAACATGGCATATAATGCTACAATCAGCAGTAATGTATAAACATGGTATATCACAGGAAAATCCGCAGTAATGTATAAACACGGCATATCACGTCAACACACCAGTAATGTATAAACATGGCATTACATGGAAAAATCAGCAGTAATGTATAAACACGGCATATCATGGCAGACACAACAGTAAAGCCTAAACTTGCCATATCACGGCAAAATCAGCAGTAATGTATAAAGTGGCATATAATGCCACAATCAGCGTCAATGTATAAACATGGCAAAATCAGCAGTAATGTATAAAGTGGCATATAATGCCACAATCAGCGTCAATGTATAAACATGGAAAAATCAGCAGTAATGAATAAACATGACATATCATGGCAAAATCAGCAGTAATGTATAAACGTGGCATATAATGCCACAATCAGCAGTAATGTATAAACATGACATATCATGGCAAAATCAGCAGTAATGTGTAAACGTGGCATATAATGCTACAATCAGCAGTAATGTATATACGTGGAATATAATGCCACAATCAGCAGTAATGTATAAACGTGGCATATAATGCCACAATCAGCAGTAATGTATAAACGTGGCATATAATGCCACAATCAGCAGTAATGTATAAACATGACATATCATGGCAAAATCAGCAGTAATGTATAAACATGACATATCATGGCAAAATCAGCGGTAATGTATAAACAGTTTTTTTTGTTTTTTTTTCATTTTTAATAAATTATTAAAAAATGCATTCCCATACATACCAATCTGCCACCCAGACTTGGCATTGCATTCCCAGTATTGCCAATCTGCCACCCAGACCATGAAAAAAAAAAAAAAAATCCACTAGGGCGGTCTATGCTGTCCTGTTTTTTCGGTTCCCAAAAGACGCTAGGACGCTCATGATCAAATTGAAGGCTTGAAGGGGCTGTATCACCCAAACATCATTTTTATTGTGAATATACTGAATAAAAATATATTTAAAATTTTATAAACTTTGTGCTAGAAAAATTGCAAGCATGTGCCTAAATAAGGACAGAAATGTGTTTTAGATGTATCTGTGGAGTCTACAGTTTATTACATCACCTGTGGTTAATGTGCAGTTGATGCATTTCCCACTGAAAAGCAGTTATCAAACCACAGGTGATGTCATAAGCAGGAGGTTCCACAGACACATTAAAAACACGTTTCTCCTAATATAAGCATTTGCTTTAAAGTTTTCTAACACACTGTATAATTTTCAATATTTTTTTTATTCTGTCCATTCACAGTTAAAACAATGTTTAGGTCATACAGTCCCATTAATAACAAAGGGTACATGAAGATAGCTCTGGTTTTCAAGTACATCCTTGGGTAATGGTACTCATTTTAGCTACCTTGCAAGCATGATGGGCTATGTTGACATGAGCTGAACCCGGAACCTTGAGGAATGAATAGATTCTACTGATGGGACACAAGCCCACTGAGTTATCTGACCAGTTAAAATAAGGGAAATGGCAGCTCCCTCCACATGCAGACAGTTTTGTTTGGGAGACAAAAAGGTAGGACAGTTGTATTTCTTGATAGGGAGACAAAAGTGTAGGACAGCTGTATTTTAGATTAAAAAGTACACACTGTTTTATTTAATGATTTATTTTTTTATTCAGCATAAAAGTTGTCATGAAACAGGAGTTCATCCACAAAATACTTAAGGAAAGGAGATTTCACCTACAGCAAAGGAATATACACACATATATATATATATATATATATATATATATATATATATATATAAAATCCAAAAGAAAGCACGCACTCACAGGACTTAATGCAAAATAGGTCGAAATTTTTACTTACTCATACAGGTAAGTTGTACACATATTGATAAAGGTCCACGGTGTGGACCGAAACGTCGATTTTATGCTCATGTGTACAACATACCTGTATGAGTGAGTAAAAATTTCGACCTGTTTTGCATTAAGTCCTGTGAGTGCGTGCTTTCTTTTGGATCTATGTGTACTGTAGCTGCACAGCACCCGGGCCATGGATTGTGACGATATATATATAATTTTTTTTACAATTTAATGATATTGTGCTAGCAGATACAATTAATAACACACGGTCAGGATGCTTTTTTAGCAAAGTAGGATTTGCAAAGCTAAAATAATTAACATTCTTACCCGTAGTTGATGCTTTATTTAGAGAGAAGACCCAATACCAATTTTGGAGTTAAGAAGTATTTTTTTGTCCCATTTGAAGCAGAAATGTAAAGGGCTTTGGTGCATAAGTTCTATTGTATGACCTCATTAAAACAAAAATATTATTCCCGTAATATTAAATAATACGCATGGTATGCATTAGCAAATGCATGGTATGCAGCCCTCCACGGTAAAACATTTTTGGACAATACTATTTTGGATCAACAGCAGCGAGAGGAATGTGTCAAAGGTTGCATATGATGGACTTTTTTTTTCCAAAAAAATGACTATGTTGTGGAAGGCCTTGTATATCATGTTAGGATTGTGAATAGTTAGTGACTTTTTATGGGAATTAAGAATCTTAAAGGTTTCCATTTTAATGGGTATTTTTTTCATACAGTACAGTAGTTCATTTTGAAGTATCACCATGTATTTGACACCTTAAGCACTCTGAGCAGTATAAACATAAATTATCAGACAAGAGAATGTGGATGTGAATAATAAAGCTTTAAACCTGGAACAATGAATGTCATTAATGACGTTACAACAGATAATCACAGTACAAAATGTCACGTCACTTAAGAGACATAAAACAAGGTCTTAATTTTAACAGACCACTCTTACAAAAAAAATACATAATAGTATAGAGCTAAATTGTATTATGATGACAGTCATGGTTTAAGTAACTAATTTAATATTCAATACAAATGTAGCGATACTCTGAAATATATTATATTCCAGATTGTTGGGCAAATGTTTGTCATGTTTACATCAGTTTCAAATATATACTGTGCAATCTATAATACTGAGCAATTGTAAACTGGCTTGTTTGTCATGGACCTTGTGAGTCTCAGGAGGTTGATTGTTATAGAGGAATTGCTGTAACCCACTTATATACCTCTTCAAAATTGTACATATCTTCTCAAGTGTAAGGGAAATTGAATCCAAAGAGAAGCTGAATTTATTATGAAAAATGTATTTTTTTTCTATTTAAGTGGACCTCAACATTATTGAACTCTCAACCTTTTGCAATCAAGTTTATGAAATAGCGATTGATCCTCAAAATAATAATTGCACTGTGCGTAAGAAATATTTTGTACGTAGGCTTTTTGCACGGAAGTCAATTAATAATTTTTTTAGCAATAGATACATACAGATATACAATATCTGAATGCATATATACATTCCACAAATAAGGAACATTGGAGCATTCATAGGGCTTTAATCTCTGTGTATAATGTGTGTGTATAAGGGTTTATAAACAGTCTATATTTTTTTTAAAAAGAAAGTACAGTTAAAATCCTTTAGAACTGTAAAAAAGGAAATAAATGTGTAGTGAATTCAAGAAAAGGGGCTTGGCAAAAAATCCTATTTAAGCTTTTTTGAATTTTGTCTCATGGGTGGGGGAAGGAGGATGATTCCCTCTTGACTCTTTAAAGCAATCCAATTTCACCTGGGATCAAGAATCTATAAAATATTAATGTTTATTCTATTATTTATACCCCTGTACAAACTACTTTTCTAAAAAAAAAAAATCCTGACCCTGGATTTTGAAATCATCTATTGTATTTGATAGCACCACCTCCCTTGGCAATGAGTTCTATACCTTTATTGTCCTTGCCGTCAAGAATTCTTTCCTTAGTTGTCTATGAAATCTTTGCTCTTCCGAACTTAGAGAGTGACCACTTGTTCTTTGTACATTTCTGTTAATGAACAGGTCATTGGAGAGCTCTTTATATTGGCCCTGTACTATTTATATTATGGTATATCCCCTCTAAGATGCCGTTTTTCTAGCATATACAAAAAAACGAATTGTTTAGTCTCTCTTCATAACTGAGGTCTTCCAGCCTCTTAATAATTTTGTAGCCCTCCTTTGCACTTTTTCTAGTTCCATAATGTCCTTTTTAAGGACCAGTGCCCAGAATTGCAGTGCATGTTCAAAGTGAGGTTTTACCTTGATGATATATTCCTCCAGTAAATCAGTACCCTTTTTTACACATGCCAGTAGCTTATTAGCCTTTTCAGCTGCTGCCAATTCTCTAAATTAGTAGTTCTCTCTCCCCCCCCCCCCCCCCCCCCGAGATGCCATTTAGCCCCTTAGTGACATGACGTTTTTGGCTTGTGTTTTGCTGTAATTTATTTCTGTCTCATTTAGTGTCCCCACACAAACTATATATCGTTTTTATCGTTATAAGAAGCTCTTTCTTTTGATACCATTATTTTGATAATAGCATAAAATTGGATGTAAAAAAAATAATTTTTTTTTATGACTTTTATTTGAAAAATCGTATACTCATGTACAAGAGACAACAAAAAAACACTGCTAAATAGTTTCTAATATATGTCCTGAGTTCAGAAATAGCCCATGTTTTATGTTTTTGTGCTTTTTTATTCATGTTACAGGGCCAGAACTATAAGAAGTGCAAAGCTATTTTAAAATCCTTTTTTTCAAAATTAGCGATAGTGACATTGTAACACTGATTTCTGTACTAAATCCATGAATGACACCCAACATGTACATATTTTTGAAAACTAGACCACTCAGGGCATTTAACTTGGGGTATTTTTACACATTTCATGTAGCCATTTTACCACCAATCTTTGCCAAATATTTTTTTTTTTTCACATAGATTGCAATTTAGGTAAACATTACCTTAAAATGTGAAGGGGTATTTCCAAATAACACCTCAATATGTGTTCAGCAACATCTCCTGAGTACAGGGATACCACCCATGTATAGGTTGGTTAGGTTATTTGGGGGTTAAAAGGTAACATTTGAGAGGTGTGCTTTTTGGTTTTCCAACTTGGAATTCTGACATGCAGAAAACTTGCACTCATGTCCCATTTGGGACATTTTTGAAGCCAAAGAGTGTATTCTACCCCACAAAGCCATATATTTTGTAAAACTAGACACCCTAGGGTATTTCAAATGGTAGTATTTTAACACTTTCCATGCACTAATTATACCACCAGCCTATGTCTATGTTATGGATAGTATTTTTTTTTCACTTACATTGTACTTCGGGCATGAATTCACAGATCCTATTATGTGTCAGTGCCGAACAACACCTCAATATGTGTTCAGCAACATCTCCTGAGTACAGGGATACCACCCATGTGTAGGTTAGTTAGATTATTTGGGGGTTAAAAGGCCACATTTGAGAGGTGCGCTTTTTGGCTTTTCAACTTGGAATTCTGACATGCAGAAAACCTGCGCCCATGTTCCATTTGGGACATTTGTGAAGCCAGAATGTGTATTTTACCCCACAAAACCATACATTTTAGCAAACTAGACACCCTAGGGTATTTCAAATGGTAGTATTTTAACACTTACCATGCACTAATTCTACCACCAGCCTTTGTAAAATTTTAGGTTAGTAATTTTTTAATGTTTTGTTTCCACATACATTGTACTTCGAGCATGAATTCACAGATCCTGTTATGTGTCAGTGCAAAACAACACCCCAATATGAGTTCAGCAACATCTCCTGAGTACAGGGATACCACCCATGCATAGGTTTGTTGGGTTGTTTAGGGGCTAAAAGGCCACGATTAGGGGGGGGTGCATTTCCAACTTGGAATTTTGACATGTAGTCAGCCTGCGCCCATGTTCCATTTGGGACACTTAAGAAGCCTGTCAAAGTATTTTACCCCATCAAACCATATATTTTGGAAAACTAGACATCCTAGGGTATTTAAAATTGTGGTATTTTAACACTTTCCAAGTGCTAATTCTACCAACAACCTATGTCAAAGGGTCGGGATGTCATTTTTTCCCCCACACACATTGTAGTTCAGGCAGGAATTTTCAGATTCTGGTATTTGCCACTGCCAACCAACACCTCAATATGTGTTCAGCAACATCTCCTGAGTACAGGGATACCACCCATGCATAGGTTTGTTGGTTTGTTTTGGGGCTAAAAGGCCACATTTAGGGGGTGCGCAATTCCAACCTGGAATTTTGACATGTAGTCAGCCTGCGCCCATGTTCCATTTGGGACACTTTTGAAGCCTGTCAAAGTATTTTACCCCATCAAACCATATATTTTGGAAAACTAGACATCCTAGGGTATTTAAAATGGTGGCATTTTAACACTTTCCAAGTGCTAATTCTACCACCAACCTATGTCAAAAGGTTGGGATGTCATTTTTTCCCCCACACACATTGTAGTTCAGGCAGGAATTTTCAAATTCTGGTATTTGCCACTGCCAACCAACACCTCAATATGTGTTCAGCAACATCTCCTGAATATAGGGATACCCCCCATGCATAGGTTTGTTGGTTTGTTTTGGGGCTAAAAGGCCACATTTAGGGGGTGCGCAATTCCAACCTGGAATTTTGACATGTAGTCAGCCTGCGCCCATGTTCCATTTGGAACATTTTAGAAGCCGTCCAATGAATTTTACCCCATCAAACCATATATTTTTGGAAAATATACATGCTAAGGTATTTCAAATGGTGGTATTTTAATACTGTATATGTACTAATTCTACCACCAGCCTTTGTAAAAGTTTGTGGTAGTACTTTTTTGGGAGTTTATTTTCCACATGCATTGTACTTCAGGCATGAATTCACAGATTCTGGTATATGTCACTGGCAAACAACAACCCAATATGTGTTCAGCAACATCTCCCGAGTACAGGGATAGCACCCATGCATAGGTTTGTTGGTTTATTTTTTGGCTAGAAGGCAACATTTGTGAGATGCGCATCTCAAAATTCCAACTTGGAATTTTGACATGTAGTCAACCTGCGTCCGTGTCCTATATGGGATATATCTTTGAAGCCAGCCAATGTAATTTACCCCCACCAAACCATATATTTTTTAATGGTAGACACCCATCACTCCTTGTGGCAAGGGCTCAGCAGCCACCGATACATCACTAGGTGATGTATCAGAAAGCTGACCAGGGTCAAAATCGAACCCTGAGTCCGCGGCCTTAGAATCAGTGCGTAAGCAGTGATCTCGAGCAAAGAAGGGGTTAATAGCTCTTAGAAGAGCCCATCTAGTACTGTAATACATTACAGTACAAAGAAATTAGTCCATAAAACAGTGCAGACAGCAAAACATACTGTTGCTGTGCAAGATTACTGCTTATACAGTGATGAATGGCAGAGAAGGGGTTAATACACAGTGAAAGACTTTCATAAAACCTGACAATTTTATAAAATGTTATTTTATATCACTAATACTGATCTGTCTCTTTCCGTCACAAAAATGTAAGTGAGGAGAGGGAGGCAGATCAATGTTTGTGAATATTGATCCGACCAATTTTGATCTGACCAGGGCGAATGGTGAGCTTAATTGAGCAATCACCAAACTGCCTTTGCCACTAATTCGCTGTTACTGATCGCTATGCGCTCAGACAGCTTAAAAAAAAAACTCAAATATTTTTACTTTACACGTAATCCCTTAGAGGGTATGTGTAAAAAAAAAAATATGCAGACAGATAAAAATTGCTTTGGCGTCAATATCATTGCACAAACAGCAAAAATAAATGCGCTGATGTGCACGATTACTGCTTGCGCAAGATCAGTTGCAGGGAAGGGGTTAAACGCAGGGAATTGCATTGTTGTGTATTTTTTTTTTTTTGTACTTTTACTTACTTTTATAACTTTGATCTGTCTCTCTCCCTCACTAAAAAAAAATGTGAGAAGAGGGAGGCAGATCCTAACTGGTCAGATCAATATAGGGTTAATATTGATCTGATCAGGCAGTGGGGGTACTCATCAGAGCATCCCCACTGCTTTGTCAGTGTGCCTGCAGTCACTGATTGCCTCTGTGAAGAGGCAATCGTGTGACTACAGGAAGAGCACAGGAAGCAGGTACTTCCTGCCTCCTGTGTTCTTTCCCTTAGAAGGGCAGCGCCATGTGACCAAGATCGTGCATTTTTTTTTTTTGTGTTCCTGATTGCCTCGACTTGCGAGGCAATCAGAAACACTTACTGAGCATAGGAAGCGAAAAATTTGCTTCCTATGCTCGTTTTTTAATGCCCGTCGTTTTAAAGGCACTGCGGAGCGATCGAAATGCCGACGGGCATTTTTTTCAGTATTTTACGATGCTTCCATACGGAAGCATCGTTACAATACCATTAGAGCACTGAAAGCGGAAAAACTCCGCTTTCAGTGCTCGTTTTGACACAGGACGCACTAGTCCGTCCTGTGTCGCCAAGGGGTTAAAGTATATGTTGCATTGGTATTCATTTTCCAATAATACATAACTTTACATGTGTCTATACTGAACCTCATTTGCCACCTGCGTGCCCAGTCCCCCACTTTGTCTAAATCCCCCTGTCATCTGTAAACACCGGGATATGACATGCTTGGGATGATCTGGTTTCACTGATGTATAACATATGGTCTGATGTGCCAATGATATCATGCTTGTGATATGGTATAATGCGTGCAATGAGATGAGGTGTAACATGTTACATGCAAAAACAAATGGAAGGTATTCCACTTGAGGGTGTTGTGTGCAGTGCTGTAACAGCTAGTCCCAACTTCCGTTCAGCACTTCCGCCGGATAGAAAACTGGATAAAACATGAGTATCGGGAGAGACGGGCATTAACTAATTGATACATCATTGATGTATCTTTAAATTAGAAAACATTTATTGCAATCCGCAATAGCAAAAACGGTGCATGGTCACCACCGCTGGCAAAAACAACACACCTTAAGCGTTTTGTGCCCGATCACTGCACATATGAAACAATATGTCACATACCATGCATTTTCCTCTGGCATACCACACCTCGCCATTCTATCTTTAAAAAAAAAAATGCGAGAGTAACTCTGGTCGCATTTATTTATTTTTAACAAACTTTATTGAAGCCGCACGACTGGAGGGGAGCGCACAACGCTTCCCTCACAGCCACGGACCTGCACCGGGAGACAGCAGCAAGGAGGTAAGTACTGGCTGGGGAAGGGGGGAGGAGGGTGGCACAACGAGCAAACTGAGGGGCAAAATCCTGGCATATTGATTGACAAATTCCTGGCATATTAATTGCCATAATCCTGGCATATTAATTGGCATAACCCTGGCATATTAGTTGGCTAAATCCTGGCATATTAATTGGCATAATCCTGACATATTAATTGGCATAACCCTGGCATATTAATTGGCTAAATCCTGGCATATTAATTGGCATAATCCTGGCTTATTAATTGGCATAATCCTGACATATTAATTGGCATAACCCTGGCATATTAATTGGCTAAATCCTGGCATATTAATTGGCATAATCCTGGCTTATTAATTGCCATAATCCTGACATATTAATTGGCATAACCCTGGCATATTAATTGGCAAAATCGTGGCATATTAATTGGCATAACCCTGGCATATTAATTGGAATAAATCCTGGCATATTAATTGGCATATTGAAGGGATAAATCGTGGCATATTAAATGGCTAAATCCTGGCATATTAATTGGCAAAAGAATAGCATATTGAAGGGAAAAATACTGACATATTAAATGGCATATTGAGGGCAAAATACTGGCATATTAAATGGCACATTGAGGGATAAAATACTGGCATATTAATTGGCAAAAGAATAGCATATTGAAGGGCAAAATACTGACATATTAAATGGTACATTGAGGGGAAAATACTGGCATATTAAATGGCACATTGAGGGACAAAATACTGGCAAATTAATTGGCAAAAGAATAGCATATTGAAGGGCAAAATACTGACATATTAAATGGCACATTGAGGGGCAAAATACTGGCATATTAAATGGCACATTGAGGGGCAAAATACTGACATATTAAATGGCACATTGAGGGGCAAAATAATGGCATATTGAGGTGCAAATTACCGGCATATTAAATGGCATATTGAGTGGAAAAATACTGGCATATTAAATTGCATATTGAGGAGAAAAACACTGGCATATTAAATGGGAAAAGAATGGCATATTGAGGGCAAAATACTGACTTATTGAGTGGCAAAATATAACTAACATATTGACAAGCTGCTCCCAACCACCCTCCATATTACAGTAGACCGGTATAACGTGCTTGTAAGGGTAGGTGGGGCGAGTGGGAGATTTGGGGGGGGGGGGGGGGCAGAAAATGTTTTCAGTATGGGGCCCTGAAATTCCTGGTGGCGGCCCTGATGATTGGCATGACTTGCTTAGAAACCTCAGCATTTTATACGCTTTTATTCATATTTTATGGCCGCTTCCTCCACAAATCTTCCCACTTCCTGTAGCTGCAAGTGTCCAATCCTATGAGGAAGTTTCTAGGGGGAAGGCTAGCGTCATTTATTTCTGATGAAATACTTACATCAGTTTTGTTGCCCCAAAGATCTGTAGATTGTACAAGCAAGAAAAATCCAGTAGCAGAAGAGATATTCATGCCTTTAGCAGACCAACAGGGGCATTAGAATAAAGTTACTTTGCCACCTGGAGATCCCTTTAACAGACCAATGGGGTATTAGCAAAATATCCTTAAGTGAAAGGCCATGCCCAAACGAAACAGGAAAGGTATTTAAAAAGCATTTAAATCAGCAGACCCGGACAACTTTATTGATGGTTTTAAAATTTGACATTGCTCACACTGAAGGCCTTAGAACTTCAATTAGCACCAGAGTAATCAGGCTTAAAATCTCACTTAAAAACCTTAGGAAAAAAGGGGCCTTAAACACATTTTCAACTGATTGCTTATGCTTTCTGCAGGTAAACCCCATTTTAAAAATAAGTACAGTGGAGCCAACAAAATGCTCATTAGTCTTTTCCTATTCCCTCAGCTTTTGTATAAAGGGGTAGTAGTAAAAATTTTAGGCCAGAAGGTCTCATACCCCATAGCTAAGGTAGGTGCCGTGAACCATGTTTTTACACATCTTCCATGTGTCTTGTATTTTATAGCCCTGTCCTTTTGATGTACGTATTCTCCTAGTGTGCACAGTTCTAAACTTAGACTTTTATTATGTTGTATAATAGGGCTTTACTCTCTGTGCGAATCTCTATTATTGGTTTCTGTTATTGGTGTGTGGGCATGTCAGTCATGTATTGTCGTGCCTAACTCAGCTCTTACCTAGAAATAGATAAGCAACTCAACAAGTTAGAAGATGTGATCATCTGCAACTTCATGACATGTAGTAACTTGTGTGATTTCCAGGATAAGATCCGTATCTTTTGAATGTTGCATGTTGGAAGCACCATCTTCTGCTAATATTGTTTTTGGATTTAATACCCATTTTACAGAAGGAAATTCAAACTGCTTCTGTTATTTCTCAATTTGGGCATGTTCAACTCACGTATACCTGTTTTCCTCTCATGTAGAATGTTGCCTCCCATCTGTGATGTTGGATTTATTTTTGTTTTAGAACTAAATGTTTTACCCTGCATATAGTTTAAACTTTTAATTTAATGTTTAGTCCCTCTTTCATATAGTTCAAGATACTTTTGTGTTTGTAGGTTAATGTACCAGAACATGTTGAGTCAGCATGAAGAGACATTGAAACAGTACCAAGAGAAATACATGGAATTTCCACTTTCTAAAACATATTACATAGAGAAACAAGCAGTTGATGATATCCAGAGTAAAATACTAACCTATACGGAAGAGCGGGGAAAAAAGGAGGAATATATTCGAAATATCACAGGTAAAACAATTTATTTTCATTTAAAGTAATCAAATAAACACTTTGAAAATGTAACTTTTATGTTCCAGGCCCTGCTCCGTTTGTGTCGTACAATGAATGGGCTACACGACTGTATCCATTATACCAAGTACAATAACAACATTTTATTATCTTATTATTTAATGACCATTCAGAGTTGTACAACAAAATATAGGAGTATGTTTCAATTTTATTTGAAACAGTGCAATCAAATTAAGTTAATTTGTAATTGTTCTTAGTCAATGGATTGAAGTACGATAACAATACCAGACTATCTGGAATAATATTTGTGGGATTTAATTCACTATAGACTGAGTTAAACTGACATCAGAGCTGAAAAATTCAGAACAAAATAGGCGTGTCAGAAAACGTCTCCAACTTTGTCTGAGATAAATGAATAAGCCCTAATATATAAGCTTTGCCATTCTTTTAAAAAAAAAAAACCTATACACAACTTTCAACTTTTTTACCATTTAGTACCAAATGCGGCCCACCGGGCATCGAGCTGCGGCCCGCCTAAGCTCTGCTCCGGTAGCCGCACCTCGAACTGCACACCACACGAGAAGCTGTGTCGGGGAACGAAGTTCCCTACACGCTCTGTGTAGGGAACTTCGTTCCCCGATACAGCTTCCCGTGCGGTGTGCAGCAGCGGTGCTGCTCTCGTGCACAAATCCCCTCCTCTACCCTGTGCATGAGGTCATGCGCAAGGGTCAGAGGTTGGGAAGAAGCGCACCGGGAGCCCACAACCTCCACGGCCACGTGTGTGGGGGTAAGTGTATGTATGTATGTGAGTGTCTGTATAAATGTGTATGTGTGTGGGGGTAAGTGTATGTATGTATGTGAGTGTGTGTATCAATGTGTGTGTGGGGTAAGTGTATGTATGTATGTGAGTGTGTGTGTATAAATGTGTATTAGTGTGTGGGGTAAGTGTATGTGAGTGTGTGTGTGTGGGGTAAGTGTATGTATGTGAGTGTGTGTGTGGGGTAACTGTATTTATGTTAGTGTGTGTGTGTGGGGTAACTGTATGTATGTGAGTGTGTGTGTATAAATGTGTATGTGTGTGAGTGGGGTTAGTGTATGTATGTATGTATGTGAGTGTGTGTATAAATGTGGATGTGCGTGGGGGTTAAGTGTATGTATGTATGTATGTTTGTGAGTGTCTGTCTGTATAAATGTGTATGTGTGTGGGGGTAAGTGTATGTATGTATTTATGTATGTAAGTGTGTGTATCAATGTGTGTGTGGGGTTAGTGTATGTATGTATGTGAGTGTGTGGGGTAAGTGTATGTATGTGAGTATGTGTGTATAAATGTGTATGTGTGTGTGGGGTAATTGTGACTGTGTGTGTGGGAAGGGGGGGGGGGGTAAGTGTGACTGTGTATGCATGTGTGTGTTTTTTAGTTAATGTGACCACTACACATTAGTGTAAAATATATATATATATATATATACATACACACACATGTATATAATTATATATATTATTCTCTGAATTAATGAAAAATGAATGCGGCCCACGCACGCATACATTTCTAGCGAAGTGGCCCTTTGCAGAATAAACTTGGACACCCCTGATGTAGTAGCACCTGCTGCACATGCAGTGGCTACCATCTTGCCCCATGCTTGGGTCAGATTAGCACTAATCTCGACTTCCAGATTTCAAACCGTCTCACCCCCCGCTTCGATGTCTAATTACGGACATGGTTTACCATTCGGCAAAATGGTACTCATTAAAGGTACTGTCTAGTCCCTAAAATGCTTTCAACGTACTTTAAAATGCATGTTTTACATTTTACATTGCTTAAAATATAAAATAATTTACTAGATGAAACTGTGAAGTTATCTATGTTGGCCGCCAATACCTGTAGATAAAAAACACCCTTTGAGTGCTGGGAGGGGGGTTGGATGTCATAGTCCAACTCGCCTCCCAATTCAGCTCCCTTTAAATTTCAGTGAATAACAATTTGTATTCCTTTTCACTAAAGGGAGTTTGAAATGGGCGAGAGGGAGGTTGTGTTTCCTTTAGCGAATGGTGCCCATTAGTGAATAGACCTCTCTGACTCTCCAACCCAAGCTCTCTGCATGCCACCTCTCAGCTCCATGTAGCCTGCCCCCAAATAACATCTGGTCCCGCCTCTCATCTGTGTGGGTCCACCTCCTCTGTGTAGCCCTGCCCCCTCGCAAGATCACCCTGTTAATACAAGACGGGGCATATTGGGAGATCTTTCCCTCGCACCCTTGTTACCAGTATACAAGCTGTGCTGTCTCTTGATGGGGCGGGGCTACTTGGAGGAGGTGGGGCAGCACAGAATTTTTGGGTAGGCGGGACTGGAGGGAGCTTCTGTCGGAGAGTCAGAGAGTCGACCCAAGCTAGGAGGCAAGATGGCAGTCATTGCACGTGCAGCATGTGCTTTAATTCTATGTTGTAATTCATATATTTCTTACTATTTTATACTAGAGAGAATGTCTCCAAAACCATGCATTTAATGCATGGCACACAATGGTAGTGCTTATGTGTATTACATTAGAAGTACATAGTTGGCTACTGGATGTGAATGTTCCTTAACTTTACTTTATCTCTAAGTGCAACTTTATGGAAAAATACAAATGAAACACTTGAACAGACAGCAGTGACTTCCCGCAAGACTTCTGACATGATCACTGAATCCAAACAAATTGAACTAAAATTAAAATATGTAAAAGAGGTAAATTACCTGTTTACAACATAAGTGCAATATGGACCTCTATAAAATAGTGGGCTAGTAGTGAGTTAAATAACACTGGTGGTTACTGTATTTCTCAACATTGAGAGTATTTTGTTATAACTACAGAAGAGGAGGACGCTAGAATCCTTATGACAGGGGCTTCCAACATGTGGTAACCACACCTCAGAGACGCACTCACATAGGGCTCATCTTTGTGAGTGAAGCGCGAGACTGTCCAAGCGTAGTTTCAGATAAAGATGGATGCCGACTGCAGGGTTAGTAGGCACACATGGTATGAACCACTCCTCTCCCTCCAAATTAAAGGTAACCAAACAGAGAGGAGGATAAACAGCATAACGTTTTTTTTTTTCTTTTTGGTAAAAGATAAATGTGTATGTGAGTCTGTGTCTGTGTAAGTGTGAATCTCTATGTGTAAATGTGATTCTGTGTGCGTCTGTAAGTATGACTGTTTATGTATGTGTGTAAGTGAGTCTGTATAAGTTTTTATGTCTCTGTAAGTGTGTGTGTATCTCTGTGCAGGTGTGACTCTCTGTAAGTGTGACTGTGTGTGCATGCAAGTGTGACTGTGTGTGTGGGTAAATGTGGCTTTCTGTGTATACAGGGAGTGCAGAATTATTAGGCAAATGAGTATTTTGACCACATCATCCTCTTTATGCATGTTGTCTTACTCCAAGCTGTATAGGCTCGAAAGCCTACTACCAATTAAGCATATTAGGTGATGTGCATCTCTGTAATGAGAAGGGGTGTGGTCTAATGACATCAACACCCTATATCAGGTGTGCATAATTATTAGGCAACTTCCTTTCCTTTGGCAAAATGGGTCAAAAGAAGGACTTGACAGGCTCAGAAAAGTCAAAAATAGTGAGATATCTTGCAGAGGGATGCAGCACTCTTAAAATTGCAAAGCTTCTGAAGCGTGATCATCGAACAATCAAGCGTTTCATTCAAAATAGTCAACAGGGTCGCAAGAAGCGTGTGGAAAAACCAAGGCGCAAAATAACTGCCCATGAACTGAGAAAAGTCAAGGGTGCAGCTGCTACGATGCCACTTGCCACCAGTTTGGCCATATTTCAGAGCTGCAACATCACTGGAGTGCCCAAAAGCACAAGGTGTGCAATACTCAGAGACATGGCCAAGGTAAGAAAGGCTGAAAGACGACCACCACTGAACAAGACACACAAGCTGAAACGTCAAGACTGGGCCAAGAAATATCTCAAGACTGATTTTTCTAAGGTTTTATGGACTGATGAAATGAGAGTGAGTCTTGATGGGCCAGATGGATGGGCCCGTGGCTGGATTGGTAAAGGGCAGAGAGCTCCAGTCCGACTCAGACGCCAGCAAGGTGGAGGTGGAGTACTGGTTTGGGCTGGTATCATCAAAGATGAGCTTGTGGGGCCTTTTCGGGTTGAGGATGGAGTCAAGCTCAACTCCCAGTCCTACTGCCAGTTCCTGGAAGACACCTTCTTCAAGCAGTGGTACAGGAAGAAGTCTGCATCCTTCAAGAAAAACATGATTTTCATGCAGGACAATGCTCCATCACACGCGTCCTAGTACTCCACAGCGTGGCTGGCAAGAAAGGGTATAAAAGAAGAAAATCTAATGACATGGCCTCCTTGTTCACCTGATCTGAATGAACCCCATTGAGAACCTGTGGTCCATCATCAAATGTGAGATTTACAAGGAGGGAAAACAGTACACCTCTCTGAACAGTGTCTGGGAGGATGTGGTTGCTGCTGCACGCAATGTTGATGGTGAACAGATCAAAACACTGACAGAATCCATGGATGGCAGGCTTTTGAGTGTCCTTGCAAAGAAAGGTGGCTATATTGGTCACTGATTTGTTTTTGTTTTGTTTTTGAATGTCAGAAATGTATATTTGTGAATGTTGAGATGTTATATTGGTTTCACTGGTAAAAATAAATAATTGAAATGGGTATATATTAGGGATCGACCGATATTGATTTTTTAGAGCCGATACCGATACCGATAACCTGTGAACTTTCAGGCCGATAGCCGATAACTTATACCGATATTTCGTGCATTTTAATTTTTTGGGAAAAAAAACAATTTCTACACAAATCTGCTGTTAAATGAACATGTTTATTGTTAACGTTTAGCTTTTTTTTGTAAATCTTTTTCATTGCTAAATAAAAATAAATAATGCAGCAAAACAATGGTGATATGGTCAAATACAACAAATTGGACCACTTTTTTTTTTTTTTTTAAATAAATATCAGTCAAAAGGTAACAAGAACAACAATGTTCAATTGCACATAGTCCATACTTAGATTAAATCTTAGTAAAATGAGCAGCAATGACATAGGCAATTATATCAAAGGGACACTACAGTAAATATAAGCAAGGCATCAAAACAGCTTAATTAACCCCTTAGTGACAAGACATTTTCACCTTGACTTTCCCTTGGTGACAATGGCTGTTTTGACATTTCTAGGGTGTTTGTGTTTAGCTGTAATTTTTTGCTTTCTCACATACAGTACCCACACAAATTATATGTTGTTTTTATCGTCATAAGAAGGGCTTTCATTAGATACCATTATGTTCATCATATCTTATAATTTACTACAAAAAAAATCATAAAATATGATGAAAAATTTTAAAAAACCCACTTTTTCTAACTTTGACCTAAAATATAATTTACACAAATAAAATCATTAAAAAAGACCCCGGCTAAATAGTTTCTAAATGTTGTCCCGAGTTCAAAAATATGCATGTTTCCATATTTTTCGGTATTTTTTTGCGAGTTATGGGGCAAAAACCAAAAATAGTGTTTTTTGGTTTTTTCCTATATTGATCTTTTGACCCCAACCCGAACCCAAAATTTAACGCTAACACTAAATTTAACCCCAACTCTAATCCTTATTATATCCCTTAATATTTTTTAACTTTAATTTAATTTTAACCCTATCCCTTATGCTAAAAAATATTTAATTTTAACCCTATAGGCTAATATAGCTAAATAACCTATTTTTATTTAATTAAATATGTATTTTAATTATTTTCCATTGCAATGCTACTAAACTACCACTAGGGGTAGTCAAGTAGCATATTCAGAGCGACGGAAGTGAAGTTACTTTCACTTCCGAAGCTCAGACCGGCAGAGGACTTAGCCATATTGACGGAGCAGCATGCTCCGTCAATATGGCTCCCCACGATCGCTCCGTGGGGCGATCGTGGGGGTCCCAAAATAGAAATATCGGTGCTGGCTATTGCCTCGATGTCGAGGCAATAGACCAGCACTGTTAAAGCGGTTTTCGCGATCGTTGATCGCGAAAACTGCTTCATTCAAATATTATCGGCATTATCGGTAAAGTTAGATGCCGATACCGATAGTTTAGGAAACTGTGAATATCGGCCGATAATATCGGTTAATCCGATAATCGGTCGATCCCTAGTATATATTTGTTTTTTGTTAAGTTGCCTAATAATTATGCACAGTAATAGTCACCTGCACACACAGATATCCCCTTAAAATAGCTAAAACTAAAAACTACTTCCAAAAATATTCAGCTTTGATATTAATGAGTTTTTTTGGGTTCATTGAGAACATGGTTGTTGTTCAATAATAAAATTAATCCTCAAAAATACAACTTGCCTAATAATTCTGCACTCCCTGTAAGTGTGACTGTGTGTGTAAGTATTTATGTGTGTAATTGTGGGTGAAAGTGTGGCTGTGTGTGTGTGTAAGTGTGACTGTCTGACTGTGTGTAAATGTTTGTGTATGTATGTGACTGTATGTGTATTTGTCCATGTGGCTGATATAAGTGTGACTGTATTTGTTTAGGTGTGACTGTTTATTTGTGGCTGTGTGTGTACGTGTATATATATATATGTGTGTATGTATTTTTGTGTTTTTATTTATTTATATTAGATAAATCATTTTCTCTCAATTAAAAATGAATGTGACCCACACACACATACATTGCTGGTGATGTGGCCCACTGCAGAAAAATCTTGGATAACCTGCCTAATGATTATCAGCAACTAAAAACATTCTCACCATTATATTACATTACATTACCATTTATTTATATAGCATCAACAATTTACGTAACGCTAGGTACAGAGTATAGAAGGGAACTACATACCAAGTTAGACAAACTAGAAACAGACTGGTACATGAGGTAGAGAACCCTGCTCGCAAGCTTACAATCTAGAGGGAATTGGGTCCATAAGACAGAGGGATTTAAGTTGTAATAACAATAGTGTGGATGGGTGGCACTAGGTGGGATAGGCCAAAAATGAATAGTGTGTGTTTCAGCTAGGTGGGAACTGCTAGAGGTAAAGTGACAGGTGTTCTAGTGGGTTGGGTAGTAAGCTTCTTTAAAGAGATGAGTTTTGAGGGACTTTTTAAAGTTTGAAAAGGAGGGAGAGAGCTGGATGCTCTGCGGAAGGGAGTTCCAGAGAGAGGGGGCAGCTCGGACAAAATCTTGCAGTCGTGAGTGAGAAATGAGTACAATGAGTATAAATAGTTGGACTGCATTGTTTATGGCATGTATCGAATATACTGTAGCTACCAAAAGTTAAAATAATGAACCATATTGCTTTTCTACTTGTCTTTTAAACAATGTATCATAAAAATAAGCTAGACTAAATCTGTGCTCCATGTCTGCAAGTTTTTATGTAAGTTGTAGAAATGCTCTCATGTTTTAGCACCCCAAACATGTTACAGACGATCATGGTGACACTGGAGGCAAAAATTCAACTGCAGATGAAACAATGGAAGTTAAAGAAAGGTATAAGTGATTTTTTTCCATTATGGCTAATATGACAAGTTAAGCTTAATAAACTGATACACTGGTTTCTAGTAGTAGTATATACAGTATATGATTAAAAAAAGGCTGAAAATTTTTAAAATTGATCAACGCTGGTTAATATTTGTTAACGTGTGTGGACATTTCTTTCAAAATGATTATTAAAATAAAACCAATGTTATTGTCAGTACTAATACTACAAAGGAGTTGTAACATGACGTCCCTGTCCCATTTTTACACAGAACGTTTGTTCAAGAAAATGGTGTAAATCCTTCAGATGAAAAACTAAAGTCACAGCTGTTCAGATTTTCTTCCTTACACCAGAGGTTAATGCAGCCACAAAGGAACGTGAAAGGGGTTTCACAGACAACAAAAATAGGTGCTTTGTAAAATGGTATACTCTCTTCTGTGGATCTAATAGCCTATAGTGAAACGTGCTTCTTTTATTTACAACATTAATGCCATGTTCGATTATGTATCAAAGGCAGGACAAAAAACACAACTGCACCAGCATTGTACTGACAGTTAAGGGGGATGAGACGACGAATGGAAGATTATTCTTCCAGTTCAGTGATTCGTACTCATTTACTCACATTCAAACTTTAGTGAATAGGCCCTAGTGTAAGTACAACGCCACTCACAGAACTGCTAGTAAGTTATGTCATTAGCAGTCATTATGTATCCTTGAGATACTGTCAGACCTACGATCAGACCCCTTCAGCCTAGCTGTTATATCCTCTATTTAACGTTATTTTTGTGCTTTCCCATTACTTCCGGGTTCGCAATACTTGGCTCCGCCCCTTTTTATGACGTGGTCATCCCTCGCCTTATAGGGAGACCTCGCCACGAGACTGATGCTGAGTTATTGTAAACAGTCTCTGTTTAGTGCCGGCTTAGCTTTCAAACAAATTGTGACTTACCTGTTAACGAACTTTGCTTCCTGCTTGTACCACGCTGATTTCTCCAAACCTGACCTCTGCATCTCCAATTTCTGACCTCGCTTACTTCTCCGACCCTCGACCACGGATTGTTCTAACTCTAACTTCTCTCTCCCATCAGTTATACATACCTTATATTCGTTGATTGAAAACTTCACTGTATCAGAGTATTTCTTCTATCAAGTGATCTGTTATACTGTTGAAGTATTGCTGAATCAAACTACTATCAAGTTATTTATATTTCTGTTGAAATACTGCTGTATCAAATCCATTTTATTGTTGAAGTACTGCTGTATCAACAAATAATATTCAGTATTCCGTATTCCTATTCAAAGTGTCTTTTGCTGTTTGTCTTTGATAACTCTAATCATTCATATCAAGTGCCTTCTTAAAGAGACATATACCAACCTCTTTCTGCAGTTGTGTTCCTACAAACTCAACTCCTTTCAAGGGAATCTTACAGTTACGGAGGCAATGCAATCATTGAGTTATATAACTTACCATTCAAGTTTGTTTCATTTAATTTTGGGATTTATGAAGGGTGAGAGTTGGTACCGTGGTAGCCATAGAAACACAGGGGACAAGTAGAGTCAAAGTTGTTTCCTTTATTCGCTAACTGAGTAGATCTAGAGTGCAAGCTTTAAAGACCTCTCACCTCTCTTCCTCAGGCATGTTATGCTAATAAATGTGAAAAACTTCTTACATTGTAGATCAGCCTGCTAACCAGACATCCTGAGTCCCACCAGAAGTGAGCATACTGCAATTTACATCCCATTATACCACCACTGACTGATCTTGGGCCTGGATCATTAGTTAATCATCTGCTTTTCCTTTATTAACAATTTGATGTGTATTTGTACTTAAGAGAGATGTTTTTGACATTTATTTGTGTAACATGCCTGAGGAAGAGACGTGAGAGGTCTTGAAAGCTTGCGCTTTAAACCTACTCAGTCACTAAAAGTATCAATTTGACTCTACTTGCTGCCTAGGTATTAACAAACTTTAATATCCTGTAGGAAAAGAAGAAAAAGGAAAATGTACAGACCAAAAGACGAGCAGCAGTATTTTTTTCCTGCAACATCCAAGCACAGAAAAAGATGAGCAGGTTTTTTTTTAATATTACTATTATTAGAACTCAAATCAGTGCCTGTTGCATATGATGTTGCTGGCACCTGACACTTTTGAATAGATTAGAAAATGAGTTACCTTACCTTACCCTATTTCTAGAAAAAAATTAATCATGTGGATCTTTTTCCTAGAAAATACAATTACAAAATTGGATTCCAAAAAATTATGAAATATGTTATATAGTTAATCAATAGTAACATCTAATAGTGCGCTCTGACTCAAATATAATCAATCTTTTAAAATGTTAGCCTAAAATATGTGAGTAAATTAAAAGTGTTTAGAATATAGAAATTAAAATGTTATTAAATACATTTTTATAATTATTTGACTGTACTATGCATGATACTACAGTAAAATAATTATACAAATGTATGTACTTTTAATTTCTACATTCTTTTCATTTTACTCACTTTTCATTTACTCGCGTGTTTCGCGCTAACATAATTTTACAGAGTTTCAAACAAGCAAAACTCAAGTCTCCCAAATGATAACTATACTTGGAATGTTTTCGTAAACAGTGCACAGGGGCCTTACAAAACACAGGTGCGCAGATTTTTGTATTCAGGTGTATGCAGGATGTAGAATACATGTGTGACCAGCAGGAATCAATTCATTTCTCAAGGAGGGGATCGTATACAAAGCATCTTGATTAATTAACTGATTTCCCACTGCAGATTTATGAATTATACACTCCGCAAGGCAGCATGTGAAAGTTATAAGTCAGCTAAACGGCTGAACATACAAGCATATGCATGGAATGAAAAGTAAGAGGAGTTAATGTGAGATCTGTTCAGGATCATAGCAAGAAAACAGCAGCAATTCAGAAAGAGTGACTTCGAAGGATGGCTGCTTAGGTTATATGCAACAAAATAGTGTCAAGTTTGGCATTAAACTTTAAAAATATGTATTTGTTGATGTGGTGCGTTCATAATATTCGCTTACTAGAGCGGATGTAATAAATCCATGTACACAGTAGGTGGCATTAAACTTGCTCACAGTTTATTGTGCACGCTTCAGACTTCCAGCACCTCTAAGTTTGGTCGTGAATGATACTCTCTGACACTCCAGTTATTATATACTGGAATAGAACTTATTAAAATATATTTGACATTTGTAGGATTTGTGATGTACCAGTACAGCTAGCTTACGTTAACAGAATGGTGTACTGTCCTTGTCTTTATCAGTAGAAAATTCCCTTTGGGGTTTGATAGAAACTGAACTAAGAGCCAAGCAAAAGGGACACCCTTTTTATCAACAGTTTTGGTCTCTGCCTGTAAAGGAAGTTTACAACGAGTAAGCTCGTTGTACTTATTTCAAGTATTTAACTCCTGTTCTATAACAATACTAATGAAAGTGATAACACAGGAGCATTTGGGAAACGATGTATAATGTATGAGAACTATAAAATGATGAGGTCACTGACCTGGAATATGGCTTCAAAATATGTTAAAATATTCTTGTTGGAGTTTACTCATTTTAAAACATCACATTTTATTGTCTCAGAAATCGGTCCAGTTAACCAGTGATAAAGATGGATCACATATTAAATTGGAAAAACATTTGCACAATCAAATTCAATTAAGGTAAAAACGTTTCAACAATAAACATCTACTTTGCAACGTACATTCCATATACTTATACTGTATATATATATATATTTATTGTAGGCTGGATCTTCCCAAAAAGCAATCACAGAAGTTAAAACCTGCAGAAAGAAGTAACGTTTATCATACAGTTAAATGGCATCATGTTTTACACATTGAAATTAGTCGCTTTACTAACTCAGTCACTGTTTAGTTATAGAGCTCAGTAAAGAAAATGACAGTGAAGCTCCAAGTACATCACGTGGTTCTGCTTATGTGTCACAGGTACAGGATATGTCAATAATTATATTAATAAACAATACATAAGTGATGTCACCTCTAGTGTATGGAGTGTAATTAATTTAGAGCTTTTGGTTTAAAAGTTAAGGGCTATTTAGCTAAATGTTAAGGGCAAAATCTTCACTGAATACTTTTTTCTCTTATTTTCTCTTCCTTTTTCTTGACTGCTTATTCATAGGCTGCCAAAACCAGTCAGCATCCCCCAAAGGTGAGGAAGTATGTAACGGTAAGAAGTTATCGCAAACTGATTTTGGCAAATATGGTTACTTTTCACCATCATTAGTAAAATTAAATCTGCAACTGTGTGCGTTGACTCCTTCCTCGAATTTGAGAGATAGGGTGGGGGAATAATCTAATAATTTAGAGAAACGTGTTTTATTCAAATGAAAAACATATGTTATACTTCTATTATAACCAAAAAATTTACTTTTTATTTTTGTGTTTGAAGGCTACTTATCCTGGAAGTAACGAAGGAATGGACAATGGAAATGCTTCACCTGGGCCGTTTACAATCAAGGGGATGCTCAGCTATTCTACAAAATCCAAGATTTCTTCTACTGCAGGAAATAAACACAATAAGAATCCCGATCTCAATATCATGAAGAAAATGCAAGATTCAAAAAAACATAATTTTGCATTGTACGTATAACTGTAAAAATAATACATGTATGGGATCTATTTACCAAACATTGAGCTGAGTATACGTTTATTTAGCTCAACTGGGTAATTGTGCAGATGGAATGCAATACTATTCGAGTCACTGTTCTTGAATCAAACAGTCCGTGTAACAAATATGGGATCTATTAACTAAACCCTGAATAATTAGGTGAAAGTCGCAAGTTGGGAGTATATTTCCCTTTCAGCTATTTTGGTGACATTTTTGCAGTTTGGTGTCCACCATCACAGCAGTACAGTGTTAAGTGAATGGACACTTTATCAAGTTGTAGCGCTACATTTACACCATGGCTTGTCCAATGCCATCTGTGCCATTTTGATGCAGCAAGGCAATGGGGTTTTTCTTTAAGCATTTTTTTTTTTTAAAGATAGCACAGTGAGTGCTTTTAATTTATCGTGGAGTAAAAGTAAAACTGCCTCTGGCCATGGAATTTTCATGCAAAGTCTTAGCCACATGTCAATGATTGGCCCTGTTTCCATTCTGCATCGGGATAGTGGTCAACCAAAATCCCAGGATATAGGGATTAGATATGTTTTGCTCCTCAGTTATGTGATTGTGGTCTGGTTTGAGATCCATTGATCTAGAGGCAGAAATATTCTCTCCACTAAAACGATAGCAAGATCAAGGTGACATAGTGTACCAATCTCTAAACACTATTTTCTAAAAGCTTATATTTTTTTCGCTCATCAAAATCCTAAATGATATTTGCTTAAAGAAAAGTGCAACATTTTGTTTTAATTCCTCTGTTTATGTTACACTGTTTGGAGCTGTGTATATCATCATATGATTTTGTGGTTTATGGATACATTCCAGGTCTCAGCCTGAAAAACAGAAAGCGGATTCACCTGAATTCAATTTTTTTATGACTTCTACACCCAAACCACAGAAAGAAGCCACATGCAAATCCTTTGTATATCAGTCGGATAATTTGCCACAGCAGGTATATTTATTTGTTTATGCAATGAAAAAGTTGGCGTGCGAAGCTTGTCACAGGCTCAAATAATGTACATGTGTATAATAATAGGCCTGTAACTGCCTGGCTGTGGTTTTGATCCTTTTTTTTTTTAAATCATTCTCTACATCCATAGTACAAAATTATTTGGGTCACAGAAGGTGCTATTTATTAAAACTAAAAATGCAAAAAGCAGGCTTTAATTATGGAGCTGGAAAGATTGGGAGGTTGAAAAAAGTCTGCCATTAATGGCTGATATTTTGCAATTCATTTGTCAATTCATTTTTAGGGGTTAGTCCCCAAGACCTTCATAATGCAGGGTGAATGTTGTCAATACAGTGTTATTACTGAACATGACTTTCTGAATACTTGTAATTGTTCACTGTATTTAAGACATTGATTTTTTTTTCTCGAAGTTTGTAATATTACATTCCTTTATTTCCAGGAAGAAAGGTTATCTGGTATCAGTACATGTACACCTTCGCCTCTGGACATTGGTTAGTATAAACAAATCAAATGTCAGCAATTATGGAGTGATTTCAGAACACCTAGTCTCGAACGCTACAGCTTTCGGTGTGATAGACTTTAATACACGGAGCCAGGAGCAGGAGCTATCGAGGGCCAAATATATCCCTTGTCAGACATCTAACACCTAAATTGGTTTCAAAATCAGCTAATGGATTGGCTGGGACCAGAAAGGCTTCTGATTATCTGAAACATTTAGGCAGTAAAACTTTTACTTTTGCCGATCTCAACCCCCGGCATTGAATTAATTGATATTGTGGAAGCACACATAATGTTGATGAAACTTTATCTTTTTTTACTTTAACAGCTTAGTTATGCTTTCTGCTCTAACATTTTTTGGTAGAAACATTATACATTTGTATGTTTTCTAAAGTCATTGTTCAAATACAAACTGGTCTAATTAAATATGTAATTCTTTACAGGTAGTATATTTGGGAAGACTGATGGAGATGATGAATTTGCATTTACATTTGCATCAAAGCCATCTCAAGCATTTAGTGATGAAAAAGACAACTTTGACTTTATGTTTCCTTTTGAACATGATCAAAAGTCAGCCCACGAAACTGAACCTTCACAAAGCTCCATGAAATTTACATTCTTCTAGAGGCCTGATAATTTGTTATATATATATATATATATATATATATTAAACTTGTTAAGGAATTTCTATGTTATGAATTTTATGTTGGATTGAAATGTGCTTTAACGTGGAGTGTTTTTCAGAAGGTGAAATCGGGTTCAGAAGTCATTTCACTGCTATTAACCCCTTTGTGATGCTAGGACATTCTAAGCCGTCCTGATTTTAGAGTACCTAAAAGACGCTATGGCAGCATAGACCGTCCTGCGTTTAACAGCTCGTTGCTATCTTTGAGTGGCCTCAGTCTGACAGGGAAAATGTAGCTGATGCTAAAAGCGAGCACAGGCTGCCTTTTACTTATTCGCGCTGTGCCCGATCTTCTGAGTTCGATCGTGCCTCCGTGACGTCACACATGATCTTTTGGCAGGGACCCACAGGATCTATTAAGACTCTGATCAGATCTCTGCCATAGTGTTCCTGGCTACCGATCACCTTGTCATCAGTGGCCAGGAACAAATCGTTTTGGTGCTTGCCTCGTCTGGGACGCAAGCACCAGGCATCACAAAGGGGTTAAGTCACAGTGTGGTGGACACAATTCACTACTGAGTGCATGCCACATCTATGTGTACAAAGTGAATTAATTAACTTTTTCCCTGAAAACAACCTCTTCACGGTGCTATGCTGGGGTCCTGTTCAGTTCTTTGGAGCATACATCCAGCCCTGTTATTTTCTGGAAATATTAAAACAAAGTTTAAAAAAAAGATACAAACTGAGCATCCAAGCATGAGAAGCCAGGTGCATGCGTGGGCACATTATATATGTATTCCTGTGATATTAATATTATTGTTATAGGTGGTGAACCATTTAAATAAATATATGAGTTACTGCACTGTGAGTTTGTGCTTAGTGTTTTGATTGATATAACCTGTTGATGACGGGAGGATGTTCCATGCCGTCATAGCATTTTGGAGGCAGTGACAGCATGGAACGGCCTCCTTTAAAACTAGTTAAAATTTACCCCAGGGAGCAAAGGCAGCTAGCCATTCCTATATGGCCTGCCTTTTTGTGGGCAAGAGCTATGGAAGTGATCTGTTGCAAGACTGCCTCAGGAGGCAGTAAGCAACATTACACTAGGGGAGGGGGCTCAGAACTTTGGTCAGGGTTAGCAAGTTGCAGTAATATCAGTTAAGGTTAGGTTAGTGCTAGGGTGATGATTGGGGTTAAAAAGTCACTGTAGGAGAAAATGGTCAGAACAATGCAATATGCTACTAACAGTTATTGCCCTATAACTTGCAAAAAAAAACCAAATAGCAGGCTTTGTAATTTGCATTTGTAGATGTGTAAAAGATTTTTCATGAAAAAGTTTGAAAAATTGGGGTTATTTTTTTCTCATATTTTATTTATTTATTATAACAAACAATACATGACCAAAATGGTATCTAAAAAAAACGCATCTTATCCCGAAAAAAAACAATATATGATTTGTGTGGGTACATTAAATGAGAGAGGAAAATTACAGCATAAAGTATAAAAACAGCCTTTGTCCTGAGCGGTGCAACATTGTAAAAATAACAGTCCATTAAAGTATTATATTGATCATTCAGATATATGTAAGTTAAGGGAAAACATTGGTTTTCATATATAACTATATCTGTTTACAGCCTGGAGATAGTGCGTCTTCTTTTATCCCCTACTCCTCACGGAGACCAATCACATAGCTAACAGATATCTGATTAAGAAGCCATGTGTTTGAGACAAGAGCCTGGAGTAGCCGCAAAAACAACAGAATCACAACAAAGCATATTGCATCGCGCAAGAACTACTGTTTTAATGCGCTTATGCATTCCGAGCAAATACATCTTAAATGCTACTTACTGTAACAGATTGAAATGTGTGGACTTATTCTATTAGAAATTGTAATCTCCCCACTACATGGTTGATTACATGGTCAGTATGAGTTGGTTAATCCTCTTCGGCCAATGAAATAAAGTAAGGATTAGTTTTTCATTTACTGCTACTGAGTAGGTCATTAAAACCTCACAGACACTAATGAGTCCGAACAGGTGATTTTGTTCTCCCTACAGCAACAGGATTCTGTGGTAAAAGTCAAAAATTTGCTCATAAGATTAACAAATGCAGCCATACCTGGTTTTAGACGTAAATCAACAAACGGGTCAGAGTAATTATGCAAATGTCAAATCGCAATGTGGCATTTTCCCAGCAAAAGAGAACAGCCGTCAGCTTCCAGCCGAAATAGCTCATTTAGGAATAGTTTGCCCCTTGCATTTATGAGTTGATTCCAGTCTCTCAACAGGTGACACCTCACATGGAATCAAACTCATAATGTTGACTTGTACCCTAGTTTCTTGTAGACCTAAAGCATCATCTCTTTGTATTTTATAAGTTAATGTTCAATGGGTAGTAGAGGCATTATTAAACACAAATCTACACACACCAAATAAGCCAAAAGACTTTGCTTTTCTCAGAAATTCCACATTCACAGTGCTATCACCACCACAAGGGATTCTGGGTAGGCACATGCAAGTCATGTCAAAAAAGATCACCTTTTGCCTCTATATCCACTTGAGACATTGTTGTACAGGACAGCCTTTAAACACAGCTCACGACAAAGGTTCATAAGCCAGATAACCACTCATGAAAAGCTTAATGGGACCAACATGAGGTTGATAGTTCGGTTAATGTTTAGCATAGTTTGATGGCAATATGATCCCACAACTATTTTCCTGTTTTCAACTATGAATTTGTAAGCTCCTGTATCACATTTCATTTAATTGCTTCATCTCTGGTCACTGGTTTAAATCAGAGACTATAAAGACAATTGTGGATGTGGTTTAAATATAATTGCCTTTTTAATTGTCTATTTGCTGTGTCTTCACGAATATATATCTGCACATGGTGTTTCAGAGGTTTGTAAGTGCCTGGAGGCCAAATGCTCTTTCGCTTGGCACACCACAGAAAAGAACATTCCTTGACCTTGTAGGTAAAAAAATATTCAAATACTTAAAAAGAATAAGTATTGGCAATACACCGGGTGCATTTCCAGGGGAAAGGATGAGTTTGATAGGAGTTGTACTTTACATATGTGCTTGCCCTTATTTAAGCATATGACTTCAATTCCCATCATCCTGAATTCCTGCTTGTTTATAATGGGACTTTCTGAGAACACAGCAGGTGATGTCATAGAAGGTGGGTCCAGAAGACAAGGGTGCATACTTCATGAGAGGCTGACCTTGCTGCCAATTCTAAGTTAAGTGTTCCAACCAAAATGTTGAAAAGATGGAAAATGTTTTCTGCCTTCACTTCCACGTAACATTTGTTGGTAATGCCAAGTAAAACCCAAATTGAACAAAACTCCCTGTATTGATAAAGTTGGACATCACTTTTTTATTACAAGTACTCATCTTAGTACACCCTTGGACTTTCTTGCTTTGTTAGGAAGTTACCTACATCTGAAAATAGACCACGGTCCTGATGGACACTGGCTCCCAAATAAATTAATCTATTGTACCATCTTTTGAAGTAACACAACTGGGAGATCTCTGATGTGATCAAACTCACAAAATACATTCACAACACTATTCAGCTTCGATTTTAGTATTTGGTCTCCAAGAACGTCTTATCCAGGGGTTCCCAAGCCAGTCCTCAAGGTCCACCCAACTGTCCAGGATTTAGGGATAAGGTATTGGTTTGTTTTTAAACACCTTGGACATATTTTGGTAATCCCTAAATCCTGGACTGTTGTGTGGGACTTGAAGACTGGTTTGAGAACTAGCGATCTAATCCTTCAATAGTTTAAAACCATTTCTTTTTGCAAAGTATGGATGCAGGACCAGCTATCTGAATTTTTGAATTTTAAAACATTTTACATTTCGCACCTTATGGCTTCCCCTCCCCTAATGTCTATTTTCCACCCTAATTTTGAAATTTGCCTAATGTGTCTATTAATTTTTCATGTATTGCCTGAGAGCGTCGAAAATTAAAGGATAAAAAAACAATATAATAAAACAATTCTCACATGCTCCATTATGAGCAAATCAATAATAGAAATATAAAGCATTGCAGGCGTTTTACAACTTTCCGCAAGATACTTACAAACCAAATTGTCAGTATTGGCATATTGCGATCTAGGTCTGTGCATGTATTCTCTGAACTTTGTTACATGGCGTGTCATCTACAATGATGATCTTGACAAGTGATGGCCGGTAGCAAAGTAAATTCATCCAGGGCATCAAAACGGGTTACAAGATTTGCTGGTAACATTATATGAAGAGTGACAGTTAATGGGCAATGCCATGCTGGATGAATTTCTAAATATGAAATCAGTTACTTGCTGTACCTCTTACATGCAAGCTTATAACATTTTTATTAAAGGAATACTGTCACAATGAGGTGTTAAATGCATACTTGTTTCTGCAATGGCTACAGAAAAAAAATGGGGATTTCATTTTTTTCCCCACTTTGCATACATTGGAAACTCCTTTAAAATAACTGAGAAGCCGCGAGCAACATCGTCAACAAATCATTTACAGTGACATGAACAAATCTGTTTCCCAGCATCTTAAACAAGTAGTCTAGTTTTTATATTGATTGTCACTTTTGCAGAAAGTAGGTTGGAATTCTGAGCTGTCCTTCCTAGTAGTCCACTGATACGCCACTGAAATCCAGGGATTCGCACATAGGCCATATTGACATAGCACGTGAAACATCGCTGCAGTGCCAGACAGGTAATTATGCCAGGCAATCTATGGCAAGGCATGGGTAGGCAATCTGGTGCCGTGAAAGTGGATGTTTGGGCAATTTGGTGCTGTGGGGGAATCTATGTGATGTAAGTGCTAATGAGGATATCTGGTGCTATGGCAATCTATGTGGCAATCTGGTGATGTGGCAAGATATGAAGGGACAGCTCTTAGTTTGCGATCCATAATTTACTACAAATAGGAGTTAATTGACTATGTTATGGATTTTCTTGTAATCTGATTTTTTTTTATTGAACAGGGTTATGTACAGTTTAAATTTATACAGCATAAATGAGTTTGTGATGTAGTCTTTATCCTGAAAGAGCATGTCTTTGCCTGTTATCTCATATATGCCTGACATTTATGTACAGTGATTGGCTTATTGTGTTAATGCTGCCCAGATAACTTAATAAAAATCATTTTAAATAAAAAATACCAGAGTTACTAGTTAGCCCCATCCCACCAATGCAAAATATTACCGTATATTTTTGTGAATAGCTGGGGCCTCCATGCCTCACCGGGAAGCTCCAGGTTTGTCCATCTACTGGTTGAAGACTGTGGTTAATGTATTGTGGCGCATGTGTCTTATGCATGATCCTCACCATCGGACCATAGATTAATTATGTGGTCTTTGTGACTTACAAAGTGTTATGTGTCATAACCTAGAACTGCAGAGTCCAGAAAATCTAGATCCCAGCTATGATTACCTTGCTTTGAAGTTTCCTTCAAATTCAACATCCATATTTTAATTTAAGACATCTAACAACAATTCCCTACGGGTCGAAGGTCACAAACCCAATATTGTTACCTGCTATTATTTGGATAAACATGTTATTTAAATTAGAATTTCGTTAACCCAGGAGTAACTTGTGGAATTTCATTCTAGCATTATCGGGATTAAATCTGAAAGTAAAAGTTCCACCAATGAAGATATCACCCTTTAATATTTAAGATCTGCATTATATTTGGTTTAGTAGGTGTTCTCCCCAGCAACAGTTTTAATAGCGGTTAAGAAAAACGAAGCAATTAAACTGCTACTGAAGGCGTCAAAGTGTAATTAAATGTCTAATGATTTGCTTTGATTAATAGGACAATCAACATCTGCTCTTGTTAATAGGGATTAGTAATCCCAGACAGTTTATAGCACATCTGAAAGTCGTTCTTGTTATTCTGCAGTCATGTATTAATTTATAGTTTAACGCACTTACATTGCTTTTTTCTTTTATTTACTTATTTGTATTTTTTTTTGTTTAAATTCTTTCCCACTGTAAACGTTGTATGGTTTACGAAGATTATTTTTACTGACTATAAAATTTAAATTAGCCTCTAATCTATCAAGGTTTGTGTGACAAGGTGCCACTTAGGTGGGTAACACATTGTAGTAGCAAAATTGGACGCAAATGAGCTTACCTGGTTTGCTTACTGGTCTTTTGTATTTTGGTGAGCATGCATTCCTGCTCACCACAGGCCACTGTAGAAGTTTAAGAAAAGTTTAAGAATCGACTAGCTGCCTGTATGATTGTATCACCCCCAGAATGAAAGAAATGAAAGATTATAAAATAACATGTATGGTTATATGATCCCCATCATGAAAGCAAATAGATTATAAAATAACATCACATCACTATAAAAAAAATAGATTTCCACCTATAAGTTTTTTTCTCAACTTTTTTTTTATCACCTAAACACTGAAAATAAACTATTGCTATAGTCACAATGTTGCCTCTCTCCAAACCCTACCTTTTGGATGTCACCGAATTTAGAGGTGACATTATTTGCAATGTAAAACTACAGGTGAACTGTATTTTGTTTTAAAGTAAAAATAAGTGAATTTCAAGTATATGGTATAAGTATACCATACAAAAAAAATAAACTAGGTGGAACTATCCCTTTAAAACAGTTAAATGAAACTCAAATAATCAGGTCTATCATTAGAAAACAACTGAAAAAAAGTGGACTACTCCTTTAAAGCGCACATTTTTCTGTTATCCCACAGCAACAGAGAGAATAACAAACAAGTCTCCGAGGCTAATAATTCTGGCTTGCCACTCATCTCCTTGTTAAAGTATTGATTCTCAAGCCCTCCAGATAAAGGATAGTTGGATTCAAAGGCTAATCCAATAGGATAAGAGAGATCCCCATATGGTCAGTCACCAGATTTTCTTTAAGCCAATCAATAATCGCTTTGATGGGGAAAACATAAGAGATTTTTGTAAGGATACGGGCTGAGGACTAATACTTTGCTACTGCAATCAAAATGTTATTGTTTTATTATCGTCGTTAAATCACCACATATAATGATAATAAAAAAGATAATAGACATAGCAAAATGACTGCATGTGTGTGCTTTTTTATCAAACTGCAGTGAATCAAGGGGAACAGTCAGTTATACCTCTCTCAATTTGTCATAGTTCAATGTCATTTAATTTTATTTATTATTCTTTATCACTTATTTCAAAAGTACCCAGAATAATGTTTTCACGAAACACTCCGAAAATGGAAACAAAACACTTAAAAAAATAAAATACAAAAAAACCCTAAAGGCTTCAGTTTTTTAATAGAGTTTGAAATGTCATTATCCAGTCTCCAGCATCAAAGGAGCAATCACATTTGTAGATGGCATACCTATTGCTCTCTTGGCTAGCAAGCTGTAGCAATGAAATGCTTATAGCTATAATTATAATGTTTTAATCCAGAAGTGGCCACCAAGAAAGTCATCTTGCTCTACTTACATTTAGGTATATCCCCGCTTGTTTAAAATCCAATGATAGCATCCTTAGAGGATATTCCAACCAGAGGATTGGCAGATCAGTTCCTTCTATCCCATTATACTATAGCATTATTTGGATGAGTGAATCACTAGCCATCTGTAACGGTTTACGATTGTGAACAGCATTAGAATTCTAGTGAACTATACTTAACTTTATTCACTGATAAGAACTTTGTACCTGTAACCCCCCCAAGTCATGGCATGTTAATCTATTTGGAAAGAATCCCATCAGCTAGCTCTAATCCCTCTATTCTCATTGTGCAAAGACTTACTCTTTTCTCCTCTGGGTCCTGCAATGTCTTCAGACTCGCCATACAACCAAAATGAAATACTTGGAGGAGTCCGGAGGTAATGTCACCAAAAAGTGTACTTTTAAACTGTTCTCACACTGATTTTGAATTACTGCTTAATCCACGAAAATATTTGTTTATGGCTAACAGGCTGTACTTTACCATTGCAGTAAATAAAACCAAAAAATGAATGTGGGTCATACACATATGCAATTATAGTCACGTGGTCCACAGAAAAAAAAAGCTTGAACACCCCTGATATAGACTAATAGCCTGATGAGGTTCATCTTAATTATACACATGTAGCAGGGTTCGTTGTTATTCAGGTGCCCTTACATCAGTTCTGGTCTCATAGGTCACTCCTGTGTTGTTGCTCAGGTTTCAGGTGGTGGTCTTCTCATGGTGGGCTACTGAACTTCAGAAAAAGGACTGCAGAATTTAGTAGGGAGGTACTACACACCACAACTGATTAAGCTGCACAGTATGTAGCGCCTTCAAAACTAGAAGACATTGCTACAAGAGGGGCTCAGGAGGAGATTCCACTGCTACGGGGGAATACTTTTAAGTAAGCTGTCTGAAGGAGAATTAAATGGAACACCTGAAGGGGACAACATATAGACAGAGACCAATGGAATGTTTCTTCTCCTATTGGGTTTGTGTTGCACGGCTGACCTGCCCACCCAGCAGTGATGGAGAATGCCACCCCTCTCTGTTGGAAGGTTGGCAGCTCCCTAGTCTCTGCTTTTGAAAAAGAATAGGGGTGAATAACATTGGAATTTTGCACAATCAATGCGCCAGTCAAAAGGCAGTTTTAACCAGGCAGTACTTCTATGTGATAAAATACATTTTCCTAATCCAATATTGCGGGTGAAATGGGAGAAAAGAGTCACAAATCTGAAAATTCTGTCTTTCGGCTATTCTGGGTGAGATTGGAAAGAAATGGGCTATTTTAGACAATCTCACGATCTCATCTCAGAAGCATTCGGTTCAGGGAAACTGCGCTGTTAAAGAACAGGTTTCCCGCTATTCTAAAAATGCTGATTACATTTGACCAAGAGCCGTATCTGGATACATTATTTACAATTCAAAACAAACACGTGAAAAAGTGCGCTGTAGCCCAACACTCTAATACACACACAATAAAGTAAAAATCAGGTATTACCCTTAAATGTGGCGTAATCAGCTCAATTTGAATCAGAAGGGATAAAACAGAAAACAATAATAATATAGTGTAGTAATTAAATAAAAAGTGACAATATTCATAAATAAGTGAGAACACACTCACATTTTACTGAGCAGAGTTCTGCTCAGTCTATATAGCGTCCAGGGAGCCCACAAGGGGTTAATGATCCAGCAGGTCTCCAGGTAACAGTAAGCACCCTAAACCCCCAATACTGTTTTGATCCCCAAGGGTTGAACTTGATGGACCCAAGTCTTTTTTTCAACCTAAATTACTATGTAACTATGTAACATGCAGTTTAGCAGGACCGCTGCCAGTGTGTCTGGTGCACAGTTCTTCATTTGTCTCCTGATATCGAAGGCTCTATAATAGGAAAGGAGAACATTCCTACTGGAACCCTATTAATCATCATCTGTACATGTTATCCAATTTATACATATACATATATCTGTACATATCTACACATATATATATATATATATATATATATATACATATATACACTTCTATGTGTATTTGTTACCACAGATCTACAGATAAACTAATATACTAATACACAAAATTGATTGTATCATTTGTTTTGCAAGAGGCTTTTGAGCACCTCTGTGCGAAACGCGTCAAGCATTATGCCTGTCCACATGACGGCTTAATGCATTCTTTATCTGTGTTCTTTTTTGGTTGCTGTGTTTTTTTGCCAGTATTTTTTAATTGTCTATTATTTTAATATGACTAAGGCCTAAATAAAAAATATTTTTGCTACCTTAAAAAAAAAAAAAAAAAAAAAAAAACCTTGTCTGGCGTGCCACTGGATTCTTTGGTTTAACCTAATTGTCCTTAGACTCCTAAACACTGTGTGCTTCTTTAAAAATTGACTAGCAGTGCAAAGTAAATGAGATGGAAGAGCCATGATTAATGCCAAGTGAGGGCATTTGTAATGATAACCCCACTGACTGTAAAAGAGATAATGAAAGGAGTCATTTTTCAGTTTTGCAGTTCACTTGTCAGTTCAGTGATTTGTTGTCATTTAGCGCCTTTGCAGGGCCTAAATACTGAACTATTTTTCCACCATGTTCAAGTTGATGTTTATTATTAACTGATTGACCAAGGGATGTATCGGTAGGTCAGAGAAGTCAAAAAATTCAGACCCTTGTGGACTGAGCTAAAGATGGTATCAGGGACTATTCAGATTATTAATTGTGTATTGGAAAATAGGATTCAAAAATTCTCTTGTGTTTACTAGTAAATATATCTTTATAATCTTCTTTTAGTACATTCCATACACTAACCTCTATGCCTCACACAGGTCCCCGTCTTGTAGATAAATATTACTTTGTAATTAGCACTCTCTCGCATAAAGATTTCCATTTGCCATTAATGTTGTATTAATTGGCTAATTAATCTCTAATTAGAGAAGCACTGGAAACCATTCCCACTGGTTGCTCACAAGGGATAAACTGAGGAGATGTAGATACACAGATAAAAAAGATACCCGTGTATTGGTATATGGATTTTCATTTTTTCTTGGAGGAATGCTAATTGTTTGCTCTTGGTGATACTCATACACTAGAAAATACATGACATTAACTTTCTTTGATGGTGAGAAAAGAAAGACTGACATAGACTGACTGTCCTCTAGGATGGTACTTTGCAGGAACATCACCAATTTTTCTCACTGTCCCAAGTACAGAGGAGACCTCTACATATCAGACTGTCCCACCCACAAGGGCAATCTTGACCCCAAATTCCTGGCAAGCTTCTTCTGCAGGAAAAACAGATGTACATTTCGGCTTATCATAGGCCTCATCAGTGTGGTCCGGCTGTTGTCTCTCTAGGTGCAGTGAGTTAAGGATCCACATCTGGGACTATCCTGAAGAGTCTATGGTAAGAAAAAGAACAAGGGAGCCTCAAACAGTGAACTGACAGCGCTGAAATAGCCTGACCTATAGGATGGTACCTGCTCAGGAGGTGAATCACCATGTTTTTCTCACTGCTACTGTTACAGAGGAGACCTCTCCATTAGTATATCTGACTAGTCCCACCCATCAGAGTAGTCCAGACCCGAAATACAATGCACGCCTCCTCTCCACGTGGAACACAGGAATGTACATCTCAGCCTATCATAGGCCTCATCAGTGTGGTACGGCAGATGTCCCTCTAGGTTCAGTGAGACAGGGACCCACGTCAGGTCCTATTCTGGACATCCTGTTTATTATAAAGCACCAACAATGTCCACAGAACATGAAAGGGAAGTACCGAATATGTTATCCAAACACATAGATTGATACATGAGGCAGAGAGCTCTGCCAGGAGATGATGCTATTTGTGAATGAGTAATCATTCGGCCAGTAGTAACCACTGCTATCGGTTGCATTTGGAAGGAAGCCTATGCTTGTGCCGTGCCTCGGAATTCCAGTGGCCTAATTATCTCCTAATGCTTAGCTACTATTGTAGACTAATACCTTTGCCAAATATGTGAACCTTGCATAAAATATTGGATTATGATACATTACATCAGGGCTTGACAAACATAATTGAGTTTTAGGAGGCAGCAAAAAAATCTAGACGCCAGGCAACAACACATACACACACACTCAAACATAGTCAGTCACATACACACACAGTACACACTCACATACAGTCAGTCACATACACACACAGTTAATCACATACACACATACAGTAAGTCATATACACACACACATAGTCAGTCATATGCACACACACACACACACACAGTCAGTGACATACATATACAATCACACATAGTCAGTCACATACACACAAAGTACACTCACACACATACAGTCAGTCACATACACACAAAGTACACTCACACACATACAGTCAGTCACATACACACACACACACAGTCAATCACATATACACATACAGAAAGTCATATACACACACACATACAGTCAGTCACATGCACACACACACACACACACACACAGTCAGTGACATACATACACACACATATACAGTCACACACACACAAGTCAGCAGTTTATTTTTTGTTATTTTCTTTGGCAAGTGAGAGTATTCAGAGATGAGTAGGGTTATTATAACTTAATTCTATCTTCCGATATTTGTAGTAGAACAATGTATGGAAGGGAGGTATGGAAAGGCACGTTGTTAACAAATGGATAAAGAGGGACACTTTTGTTTTCAGGGGAGTGGCTGATGGTGTGCATGTGGGCAGGGCATTTTTAGGTTACTTCATGGCAAGTTGAGAGCTATTTATTATTAAAACTAATATATAAACACAATATTTTAAACTGCATTCTAGTTACACTATGTAATAAGTTTATTCACAATATATGATGACCCATGGTTCGGCCTACTGTCGATGTTCAATGTGAATTTCTGCGGCCATATGGTCCACCAACCCTTACCCTTGCATTTTCGATTGCAGAACTTATCTTGAAAGATACATAGCATCCCTGTTGCAGGCTTGTTTTAACCCCTAATTGAACCTAAAGTGGTAGATTCCTCCATGGATCAACAAGTTAATACATCTAAGCTTTCTAATTGTAGCTTTGTAAATTCTACTTTGCAGAACCTCAGTAGCCAGAGTCTTAATGGCTGATCATATAGATAAAACTGAACCGCTTATACAAGCTGTGGTGTTATTATTGCTGTATATTCAATAATTTACCTTTGCAGTGTTCCGGATAACGATATCGTTGTTCTTGAAATAGGTATGGCGGACCCTATTTGGAACCAATAAAAAAGGAGTATTTAGAGATATGAGGATGTTCAAAATGCATGTATGTGTAATTCAGATCACGCTTGCATGCAGTGCCACTTTTGGATGTGACCAGCGATTCTCCTATGAATTCTTGTGGCGCTCGCCCAGACGAGAGTGGGGGATATTCGCTAAAACTGAATTGGCAAAAATCAGGCCTTAATAGCAAGGATGGAAAAATTCTCCACTTTGCCTAGCTGTCCAACTCAACTATAGCCTAATTATTGCTGTTCACTTGTCAGTTCAATATAGTGAATAACCCTCCCGCCCATTCTATGTCCCTTACTTAGCTATCTGAAATACTGAAAATGATGTATACGTAGCTCCCAACATTGACCAAAGAGGGACACTGTTATTTTTGTGGTGGTGGCTGTGGGTGGGGCTTAACTGGAACATTTTCAGTGACTTTATGGTCAGCTGTTATTTATTTATGTAATTTAAGAATTCATTTAGAATAAGAATAAAATATTTGATTTAGCCAAATAAAAAATACATTAACGGCTGTTCAAACACACTTTATTGTGAGTTTTACTGTTGTTGAGCTCTGTGATACGCCAAAATAACCCAAAAATTCCCAACTCCCAGAAAAAAGGGACAATAAAGGAGAAAAGAGGGACATTGGGGATTTGGGTACAAAATAGGAAATATCCATCCTAAACAGGGACACTGGGGAGTTATATGTACAACCAAAGAACAGGTAAAATAGACATCAAATTATCACTGTAGTCTAAATTTAAAAAAATCGACACAAAAAACGAACATAACAAACATCGTTCTATCGTATAGAAACATAGTAACATAGAATGTGTCGGCAGATAAGAACCATTCGGTCCATCCAGTCTGCCCAATTTTCTAAATACTTTTATTAGTCCCCCGTTCCCGGTCTTATAGCTAGGATAGCCTTGTGTCTATCCCCCGCATGCTTAAACTCCTTGATTGTGTTTACCTCTACCACTTCCGCTAGAAGGCTATTCCATACATCCACTACCCTCTCAGTAAAGTAATACTTCCTGATATTACTTTTAAATCGTTGCCCCTCTAATTTAAGACTATGTCCTCTAGTTGTGGTAGTTTTTCTTCTTTTAAATATACTCTCTTCCTTTACTGTATAAAATCTTTATTTTGCGCACAAAGTGGATCGACTTTTATTTACTTAAGCACAGATAATGCAAGTCAAGTGGAATGCAAATTAATACGTGGAATTAACAGAGGTTAATTAAAAATGCAGATTAAGACAAGATTGAGCCTTGGAAGAAAAAAGGGTGAAAGAACCTTCGGCTTGGAGACACGGACATGAAGCAGTTGTCAGTCACCTAGCAACAAGTTTCCTACCCCTGCTGTGCTCTTTAATTCAACAAATCTGCTCAGGATGTTGGACTGTTTTCCTGACAAAAAGCATTATGTAGTAGACTGAAGGATACAAAAATTCACTGTACACAACACTCTGCTTCCTATTGACCACTGATCCTTTCTCTCAACCCACAAAGGAGCCTTGCACAAAGCTCTGAAAAGAGAAAAGTCTCAACAGAGAAAACATTAGCTTGTAATTGAGATTGACTATATAATGAAAATGATGTTCTTTTTTAAAGTCCTGCTTGTTGAAGCCACACTTTTTGTCTCCTGGTACTCTCAGCACATCCCTGCTGGGAAAGGGGGCAAATATTGAAAAAACTCAAAACTGTGCTTTTTATTTTCATTGAAAAGACACATTTCGTAACAAGATGGCCATGGTTTGTCTACCGAGAACTTAAACAAGGAAGAAAAAAAAAAAGGCCATAGAGGGAAAAGTTGTATAGAGGGCATTTACAACAGGGCCTGTTTAAAAAGGCAGACCAGGAGAAACATATAAGGATCCTGGGTCATTCATGTCCTGGACAATGGTTAAGGATAAATCTGTATTTTTGCCAGTTTGTACTCACAACATTGCAGCTGCTGAATACAATCAGTGTGATGCCACAGAGCCGGGTTTCTGGTTTTATAAACATATAGTTTTACTATTTTATAGACTTATGTATCTTTCAAGACTTTATGCTAATACATTACAAAAAAATTTAAATATTCACAAAATATGATTATAATTTTTTTTCCTGGGTTCAGGTAGTTAAAAAAGCACAGTAAATGTAATGTAATTTTATCACTAACTAATAAAACTATTTGTCTTTGCCTTGATTTTTTTAGTCCAAAAGTGATGTCCTGCTACATTATCATTTTAGTTTGTTGATCTTTATATTATTCATTATCCAATTATGAAGCGATTATTAAAAAATAATAGCAGATGTTCTGACTTCAAAAATAATTGCTAATACATACTGTTGATATACAATCAAAATATATTCCCTATCTTCCTTGAATCAATTAAATATTATTTTTATCATTTTGAGGATTTAAAAAGAAAAAATAAATATTTATTTACATTTTTTCGTTAAACAAAAATAAGTTTAGCAGATCACAATAATAATTAAATGCCACCATCAATAAAACATTTCACTGAAGCAGTGGAAAGGAGAATTGAAAAATGCATTTGTAATTTTGATATCTTTTTCTTTTTTTTTCAAGGGATAAATCAGAATTTCTTTTACTAGTTTATTTATTTTTCCTATTTTAAACATTCAGAATTACACATATATTGCACTTTATTTATTTTTTTGTAGAATATCATGTAAAAAGAAAGCTCACATTCATAATGTGTAACAGGTATTTAATTACAAAATAAATTTCATGTTTGGATTATTTGGTAGCCATTGCATGGAGCTCAGAGGTTCAACTGCAGCCCCCCGCTCCTGCTGAACTACAATTCCCAAAACCCCAAACCAAATTTCTACAACGGCAGAGAATTATGGTAGTTGTAGTCCAAAAACAGCTGAACAGTTATACGTCTACGACATAGAAGAATGAATACATTTTGAAAGTTTAAGCATTCACTTGATGGCACTTTTTGTTTATTAAAAATAATACATTTCCAATAATTGTATAGTTATTATATAATTTAACCAATATACATACTTTGTAATTAAGTAAATAAAATATTATTTTAAACTTAACCTTGAATGCAAGCTATATATGTGAATTATTATTAACAAAATAAAATAATGGCAAAACCGGGGAATTTAGAAATTGTTTTTGTTTAAGTGTATCTATTTATTGTAAATATGGACCTTATTGAAGTCATAATGTAGCCAGTATATTGTGTATTACAGGGTCATATGTATTTTTTGTGATTCAATAGTGGTCATAAAATGTTATGCGATGAATGCTATAAATGCTGCAATTTTAGAATATATAGCTCTGTTATTAATTGGGTCATTATTTATATGTTATTTCAGTTAGGTCACCTACATACATAAGTTTTGTAATTTTATACATTTTTTAAATCATGCCCTCTCACTACTAATTTTTTTTAATTTATTTTTTTACCATGCTAGCTCTTGTCTTCCATTATTGCCCATTCTGTCACCTCTTCCTTCATCTTGCCTCCTTTTTATTTCACTCTAATGTCCTAGTCACTAACTCTGCTTAACTCCTTGACTTAAAGGAACTGTATCACCTAAACATTGATTTTTACTGTGCATGCAAAGAATACAAAAAAAAAAAAAGATTTAAAATGATCTACACATCGTGTTAGTAAAATTGCAAGCAAATGCCTAAATTAGGAGAAAAATGTGTTTCAGATGTGTCTATGGAGTCTATGATGTTTATAACATCACCTATGGCTCGATATGCAAATGAACTGCTTTGCAAAGGTACATTTGTAATTTACATATCAAGCCACAGGTGATGGCAAAAACAGGAGACTCCGCAGACACATTTAAAACACATTTTTCTTCTTATTTAGGAGTTTTGCTTGCAATTCTGCTAACACAATGTATAGATCATTTTCAATCATTTTTTAATTCTCTACATTCACAGTATAAATTATGTTTAGGTGATACATTCCCTTTAATCTAAATAAAAATACCTGTATTGTTCTGAAAATTAATTTTGCAATTTTAATATTTAATCCACACATTTCACCTCACAACCATCCCTAAAACAAGAAAGACATTTGTGTGTTTCATTATGTTTATACTATTTATAAAAGTGAAGTATAATGTACAATACAATACAATGAAACAATAATAAATAAACATAATATGTCTGTGTATTCATTTCAAACATAATCATTAAGTCATCATTCTATTTGCTTGTTTCCAATTACAATAAAATGACTTTACAAATATGGACACAACAAAAAAAAAAAATATAAAGCTAAATGCATTCTACACTTAGAACATTTACACCGGTCCACTTAAGTTCTAGCGATGTAAATGACATGAACTCACTGTGAACAATGGTCAATTAAAATGTATGATGACATTTTTCAGCTCCAGCAAAGAGGATTATCGAAGTTTGACCTATCCAAGTTTTACTTAAAAGGTTACCAGTTCATGACTTAACACTAGGGGCCAGCAATTAATGATTGTGTATTTGGCTGAAATGCAAGAAGCTTTGTTGTCTTCTTCAGGCCACAAGTTGTAATGAGCTCCTCAGACATTGTTAAGGTTTGTTTCATTTGTTCAGTGCATTGCTGGAGTAAAATTATAGTTCTATAGGTGTTTTTTAGACTACCATTCTAAAAGGGACCTCCTGACACCAATTAAAGAGATTATGTCATCTGGTGAAGAGAGAGTCATAGCCTTATTTGCTAAAGCTGCGATTAGTCGAGGCAGGATCATTGGACATTGTAGGACACTGGCTAACCTTGGTGAAACCACCATTCCTGGCTCAATTGCTAATTGACTGTTTTCACTTAACCTTTTGAGTGGCATCATAGTTTGCTTTAGGAGTACAGAGTAGCAAATTTCATACCATTTCCCCCAGAACAGGTTAATATAGAAATGATCAAAAACATGTCACTGCTGCATACATAGATCCCTGACAACATCATTTTTATATTTAGATTTGGGGGGATTTAATCATTTTTATTATCGCATTATTTATACATATATGTTCAAAAAGGTTCATTCAATAATTCAAAATGAAAATAAGGACACAAAAGATACTGATAATAAACATTAATGAGTTTTTGTTTTTTTTTTGTTTTAAAGTTCCATCAACAATAATTTATAGGAAACATGCAAACCCCCAACCTCCCCCCCCCCCCCCCCCCCCCCACTAAAATAGCGTGACTTTGATGGGAATAAAAATGCCATTCTATGTACTCTAAAACTTTATGCAATAATGGTATGTTTTTTTCCAGGAGATCCATAACTTTGTAGAACAAGCAGATAGAAGACCTTCGGATGAAGTGTAAAAAAAAAAAAGATATTTATTTATTGATCCAACCAGTTTTTGTCTCATGGTAGTCAATGGGGATCCCCGCTAGGAGAGGGCGCAAATATTGAAAGAAGAAAAGACACTTTGTAACAAGATGGCCGGGTTGGTCTACCAAGCATTTAAACAAGAAAAAAAGGCCAAAGAGGGAAAAGTTGTATAGAAGATATTCATGACAGGGCCTGTTTTAAAGGCAGACCAGGAGAAACATATAAGGATCTTGGGTCATTCATGTCCTGGACAATGGTTAGGGATAAATCTGTATTTTGACGGTTTGTACACACAACATTGTAGCTGCTGAATACAATCAGTGTGATGCCACAGAGCCGGGTTTCTGGTTTTATAAACATATATTTTTCCTATTTTATGAACTTTCGTAACTTATCCAGCCATTCTCAGTCTATGAACCTGCTTAATCCAGAACTTCAAACTGAACTTCACTTATTTTAAATTGTGCGAAACTCACAAGGCAATTACAAAAAGCAGTCATTCATTCATGGCTGTGTAGGAAAGGACACTCGTCTATGGAAATTTTCCAACTCAGCTATAGATGGCTGATTCTTGCATTTACTGATCTTAGTGAGCAGACTCCAGGGTCTTCATTTATGCTATCAATATGAAAAAGAGCAACATATCGTAAGGAACAATTCCTGATATTAGACAGCATGCACATTATGGCGCACACGCAGATTAAGCCAGATACTGGCATGGGCGCCATTGTATAGAGCAGACTCCCGAAGCATTTTGGGAGCTTGCGTTATCTATGACGAATGCATAGATTTAGGTTGTGTTGGCACTTGTTGTGCCAGCGCAGTCTGAAAAACACCTGATTTGTATCGGGGCAGAGTCCGCCAAACACAGTTTGATGCGGGTCCTTCTCTCTCTTACAGCACAAGTGCGGGAGGTTTTATCCATGACCCCCATTTTATCAAGTCTGAAGGATGTAAGGCAATGGGTTTTCATTATTTAAGAGTAAGGCCATGTACCAGGCTTTTATAATTAGAGTGAACATAGCTTAACTTTTCAAAGATGATAAAAGGCAAAACATGGATTCACTGGAATATTCCATTGTTTTTTTGGTTCCAAAAATAATTATTTCTCATAGATATAGATAAGATAGCTCAGGGGGCTATTGCGTCATCTCTAGAATCTGTTCAACCCTCAGGTTTGCAGGTTCCATTCCTGGCATGGTTCATCTCTCTGAGGTAGATAAAAACAGGTACCATTAAACTGATATAATGGTAACATGCGTATTGTTTGTTTCAAATGAATTGAAAACTACAGAATATCTGAATGTACACTTGTGATTTTGCACTTAGTTATTATTATCATTAATATTAATTTCAATTTGATTTAAGGAGAAAGACTTTTTTTTTAAAGAAAATAATAAATATAAAATGATTGCAAAAGTATAATTATATTTTAAACGTCATAGAATGAAGAGCAATTTGGTGCTCTTTGTAACATTCTAATAATCACTTTTAGAATAATTATCATTAGTATAAATGCAAGTTACCTGTCTCTTGAGAGTTTTTATTATCCGTGTTCCTTTTGGTGTCATGTAGGTGTCATCTAAGAGTAACTGTAGATTAACGGGATCTTGTCGCCTACAAGAGATTTACATTGATCAATAATGCAGTGCAAACTGTGTAGACGTCGCTTTTATATTTCTAAATGGGTCAGCGACTTTGAGGATCTTTTGAATAACAAATATCTACTTCCACTACCTTGCTCTTCAGCTTAGAGCATTACAGGAATCATTATCCACATTAAAAAAAAGTCTAAGTCAGATTTCAAATACATTATTGAAAAAAATCTTCTAGTAGAAACATGTCATGTGATCCATTTTTTGAATAGAAAACTATTCGTCTGAGGATAGCGTGGAGATCTATAGCTAGTGTTAGATTTACTTTTGCTGTTGTCAACAGTCAAACTCCTTCACTGCTTGGCTGACAAACTTGTGATTTGTGGAAGCCAAATTCCAACATCATCTATTTTCACTGACCAATTTCTAACCTAGATATTCTGATGGTCTCATGTTTTTCACATCCTCTAGTTCTTTTCTGGTTTTTTTTTGCATACGATTACCGCATGTCGCTCAATAATCGAATAAACAGCTATAAAACGTGCTAGAATAAATCAAAGAAACTAGACTGCTCACTGTCAGAAATTGTGGGGCTGATGTAACATCTTGCACAGCACTTGCTTCTCCAACTAAACCCAGTCTCTTTTCCACCATAGTTCAACCATTCCTGCCAGCAAAGGTGGTGATGTGATGCTCTTCTAAAATATATCAGTAGGGCAATTATGCTTCTCTTTCCTCTCTAGTCATGCTGTGTTTTCTATGGGTCTGTCTACGGGAAAGTCTGAACCTATGCTTGACATCGCAAACATTGCCCCTATACACATTCCTGCATCTAACCTGACATCGCAAACATTCTTTAGTTCCCTGGGGACATCCAACCCAACAAGTGTTACCTAGAAGTACGTAACTGGCCCAAGTGCTCAGAATTTAAATATCAATTCCCAGTAACTTTTGTCTAGAGCAAGACACGTGACTCAGGGCCAACAGTAACATGGGCAAGGATTGTTAAAACGCGAGAAAAATTCACCATTTCTTTTAAAAAATAAGTCTATTTTCAATTAGGTAGGAAAAAAGCCTCTGTCAATCTGTTTTATGTTTTCTATACTACAGCCTACGTGTATTCGTGTTATATAAATATATTGATTTTTTTTTTATACTTCCTAGTGCAGCTGCAATTTGCAGAAAGAACATATCTTCAACATAACATAGATTATGCACATATAAAAAACTAAAACACTTCTTTTCATTACTTATTGAAGAGACCTCTTGTGTGCAAACTGCAGATTGTAGAAATTAATTGGTTAAAGCCATTCCCGAGCTTGTATGGTCGTTGAAAACTCGGTCCTTGGACCACCCATGAAACTGACTTTTTATTCTTGTGATTTGTGCCACTGAAAAGAAAATAGATACTCATGTCTTTTCGTTGCTCCGCAGCCTCCAAGGTACTTGTTCTTTTCAAGCTAATTATGTTAGAGTCCTTCACATTTTAACACAGGTGTACAGGCACCTGCCTGCCCTGAAAAGGTTTCATTTAAGGAAACAGCACTTAAATATTATCAGCTCCTGAAAGGAAGGTGTGAAAAGAAAAGGAAGCATTGCAGTTTAATTAAAGGAAATGTCATTTTCGAAGCAAACAAACAAGTATAAACAAAATAAAGTGAATGCAAAATACAATTACTATAACAGAAATAAAAAAAAATCAAACAAACAATGTTTTGGTAAAATCTAATTTATAGAAAAGTACACACATCAACATAAATAATGTATTCATCCATATAAATATATATATATAAAGTGCCAAAATCTACTTACAAACTTACAAACAGAGTAGTAGTTGGCATGAAACTTTAAGAAGTACAAACACAGCAACAAATCCAATACGGACAGGAGGGCCACAGAGTGCAAGAGGTCAACCCAACGTTACGGCACAAGAATGCCTTTCTCAATGAGACCCAATTCCCTACAGTGATATCGACATATATAGAGAATGGAAATGCAGAAAAAACGGAAGTTAGCACACTAAATCACCAATAAATGGTTACAGCTGAAACGCACCCTATAACACTGAGTGATTCTCATGTCGGCTGCCATGTTGACACACAACGTGACGTGATGACATCATGACGTCACATGACAACTTAAATAAACTTTATTATCCTGACAGCACATACTAATCTATACACCCGATGAGTACACAGGGAGATGCAAGAAACAAATAAATGCTTTGCTATTTATATGTATATAAATACGTTATTTATGTTGATGTGATATTTTGTACTTTTCTATATCATTATAATAAATATTTGGCACTTTATAAATATTGCTGAAGTTGTTGTGTGTGCTCCTCCTATACTGTTTTTTACTTGTAACTTTGTGGGGATTTGTAGGATTCCCTTAGGGGTGATGCTTATTGCATTTGCCTGTACCTTACTATTTGTGGTGTGCTTCTCTAATACTTGTATTTTTGTAAAAATCTAATTTAAACTTAGTTTAAAGTTTAAGGAAAAACTAGTTGCTGTGTACAGTTTTGGACTTTATTTAACAAACTGTTATATTTTATTAGTTAGGTTATAACTTTTACTGTTTAATATATGTGCAAAGTTAGAAGAATATTTTGTTATCTATCAAAGATATGTTCTGCAATGTGTACAGAGAGAAGATAACAGAAGGCTTAGCATAGGAAAGTCACCTCCAAAATGTTTGCACTACTTTTTTTAGGGTGACCCCATCCCCTCTGTACTCATATGACAAATGCATATACAAGTCAACATCTTACCAGTTACAACCTCATAATATACATTTTACTAACTATGCCTGAATAAAACAGCAATGTGGCCAACCCAACTAAATTCTGCGTGTTAGAGAAAAATAATTTCTCGAAATTTACCGACCGGGTGAGAAAGCCAGTATCAGTCTGTATAGTAAGCAGTACTATACCTTCATTTAATTTGTACTTTTAGATTAAAAATTAAATACATTAGAAATATATTGATATTATACAGTGTAATATCTTGACATTATAATATACAGTGGATTGTCTTGCCTTGGATAAATAGCTCACTTTGGAGACCACATTTGAAGACAAAGCAGAGAAAAAAACAACAACAGTGGAAACAAACAAAAAATCAAGCACAGTTCTTAAAAATCCTCACATGACATACATCGTCTTGGATCAGATTCTGAAAAACATGTCTTCCGCCTGATAGAGCTATAGGGAGCAAAGAGGTACTTTATTTGTATTCTTCCGTTAAAGATTTTCTATTCAGAATGTCTATGATTTATACAATCTTACAATTAAACATAACTTAAATTATGGTTACTAAAGGTATAGCAGGTGCAATCCTAGTGTCATGTAGAAACATACTCGACTTACTGCTTGTTTGTCTATCCCTATGATTTCAAAGACCCTGTGGCAATATAGACAAGGCAGCGGTAAGGTATAATCCCACCCTAGTAGGTATCCAGGAATGACTGCCTGAGAAATGTTTAAAAGCTTACTGCAGAGGTCAGACCCATGATAAGTATGGAGTGAGAGCCTCCAGGTAGAAGGTAAATATTGTTCTTCTCTCTAAAGACGTGATTCATACTGTCTTTTTGTTGAGTTAAAGCCTTCTTTTCAGTGGAGAGTTTCCTGGGATTAGTCATCTGTTTTACACATTGTTCGATTCTCTAATCCTTCAGGCAAAATGCCAGTCGACATACCTGTATACCAGCTCACAGGGATGCTCACTCTACATTTCTAGAGACAAAAACCCCCAAAGAGTATATATTAACAGAGACAGACAGATATATAGGCTGAGGAGGGGAGGAGAGAGAATTGAACGGATGAACAGATTAATGTTAGTATGTGACAAAACACATGTGACTGATGTAGGACTACATCTGGGTCCCATCCACGGAGATCCACTGCAGGAACTTCAGAGAGCGCACCCTGCTCCACACAACCGATGGCTTGATCTTTTGCCATACAGAAGAGCGACCTCCGTACGGAGCGCCATCATGCCGTACGGAAGTCTATTCCACATGTCGCCGACATTTTGCTGTACAGAAGCTTACTATAGTTTTAAAGGTACTTTACCTGTTCTGTCTCTTAGCCTCATTTCACCCCAGAGGCATGGACATACTTTGGAGGGATATTTAAAGGCTCAGTCACCTTTGAGCCTTTGCCTGTGATAGTGCCTCGAGCCTATTTGTAATATTGTTATCTATAATTCGTTATTCTGATATTTTGACTCCTGCCTTCTCGTATTCCTGACCTCGGCTTATTCCTGTTTATTCTGATTCTCCGTGTTTTGCATAGTTCATGTTTGTTCCTGATTGAGTCTCCTGATTTCTGACCTCGGCTTGTTTCCACGTTTATTCTGCCTTCTCCTGCCCTTCTGACCGACTTGACATACCGACCTGCTGTATATGTGGTTTTAGTGTTCCTAAGGTTTACTAAGGGTTTACAATGTAGTTCTGGATGCAGCACAAGTCTCTGGCCTTCTCCATCTGTGGTTCAACCATAGGGTGTATGTTGGTCAGAGTGAAAACCATCTTGGCTACCTCTAAAGTCCTCAGTTTCCTTTGATATCAGGTTCTGCATCGCTGATCCTCCTCTGCGTTGTTCCAACTGAAATACTATTCTTAAATTTAATGCTATATGCAAAATAAGAAATACAATAACTTTAATTAAATTGTTTTTTTATGATTATTGGTGTCTCTCATTCACACATACAGATACACACATAGTCTCTCACTCATACATATACACACACAGTCACTCACACATATACACAGACACACATACTTTCAGAGGGAGTTTTTTTTTCTTCTTACCTGGTGCAGGCAAGCTTCTGCAACTTTGAGCTCCATGTGAAGGAGGGACTGAGCCAGTCAGGACAGGCTTCTGAACTCCCAGCCAATCAGCATAATTGAGAGGTCTCACCTGATTGGTTGAGACCTCCTTCTCTCAGAGCTCTCGATCTGGAACTTTGTATTGTCCCAGATTGAGGCTTCCTGAGATCCAGGACATAAAGTTCCATTGCGGGACTGTCCCGGGCATTACGGGATATGTGGTCACCCTACTTCTTAGTTCACTGCAATTCCCTCTTACAGGAATAAAGCCCATAGTGTTTCAGCCCATTTCACAAAATCCATTGAGGGAGACCCCACAGGATTCAAATTTATGGGAATTGACAGGGTTTCGGCCCATTGTAGGGGTGGTGACCGCATCTTTTACAGCACCAAAAGGGATAAAGTGCATGTTCTATGTGGCAAGTGCATAACACTAAAGCACTGCCATCCAATAGTTATGCAAATGTACTAAAAACAAAACTTAAGTAAAAGGGCAATGTAATTTACATACAACATGTGTTTGTTTATTAAAATGTGAGTATCTGAATATAGGTTTAATTTGCTCAGATCTATCAGGTTTGCAGCTTCTACATTCTGCTCTCAGTATTTAGATGGTGTCTGGGAGGAAAAAAGCTACTTTTTAAAATGTTTCAAACATAAAGTTATATGCCACTCTCAAGAAAATGGCCAAAAATACATATGTATGCATGGAATGAAAAGTAGGAGTTCATTTTAGATCTATTCAATACATAATGATAGCTCAACAGAATACAAAGTGTATAGAAAGGGATTAAAAAATAATCAGGCATATATAAGATCAAATGTAACAGTTCTCATCAGGCAGTCCAGGTACTGTATACTACTATGCACATTAAACTGGCTGAGCATGGTAGGACCAGATGTATCAAAAAAGACAGCACTATCTTTTTAATTTAATTTAATTATAAACCTGTGTTTTTTCCCTTAGGATTTTAGAATCCCAGGATTAGTTTAGCCTTTTCAGTGTGTAACGATTCCATTTACTATTTACAAGACGGGAGTTGTATAACTTTATTTATTTGGTGGTGGGTCACAACAAGGGTTGCCCCCTCGTCCATATTTTTACCAGCCACATATAACTTTTTCAGGCTGCCTTGCAGTATGTAGGAGTCATATGTGACCAGAAAGAAATCAATTACTTAATAAAATAGTGGATCACACAGACAGGGCCGGCCTTAGGGGTGTGCGACCTGTGCGAGCGCACAGGGCGCAACACCCCAGGGGGCGCCCGCCCGGTAAAAAAAGAAAAAAAAAAGTTTAAAAAAAAAAAAAAAATGCCGGTAGAGGCACTGGCTGGGGGAGATCAAAAGATCCCCCCTCACCAGCCCTCTGCTCGGCATTCTCTGCTTTGTCCTGGGAGGGGGCGGAGCTAACCGGCTCAGCGTTGTAGCTCCGCCCCCACTCCGGGAAGCAGAGCAGAGTCTGCTTCACGGGGAGCCCCGGGCAGCATGAGATAGTGCTGCTCGGCTCCCCATGCCTGCATTAAGCATGGGGAGCCCGAGCAGCACCTTCTCTTGCTGCCCATGGCTCCCCGTAATGCAGACTGTGCTCTGCTTCCCGGGGTGGGGGCGGAGCTACAACGCTGTGCCGGTTAGCTCCGCCCCCTCCCTGGATCCACCTTTTCAGGCAAAGGTAAGGGGGGGGGGGGGGGAGAGAGACAGAACAGGGTTTAGGGGGGGAGAGAGACAGACAGAACAGGGGTTAGGGGGGACAGACAGAACAGGGGTTAGGGGGGACAGACAGAACAGGGGTTAGGGGGGAGAGAGACAGACAGAACAGGGGGAGGGGAGAGAGAGACAGACAGAACAGGGGGAGGGGAGAGAGAGACAGACAGAACAGGGGGAGGGGAGAGACAGACATAACAGGGGGAGGGGAGAGAGAGACAGACATAACAGGGGTTAGGGGGGAGAGAGACAGACAGAACAGGGGCAGGGGGGAGAGACAGAACAGGGGGAGGGGGAGAGAGAGAGAACAGGGGGAGGGGGAGAGAGAGAGAGAACAGGGCTAGAGAGAGAGAACAGGGGGAGGGGGAGAGACAGAACAGGGGAGGGGTGGGAGAGAGACAGACAGAAAAGGGGCAGGGGGTAGAGACAGAACTGGGGGAGAGAGAGAGACAGAACAGGGGACGGGGGAGAGAGACAGAACAGGGGACGGGGGTGGGGAGAGAGACAGAACAGGGGATGGGGGGGGGGAGAGAGACAGAACAGGGGACAGGGGGGGGGAGAGAGACAGAACAGGGGACGGGGGGGAGAGAGACAGAACAGGGGACGGGGGGGGGGGGAGAGAGACAGAACAGGGGACGGGGGGGGGGAGAGAGACAGAACAGGGACGGGGGGGAGAGAGACAGAACAGGGGACGGGGGGGGAGAGAGACAGAACAGGGGACGGGGGGAAAGAGACAGAACAGAGGGAGAGAGAGAGAGACAGACATGGCAAGGAAGAGGAAAGGGACAAACATGGGAAGGGAGAGATACACAAACATAGGGGGGTGAAAGAGACGGGGGGGGGGGGGGCGCCACGTGGGAAGCCCGCACAGGGCGCCGGAACACTTAAGGCCGGCCCTGCACACAGAACCACGTTGATTAGTTCATTGATCTCCTTCTCATCACATATAACTTCTACATACTGCAGGGCAGCCTGAAAAAGTTATATGAGGCTGGTAAAAAAAAAGGTAGCAACCCGAATCACAAGTAGCGCTGTGATGGCGCATATTCTATGTTTCTACTGTAGAGCATTTTGGAGCAGGGAAGAAATTGTCATCTGTAGCAGCTGCACTGGCAGTTTGCAATCCAAAAACATTTTAAATCTCCATAATAAAACGAGGTGAGATTCACAAAATTAAACAATTGTGTCTCTCCTGCGGGATGCAGGTTTGACTTCTGGTGGGGTTGACTCCATCTTCCATCCATCTGAGGTAGACAAAATGACCACCATTAAATTGGGTAACAGTATTACCTGTATCACCCTGGACGTTTAGCACTAGTAACATATTCAGGATGTTCTTGAACATGTGACAATATCTCAGCGTACCTTTCCTGATTAAATACTGGGGTGGGGGGGGGGGGCGCTCGGGATATATACGTACAAAGCCACAGTGGGGAGACAGACTTTACATTAGTCGCAAGCCATTTTGTTACTGGCCTGGTGGTAGAATGCTGCGTGGGTGGCAACCCTGATTGCACCTGTTTTATACATCCCATTTTTTGGGCACTTTAAAAAAAAAAAAAAAACGGGAAGTGCAATCGCAAACAGCACCAGGGAATTCAGAAATGGCGCAGGTAACGCAAACTCATGACGTTTGCCAGCAGTTAGCATTATACATTGGAGCGAACTGACACTGTGCCACAATTAGGCCTATTTTCTGCTTGCGCCCTGTTTATACACCACACTATTTGTACTGCTACTTTAAAGAGAATAAAGTTCAATCCATACATTGTGCTAAGCACTTTATTAATCGCACAGCTCGGGGGGAGTTTGGCAGTTGCTGATTCCTTCATGTCAGAAACTGTAACATATATAAGAATGCTAAACAACACACAGTATGCAACAGATTATAGTAAAATCAAGTCCTACAGAGAAACCTAAACCTGCTTTACTGTGTATAGAAATTAAAGTTTTATAGCTAGCAACGATAAATATTAGAAAGATAGATTGCATATTTGCAAACTGGAACCAAATCAGGGCTGTGTTTTATATATTGGATGTTTTCCATTGTGGAAAGGGGATGGGAGATATCAGTAAAGGCCCACCTTCAAACTCACTACAAGTGGTGATATATGTAGGTATCACATTGCACAAGGCCACCAAATCATCATTGTTTTGTTTACAACTTCTTATTCACAGTGGATAATGAAGATTCCTTGGCCTTGGAAGCAAATTAAATCAATCATGCCTCAGAGAATTTTTGAAAAAGGTGCTGGCTCCCCCTAGTGTTTGCCATCTGTCAGGCTTTTTTTGTTGTTGTTTTTTGCAGTAACCCAGATTCTCCTATGAATTCTCGTTACAAAATTAAGCACCGATGTCACATGTGTAGTATTTGCCACGCTCAGAAGGATATCCCTTAACCCTGTGAGCAAAGGCCTGCGCTTGCCTTGCCATCTGTAATCCACACACACGGATAGTGCTCGTGAAGGGTTGAAATGTGCTCTTGTAAACCAAATCTGGGGGGGGGAATAGCTTAAATTATTTCAAACATGATGAACGCTTCATTAAGCCAAGGACCTCTCATGTTTTTCCAGGGAACACATCTCTGTACAATGCATGGTGCAGCAGTAATGAAACCTGGCCTGCGGGGCCCTATAATCTCATCCTGGGCACTGATGCATGAAACGAGAGGCATTACAGCTATATCCAGATGTGATTGCATATGCCATTATTTCAGAGCTCATTCATCATTAAAAACACAGAATATTTCCAAATGTTATTTTTTTTTCCTACCATGTATACAATTTTGCATTGTTTGGTTATTTTAATCAATTACGAGTTTGCTATTTGTCTGTGTCACTGCAAACGGTGAACACAGTCCTGTTGTGAGAGAAAAACAGATCTCGGAGTTGGCTTTGTGCAATATTTTAGCTCTGAATGATAAATGCTGTATATCTCGATTTATTCTGGCAAATAATTGAGACACAAGGAGTTCAGAAAGGCATCCATGTAAGGCGGACCAGATTTTATTTCTGCCATTCAGAGACAGAATATGTAGCAGATGAGATTAAACACACAGACATATTTATATATACACCAAGCAGCCATAACATTATGACCACCTGTCTAAATGTGTGTAGGTCCCCTGTTGCTACCAAAACAGTCCTGATCTGTGAATGCATGGACTCCACTACATCTCTGAAGGTGTGCTGTGGTATCTGGCACCTAGATGCTAGCAGCAGTTCCTTTAAGTCCTGCAAGTTGCGAGGTGCGGCCTTGTTTGTCCAGCACATCCCACAGATGCTCGATTGGATTGAGATCTGGGGAATTTGGAGGCCAAGTCAACACATTGAGCTCGTTGTTGTGTTCCTCAAAATATTCCCGAACCATTTTGCTTTGTACTGGATGCATTATCCTGCTTAAAGAGGTCAATGCCATCAGGGAGTACCATTTCATTGAAAGGGTGTACATGGCCTACACCAATCCTTAGGAGGGGATACGTGTCAATGTACCATCCACATTTTTTTATACTTTATATCTATATATATATTTATTTGGATTCATTAGGTTATAAACTGATCTTCTAAATATTACATTGTGTCATTTAAAAAAAATAACAGATTATAGAATGTATCAGAATTATTTACAAATTATATGATATCAGATATACAACTTAATATTAATAAAAGGAAGAAAGAAAAAAAAACTAAATAAATAAAATAATTACTTAGCTTAATCAATAATTAAATGATATTAGTATTAACAGATCTACCATAAGGGCCAGAAAGCCACAGTGTCCATGTTTTCAGAAATGTCTTATATTTGGCATTCACAATACTCAATAACTTTTCATTCATACTAGCTGCATATATATTCTTACACAAGTACCATACTTGCTTGAATATAAGATAAGCAAATGCTCTGAAAAAGACCCCTTGTCTTATATTCGAGGTTCGTCTTATAATCAGACCTCAAATCGAAGTATGACTGTAAGACTGGGTCTGTCATAGAAGTCCCGGCGGAAGTGCCGGGCAGCAGCGGAGGATGTCTGCACGTATCCACCGGCTGCCCCCACTAGCCACCAGGGATATTGGAGCGGCCGGTGGATGTCTGTGCGATATGTGAAGACATCCTCCGCTGTTGCCCGGCACTTCCACCGGGACTTCTATGACGTTGGTCAGACGAAAGTGTTGGGCAGCAGTGTCTGCACATATCTGCCCCCACTAGGCACCAGGGAAATTGGGTAAGTCTGTTGGGAGGGAGGGGGGGGGGGCAGGGGAAGCATTGGCAAGTGTGGGGGGGAAGGAAGGGGGGCAGAGGCAGCATTGGCAAGTCTAGGGGGGAGGGAGGGAGGCAGAGAGAGCATTGGCAAGTCTGGGGGGAGGGAGGGGGCAGAGGCAGCATGGGCAAGTCTGAGGGAGGGAGGGGGCAGAGGCAGCATTGGCAAGTCTGGGGGAGGGGGGGCAGAGGCAGAATTTGGAAGTCTGGGGAGGAGGAAGAGGGAAGAGGCAGCATTGGCAAGTCTGGGGGAGGGAGGGGGAAGAGGCAGCATTGGCAAGTCTTGGGGAGGGAGGGGGGGCAGAGGCCGCATTGGCAAGTCTGAGGGAGGGAGGGGGGAAGAGGCAGCATTGGCAAGTCTGAGGGAGGGAGGGGGGAAGAGGCAGCATTGGCAAGTCTGGGGGGGAGGGAGCGGGTAAGAGGCAGCATTGGCAATTCTGGGGGAGGGAGGTGGAAGAGGCAGCATTGGCAAGTCTGGGGGAGGAAGGGGGTAGGGGTAGTATTGGCTAAGTCTAGTGGACAGATGGCTATGTCTGTGGGGCAGATGGACAAATAAAAGAAAATAAAAACAAGAAATACATTATTTTCTTATATTTAAGGTTTGTCTTATAATCAGACCTCAAATCGAGGTCTGACTGTAAGACTGGGTCCATTATAGAAGTCCCTGCACGTATTGTGCAGACATCCACCGGCTGCCCCCACTAGCCACCAAGAAATACATTTTTTCTATCATACATAACTTTTTTTCCAATAGGGTGGTCTTATATTCAGTGTTTTTATTTTATTTTCTAAATGAATATCCAAAGTTTGGGGGGTCGTCTTATATTTGAGCAAATACAGTAAGTAACATCCACATGAATGGCAGGACCCAAGGTTTCCCAGCAGAACATTGCCCAAAGCATCACACTGCCTCCGCCGGCTAGCCATCTGTCAGTGGTCATAATGTTATGGCTGATCGGTGTATATATATCACTTGTGCACACTGATTCGCATATGCACACACAGTCACAAATAAATTATATTTTATGTGTAAGCTTACGAGCAGGGTTCTCTACATCATGTACCAGTCTGTTCTAGTTTGTCTAACTTAGTATGTAGTTCCCTTCTATGCTCTGTACCAAGCGCTACGAGAATTGTTGGCGCTGTACAAATAAATGTTAATGTAATGTAATGTAGTGTGTAGTACAGGTTAATGTAATGTAATGTAGTTGAGTAGTGGGGAAACTATTTGAAGGATTGCTAAAGGTATACACTCAAGAATACATCTTGAACCAGAATATAATTAGTAAAAGTCAACATGGTTTTGTGAAAGACAGGTCTTGTCAAACAAACTTAATAACATTCTATGAAGAAGTCAGTAAAAATATAGATCTAGGCGTGGCAGTTGATGTGATCTATTTGGATTTTGCGAAAGCATTTGATACAGTTCCACACAAAAGGTTACTCTACAAATTGAGAGAAATAGGTTTGGGGGCAAATGTGTGTATGTGGATTGAAAATTGGCTAAAAGATAGAACACAAAGGGTTGTTGTAAATGGAAAATTCTCAAATTGGACAAGGGTATTAAGCGGAGTACCTCAGGGGTCTGTTTTGGGCCCTCTTCTTTTTAATTTGTTTATTAATGATCTGCCACATTGTGCTGAGAGCCATGTCTCCGTGTTTGCGGACGACACTAAATTAGGTAAGGCAATAAAGACTAATCTTGATGTTTTTTCTTTACAGGAAGATTTGGACAGAGTGGGGGACTGGGCAGTAAAGTGGCAAATGAGGTTCAATATAGACAAATGTAAAGTTATGCATTATGGGAAAAATAATAACAAAGCAACATATACGTTAAATGGTTTTTCCCTGGGAAAAACTACTAATGAAAAGGATTTAGGAATAATTATAGACAACAAACTTGGCAACAGTGCCCAATGCCAGTCAGCAGCTGCAAGGGCCAATAAGATATTGGCATGTATAAAACGAGGTATAGATTCACGGGAGGAGGATATCATCTTGCCTCTTTACAAATCAATGGTAAGACCTCACCTTGAATATGCAGTACAGTTCTGGGCACCAGTCCTTAAAAAGGATATTAAGGAACTAGAAAAAGTGCAAAGGAGAGCTACAAAATTAATAAGGGGTTTGGAGGATCTTAGTTATGAAGAGAGACTTAAAAAATTGAATTTATATACATTAGAAAAAAGGCGTCTCAGAGGGGATATGATAACATTATATAAATATTTGCAGGGCCAATATAAAGAGCTCTCCAGTGACCTGTTCATTAACAGAAAGGTACAAAGAACAAGAGGTCACCCCCTCAGACTGGAAGAGCAAAGATTTCATAGACAGCAAAGGAAGGGATTCTTTACGGTTAGGACAATAAAGTTATGGAACTCACTGCCAAGAGAGGTAGTGCTAGCAACCACAATAGATGCATTTAAAAATGGTTTGGATGTTTTTTTAGGAAAGCAGAACATACAGGGCTATTAATAATAGAATAAGCATTAATAAAAGAGCTTATTGATCCAAGGAGAAATCTGATTGCCTCTTGGAGTCAAGAAGGAATTTTTTCCCCCAGGAGGCAAAATTCGAAATAGCTTCCTTAGGGGTTTTTTGCCTTCTTTTGGATCAAAAGCTGTAATGATAGGTAGAAGGGTTGAACTTGATGGACTTGTGTCTTTTTTCAACCTAAATTACTATGTAACTATGTAACTATGAGTATCTCTTATGCTGCAAAAAAGTAATACTTATCTTGTAGACTTGACAATAATTACATGTGGAAAGAAATTGAGAAATAGCAAATGTGTGACACTGCAAGGAACATTAATTTCTGTTATACACCCCTTTTGAAGAACTACTCACATGGAGTAGAGCCCGTATACTGGCTCTGGTATTTCTGTGCATCAGAACTTCAGTCACCACTATCCACAATCAAGCTGGTAAAAGTATTTCTGTGTAAGGTATGGGAGAAGAGACAGACACATCACATGCAGCATAGAACTCTCTCACTACGGGGTTAAATATATGTTTAAAGTCTGTCTTGTACAGTGAGCTCCAAGGGGTTCATGTATAAAGGGGATATAGAGGCAAAAAGGTGATCACCGTGAACCTTATTTTCAAATGCCTACCCAGAATCCCTTGCATTGGTGCTACACTGCAAGTTTAGGATTTCTGTGGGGATTTGTGTTTAATAATGCCTCTGCTACCGTATTAAAAGAGGGGTTTTCTCAAACAGAAACCCATGTAAACATTGGCATTTCTAAACTCAGGGCACATATTAGAATGTATTCAGCAAGGTTTTTTTGTTAGCTTTTGTAGATGTGTAAAAAAGATTTTTCATGTAAAAGTTAGAAAAAGTATGGTTTTTTTTCAAATTCTTTCATCATATTTTATGATTTTTTTGTATAGTACATTTTGATGAAAGAAATGGTATCTAAGAAAAACCCTTCTTATGGCAATAAAACAAAATATATTATATGTGTGGGTACACTGAATGAGAAAGAGGAAAGATACAGCTAAACACAAACACCGCAGAAGAATTGAAACAGGCATTATCAGCAAGGGTACAATATTTTCAAAACAGCTTGGTCACTAAGGCGTTAGACCATAAGACCACCTTTAACCATCAGGAAGGGAATTTGCGTTTTTATCTGGAGTACAAAAACACGCTCACACAAATAGATACATTTTTGATCAGCTCCTATCCTCAGTTACGCATCCGAACATACATAATTGTCACCTATCCGACCATGCATCGCTTAGGGTCTTGTTCAGCCATTAAAATATTTTGAGAACATACGCAAAAACCTATCAAAAATAAGGATAAACTTAAGCTTGTGGGTACTGTACTGAACTAATTAACAATAAACCTCCAATAACAATACAGAAGGTGACGGACATAAATAAGGATACTGAAGCTGACTATACGTTTTCTGACATCACATTTATTGATTGAGATATCCTTGTTCAGGAGAAACCTGTTGAGTAGGGTGGGAAGTTGTAAAGATGTTGACATTTGCTGGTGTATAGGCTATAAGAGAAAAGAAAAATGGTAAAATCGTGGTTGTTAGAACGGTTTCTTTATTATCTATAAGAATAAAGGAAGACAGGTAGTATCTATAATTCTATTCTTGTCTCTCAATTGCAGGTATTACCAATGCGTATAAATCTATATTGATAATAATGTTATATATTGTTTACTGGTCATTCACCCATTGTCATATTTTTTATTCTGCTTCCTTAATAAACAAATATTCAAAAAAAAGAAATAATAAATATAGCCTGAATGTTACTCCAGTTAACCCCTTTGCGACCTTATGACGAGTTAACTAGTCATAAGAATCGCAACATTAGCGACCTTATGACGAGTTAACTAGTCATGCAGTCTAGCCGGCGGTGCGCTCTGTGCGCACCGCCAGCTAGTCTGCAACGGGTCCAGGACTAAGCCTCGCAGGACTAAGCCGATCGGTGGATTTCCGGGCATGTGATCGCGGTGATCACTCGATAACATGCAAATTAGATGCAAAGTCAATGTGTTCACACACTGACTTTGCCTCTAATTCACTCTCTGTGCTTCACATTCTTATAGTGACAGAGTGACCTGTAAGTAAAAATAAATAAATAAAGAACATTGTATGAGGGAAAAAAAGAAATATTAACCCTTTCATTGCTAATCACAGTTTGTAACTGTGATCAGTTTCCTTCCACTTTATGTCCCTCATTTAGTTTTTTTTTTTACTATTTTTTTTTATTTTTGCAATTTATAAAGTTTTTTAATAAACTAATGTAATGTATGATAACATTATATAAATATGTGCAGGGCCAATATAAGGAGCTCCCCAGGGACCTGTTCATTAAGAACAAGAGGTCACCCCCTGAGACTGGAAGAGCAAAGATTTCATAGGCAGCAAAGGAAGGGATTCTTTATGGTAAGGACAATAAAATTATGGAACTCACTGCCAAGAGAGGTAGTGCTATCAACCACAATAGATGCATTTAAAAATGGTCTGGATGATTTTTTAGAAAAGCAGAACATACAGGGGTATTAATAATAGAATGAGCATTAATAATAGAGCTTTTTGATCCAAGGAGAAATCTGATTGCCCTTTTGGAGTCAAGAAGGAATTTTTTTCCCCCTAGGAGGCAACATTCGAAAAAAGCTTCCTTAGGGTTTTTTTTGCCTTCTTTTGGATCAAAACGCAGAAATGATAGGTAGAAGGGTTGAACTCGATGGACTTGTGTCTTTTTTCAACCTAAATTACTATGTTACTATGTAATGTAATATATTTATTTAATACAATTTAACCCCTGCATGCCTGTTGCATGATTTTTATGGATCTGACATCACACTCTTCAGAGCTTTTTTTCTGTCTTTTTTGTTTACGGGGGGTTTGGGAACCAATATTTTTCTTTTTTATTAGTTAGTTAATTAGGTGAGATAAGTGGGTTAGTGTCGCACTAGTTGTGTAGCTTATTATTGGGAAAATAATGGGGAAAAACTTTTTTTCCCCCCAAATTTCCTATTTTATATGTATTTTTTAATACTAAAATGTAAATAATTTTTATGTATAGGGTGTCAAAAGAAAGCTCTAACTGTCCTTTAAAAAACAACATATTACTTGTATGTTTGCGTTAAGTGAGAGAGAGGAAAATTATGTTTCAAAAAACGCATATTAAAAATTGAAAAACGCTCTGGTCTTTGGCCCAGGAAAATCGCTGGTCCTTAAAGGGTTAAAGCCGTCTTTTAATTTGGAAGCCGCGGATTGAAGTGAACAGAAGTATAGACACTGAGACATTAATCGTATGATATGGAAACTTGAAGAGTGGAATAAGGTCAAGTGCCCACAGGGCTTGTATTCCGCACACCGCTGTCATTTTAATTTGTTCTTTAGTTTTCGTTTCTTCCCTAAAGCACACAGTATCCCTTTTTGCCTTATTTACCCTCTTTCACATTTACATTATTATTTTTTTTATATTCAAATACTTTAAAGGGACCCCCTATCACCTAAGCATTTGTTTTAGTTGCACATTTGAAAATATACGTAGCCCTAGTTTGAGTATAAACTAGCATGTCCTTTTTAAAGCCCCAAATATCCATATCAGATGCACAGGGGGCAAATCCACACTTTGACTGGCTGATAATGTATTTGTTTAGGAGACAGATTCCTTTTAACCTGCCTATCACAGGTTGTGATGTAAAATAAAGTGTTAAAATTTTTTCCTGGCCACATATAACTTTTGCTGGCTGCCTTGCTGTATGTAGAAGTCATGTGTGACCAGGAGGAAATCAATTAACTAATCAATGTGTGATCCACTACTATATTAGGTGATTCATTCCTTCTGGTCTTATATGTGGCAACCCTAGATGTACACAAGCTGCCACGTTTAGGTTACATCAGAAGCCGGCTTCAAATCTCGTTCCTGGTTCGATACTCAAAAGGAAGGTGAAATTATATGACTCATTTTAGGGAAGAGGATGAGAGGGAAAATGGTACTTTTATATATTTAAAAAAAAGACGTTTGTCTTATTGAATTTATTATAAAAAAATAGAAGACCTGGAAAACAGGAGGCGGATAAATTGCTCTTCCAGAAGCCGTACAAGGTAAAGACGTTTGGGGTTTTGTCTAGAATATCCTACCCAATGTGCTGATACAAGAATAGAATTGAGCGTTTACACATAGAAGGTTCATTCCAACTAAAAGAAAATTCTAAACCGCGTCCAAATATGTTTTGCCTACTGAATTAATCTGACAAACAAAAGCTTTTAAATGATTATTGTCACGAGAAGGACTTGAAGATCCACTGTGACAGGGGTTCTTGGAGGGCCCTGGGGGCCAGAAGACTCTCTGTGGACTATGGACCCTGTCTGTGGATATACTAGGTTTGGGGGTACAAACTTTGTGGGCACCAATGGAGCCCTTTTTTTCAACTGGACTTCAGACACAGGCACTGAGGATGTCAGCCAAGATGTGTATTCTTGGATCCAAACCTTTGTCCCATTCACTGTGTTTCCCTAGATTAATATTGCATTCTATCCTGTAAACCCCTGTCATTATGTCACCTTACCCATTGTCTTCATGTAAGTCATTCAGTGTCCTGTTGTACAGTGATGTCCCTCAATTAACAAGTTACTTTAATTGAGTGCACTCTGTATGTATCTGAACTGTGCACCATTGTATCCTGTAAGGTGTGATGCAGGATTTCCCCTTTGTATGTCCTTCTGTTAAACTGATTATGTTGTGTTCATTATGTGTCTTAATGTGTGTTTTGTAATTAGGTTTACTCATTGCATGTTAATTCCTATTTAGTTTGAAGCCGCAAAGTATCATGTATTCCTAGACCCAGTTAATTGGAGAACCTAGTGGAGGACTATACTTAGTTCCATTCCTCCATTGTATACTAATGTCTGTGATGCCATGTTTGTGTGGTTTATAAGTTTTTGCTGTTTCTAAAATAAAGTTGCTGTTCATTCTTGCTGTACCTAACTGCTAATGGTCCTGTCTGCTATTTGGGTACAAAGAGCAAAGTTCCAGAAAGTCTTGTTGGATAGATTCTGACGTTTAATCGGGGGCTAAGGAGGTGATTCCCTACAACAGGCAGAGGGTCTACTACGTCCGGTAGACAGTCCGTTACATTGGTGGCAAGTGGTGGGATCCTCCTTGCAAGAGCCCAGTGGATTAGCAGCAGAGCACCAACAAGGGATTGCGACCGGCACGATGGCCGTGGATATGGATTATCAGTTTACAAAGCTGACCCGTTGGCCATGGAGTACCAGAGTGGTACAGCAGCCACAATGGCTTCGATTTACAAGTTGAAGACCGGACAGGTCCTGCAGGAGGAGCTGCTGCAGCGAGTTGGCAGCTACCAAAAATTATGGATGAAGTGTCCCTTTAAATGGAAAATAAAAAGTATTTTTAACCCCTTAACGACAGATGACGTGCCAGGCACGTCACGGCAAATCGAAGGACTTGCCGACAGGTGACGTGCCTGGCACGTCATGCACTTAACAGAGTAAAGAAAGCGACCAGCGGTCGCTTTCTTTACTCTATCGGTGTTGCTACAATGCCTCTAGGTAGAGGCATTGTGCAACACCCCCAAAAAGTGCAGGGGCGCACTACGATCATTCCCCGGAGTGATCGTAGCAGCCATTTAAAAATGGCTGCGCCCGCTGCACACATGTGCTTAGGAAGCGAACGATCGTTCGCTTCCTAAGCACCTCCGGTGTTGCTAAAGTGCCTCGCTAGCGAGGCACTTAGCAGCACCTTCAGGCTCCCCAGAACCGATGGTGGTCGCTCTCCTGAGTGACCCCATCGGCTCAGAAGAAGGGAACGCTGCCTGTACAGGCAGCGCTTCCCTTCTAATGGCAAGAGCATCGGAAGTGAAAGTATTTCACTTCCGATGCTCTAGGGGGAGCCAATCGATGCCTGCACAACAGATCTGTATGATCTGTGTGCAGGCATGTATGGGAAGTGCTCTGATGAGCACTTATCATACAGTCAAAGGCAATATTACTAAATATTGCCTTTGACAAGTATTGATCTGCCTCCCTCACCTTACTAGTTTTAGTAAGGGAGAGAGACAGATCAGATAAAGTAAAAAATAAAATAAAATAATAAAATTAAAAATATTTAATAAAATTTTAGTAACCAATGGCTTTTATAAAAGCCATTTCAAGTGTTTAACCCCTTCCCTGCCATTGATCGCTGTGTACGCAGTGATCATACACAGCAGCACATTTTTTGCTGTCTGTGCATTTTTTAGGGGTTAATTTTTTACTGTAATTCATTACAGTATAAAAAAGGCTCTTTTAAGAGAGATTAACCCCTTTCTTGCTGTAGATCACTGCCTAAACAGCGATCTGACGCAAATGCAGCAATCTTGCTGCAGAAGCATTTTTACTTTTTTTTAAAACGTTTTTTATTACACCCGTCATGGGTTAATTATAGCCGCTAGGGGATTACGTTTAACGTAAAAAAATGTTTTTAGCTGTCTGAGCGCATGTATAGCGATCAGTAACAGCTGATCAGTGGCAAAGGCGGGTTGGCGTTTGCTCAGATGAGCATCACCATTCACCTGGTTAGATCAATATTTGTAAATATTTGATCTGACCCGTGTAGATCTGCCTCCCTCTCACTTGAGTTTTAGTGAGGGAGACAGACAGAGCTGTATAATGTAAGTTTTTAATTATAATATATTTAATAAAATTGAGACCCAAAGGCTTTTATAAAAGCCGTTTCCAGTATTTAACCCCTTCCCTGCAATTGATCGCTGAGTACGCAGTGATCTTACACAGCAGCACATTTTTTTAGGGGTTAATTTTTTTTTTACTGTGATTTATTACAGTATATCAAAGGCTCTTTTAAGAGCTATTAACCCCTTCCTTGCCGTATATCACTGCCTAAGCAGCACATATGGTCACTGCCTAAGCAGTGCATATGGTCACTGCCTAAGTAGCGCATATGGAGCAATCAGGTCGCAGAAGGATTTTTTTTGTCACACTCGCTAGGGGTTAATTATACCCACTAGGGGATTACGTGTATTCCTTTTGAAGCTGTCTGAACGTGTGTATAGCTATCAGTAACAGCCGATCAGTGGCAAAGGTGGTTTGGTGATTTCTCAGATGAGCATCACCATTGTCTGGTTAGATCAATATTGGTAAATATTGTTCTGACCCATATGGATCTGCCTCCCTCTCCTCACTTGAGTTTTGGTGAGGGAAAGAGACAGATCTGTATAATATAATTTTTAAATTGTAATAAATTAAATTAAATTTTAAAAAATTGTGAGTCCCAAGGGCTTTTATAAAAGCCATACCCTTTGTATAGTGTAGCCTGTGTATTAACCCCTTCCCTGCCACTGATCACTGCACAGCAGAACATTTTTTCTTGTCTGTGCATTTTTAGGGGTTAATTTTTTTGTACAGTACTACAAAGGCTCTTATAAGAGCAATTAACCCCTTCCTTGCTCTACATGTCAAAATTCCAAGTTGGAAAATCAAAAAGCGCACCTCTCAAATGTAGCCTTTCAACCCCCAACAAAGCTGACAAAGCTATGCATGGGTGGTATCCCTGTGCTCGGGAGATGTTGCTGAACATATATTGTGCTATTGTTTGTCAGTGTCACATACCGAAATATGTGAATTTGTGTCTAAAGTACAATGTATGTGGGAAAAAATACACAATAAAATGACTACCACAAACTTTGACAAAGGCTGGTGGTAGAATTGGTGCATGGAAAGTGTTAAAATACCACCATTTAAAATAGCCTAGGGTGTCTACTTTTACAAGATATATACTTTTTTGGGTAAAATACACTGTCCTACTTTAAAAAAAGTCCCAAATGAAAGATGGGCTCAGGCTGACTACACATCAAAATTCCAAGTTGAAAATGCGCACCTTCAAAATGTGGCCCTTTAGCCCCCAAACAACCCAACAAACCTATGCATGGGTGGTATCCCTGTACTCAGGATATGTTGTTGAACACATATTGGGTTATTGTTTGGCAGTGACACATACCAAAATCTGTGAATTTGTGTCTAAAGTACAATGGATGAGGGAAAAAAACACACAAAAATTACTACCACAAACTTTGACAAAGGCTGGTGGTAGAATTAGTGCATGGAAAGTGTTAAAATACCACCATTTAAAATAGCCTAGGGTGTCTACTTTTAAAAAATATATGGGTTGATGGGGTAAAATACACTGGCTGGTTTCAAATATGTCCCAAATGGGACATGGGTGCAGTCTGTCTGCATGTCAAAATTTCAAGTTGGAAAACCAAAAACTGCACCTCCCAAATTTGGCCTTTTACCCCCCAAACAACCCAACAAACCTATGCATAGGTGGTATCCCTGTACTCAAGAGATGTTGCTGAACACTTATTGGGGTGTTATTTGGCAGTGACACATACCAAAATCTGTGAATTCATGTCTGAAGTACAAGGTTTGTGAAAAGAAAACACAAAAAAATTACTACCACAAACTCTGACAAAGGCTGGTGGTAGAATTAGTCCATGGAAAGTGTTAAAATACCACCATTTGAGATAGCCTAGGGTGTCTACTTTAAAAAAATATATGGGTTGATGCGGTAAAATACACTAGCTGGCTTCAAATATGTCCCAAATGGGACATGGGTGCAGGCTGTCTGCATGTCAAAATTTCAAGTTGGAAAACAAAAAACTGCACCTCACAAATTTGGCATTTTAGCCCCCAAACACCCCAACAAACCTATGCATGGGTGGTATCCCTGTACTCAGGAGAAATAGTAGAATCTATTTAGCAGGTTTTTTCGTTCTCTTTTGTCGATGAGGAGAAGATGTTTCAAATAAAAGTCAGAAAATTAGTGTATTTTTTTACCATATTTTTTTTTTTTTTTTTTTTAATAATATTATAAGATATGATCAAAAAGATGGCATCCAAAGAAAGCCCTTCTTGTCCCGATAAAAACAATATATAATATGTGTGGGTACAGCAACTGACAAAGAAGAAAATTACAGCTAAACACAAACAGCACAGAAATGTTAAAATAGCCATTGTCCAGAAAGGACAAAAATGTTTCAAAGGCTCTGTCCTTAAGGGGTTAAAAAAAATTGTTTTGTAATAAAAACACCAGTTAATGAGGTGTTATTGTGGAAATAATAGTTCAGTTAGCTTTGAGTAAAAGTTCAAATTGTTATAGCTATATCTGTAAAAAAAAAAAAATAACAACTGCAATAATTATATAGTGGTTACTCCTAACAGCAGGACAGAGATAGAGCTTGGTGGGACGGCAGGAAAGAGTTCCAAAATTGGAACAGGCCCATGCAAAGTGACCTGCGTAAAGTGGGACAAACAAAATCTGCCCTGTCCTGAATCAGCCTTTATATTACCCTACAATTTCTGGTTCATCTCAAATAAATAACGAAACCTTTACTATAGTATATTCCGTCCAAACTAACCTTGTGTTATGAATTGCTATCCAAACAAAAACCCCGTTTTTTTTTTACCTTTGTATTACAACCACTAACAATATTACACACAATATATAAATCAAATGATCATAGGTGAATAAATACATCTCCAAGATAATCTAGAGTTGCCTGAAGAATTCTCACAATTCTCCAATGTTCCTTTTTTAATACACAGCTGGGTAACACATGGCTTAGAGAAATATATATATTCATCCATAATTTGTGGTTTAAAAGGTCATGTGTAGAGTCCATTCATACCCAGTGCCCACTTGAAAGCCAAATTCAAGTATGACACCACAGGCAGTGATTTCCGCCCAAAAAAGGTTGTGTAAAATGGACCAAGGGATTAAGAAAAAAGGAAGAAAAAAATCCATCCCTCTGTTAAAAAGGTTAAACATTATGATTTAGTAGCTACTGTAAAATGTGATATATAGGCATCTGGTAATGTATTATTATGTCCTTTACACAAATTACACATTTTTAATATGTTGTTTTTTTTTTAAATGTATTTTTATGAAAAAGGCAGTATTACAAAAAAGAAAGGAATATTATCTCTTCTTTTTTTCTAAGTCTTTACTAGGGTTTTCTAAATCTGTGGAGGCCATTATTCTTTTGGAAGGTGGTAACCCTAGCATTTACTGAAATCTAATAAAACAATATAGGTGATTTAAAGGGACATCATCTTCAAAGCATGGTTTGCAATGTGACAACAAAGCAGGTCTATTCTGTAAATATAGGACATTCACAAGGCCAATTGATACGCCAGGCAAGTCAGGGAAATTCATCTAGTTAACAACAATTAATGTGCCTGCAATGCAATGTGTTGAAATCAACAATCACTTAATAGCCTAAGCTGGTGTTGCTGCAATGCCTCGATATGGAGGCATTTAGCAACACCTAAAATCAGTCACTGGGTGCAATGTGATCACGCAACTTCTGCAACTTATCTAGGATATGCATATAAAATGTTAAATAAATATGCAGTATTATTATATTTCAATTCATATATATGTTTTTTTTATGGAAAGTTCTTTCTTTCTGTACATTTGTTGATTTTATAATATATTTATAATTTCTTTATGTATACTATGACCAAATGAAATAATGTTTCTCATTTATTTGTCACATCTGTCATGTGCACTATGTATATTGTTTCGATTCGATGTTAGTTCATATATATTTTCCAATTGATCACTTCCCTGTTATTTCTGTATAATATTTAAATTATTTTTCACTCTTTGGTTTTATTACATAATTAATTTAACCTTTTCTTTAATTGGATAATGGATTGTATTTAATCTTGCTTGGTTCATTTAAACTCACACTTATGATTAAGTGTTCCTTAATGCGAAACGCGTTCGGTGTGTCCTCTTTCCCCCCCCCCCCTTTTTTTTGCACATATTTTATGGATCAACCTTCACACTATTAAAATCTCTTTTGTACCTCAGAGCACCTGGTGCAGTGTTGGTGAGTGGAGCCATATTCACTCAACTCCCAAAACAAGTTGAAGCCCGGTTTACCTCGTGGCGAGGTTACTTTCTTTCATAAATCGTTGGCTCCATGAGCTCACTTGGACTTTCATTCATGAAGGAACATCATTCCCAACTTTGGCTCAGCAAAAAAGCTACACCACTTACTATGTGGAGGATTGACTCACATGGAGGATTTACCGTTGGGGAAAGCGGACAAACTGTTTCTGGAAGCAGAGACTGGCACTAACCCTATGGGTACTTGAAGAGCGGCAGACTTCGAAAGAAGTTTGTATGCTGTGGGACATTGTGAGCCTCGAAAAATACATAGCGATAAAAAGAATACCACGAGGTCTTTATATAAAAAATAAGAATAAAAAAATCTCCTACCTTCATTGAAGACAACAAAGAATTCAAGCTAAGGTGGTTTTCCACCCTGAATGTCTGTTCCTTCCAACTGATGGAAAGCTTGGTTGATTACAAAAAAAAAAAACCCCACACTGCGACAAATTAACTAAGAACTTACATTATCCAACACGAAACTCGAGAGCATTGAGAATACCCCATTACTTGAGGAGCTGCAGACTAACTTACAGAAATTTAAAGAAAATCTTGAAAATAGGATAGCAGAGAGGAAAAGAGAGAAATTCATTCTTGATCGCTTGGATTACTTGAATAATGGAGTGTACCAATGGAAACGTATTACATTCCAACAAGATAAAGGGAAAAAACCACAGCAGAAATCCATTCTCAAAAAAGACAGAGGTGTTTCTTTCAGCGGTGTAGTTTCAACAGCTTCGAGGGATACCTCATTTACCTCCATAAGCTCATCCACTTTATTAGGGGAAGTTTCTTCTGACTCCGCAGTTGTTCGTTCCAAGACGGCATCCGATACTTTTGATGATTCACAAGGGACTATCCAATCATCAAAAAACGTACAAAGAAGCAAACGAGCAAACGCAAAAACCAAAGACGAAGATATGAAGAGGAGGAAGAAAAGGAAGAATCACATCGATACAGAGGGAAAAAAGGTTCTCGGGTGAGATGGAATTATTAATTTCCAATGTCAAAAATGTATCTGACCATGAACTCTCACCCACCGAGACTCAAGTGTTAAGTCTGGGTCTTTCATTTACACCAGATTTTCATTTTCATCTGTTTAACACATTATTAGACGTGAATAGATTCATCCTCTAGATTGTAAGCTTGCGAGTAGGGCTCTCTACCACACGTACCAGTCTGTTCTAGTTTGTCCAACTTCTATACTCTGTACCTAACGCTACGTAAATTGTTGGCGCTATATAAATAAATGTTAATCTAATGTAATGTAATAAGAGACCTCACAGTAAAAAAAGCACTTTAATAGCGTGCTAAATTACTTTTCTATGTATATCTGTCATACTGCTACTTCTGTCTCCACTGACAGTACTGAAATCAAAACAATGGAATTAACCTTTCAGGACAAAAGTGTCTTAACCAGTTTGCATGATCTTAAGAGTTATGATACCATTATAGACAATTTATCTACTTCACTAAAAAATCAAGTTTTTACCCAATTAACAGCAGAACGGTTGAAACAGATATTTTTCAGAAAGCGAGTGAATCAGTTGAGTTGAGAGAGCTATATGCAGCACAACCATCTACCACGTTTTCTAACCTGAATTCAACACAATTAGGTGCACTTCAAAATCTTAAACAGAACAAAAACATTATTATCAAAGAGGCAGACAAGGGTGGTACGGTGGTTGTGCTCAAAAGATCTGATTACATTAAAGAGGAGGAGCATCAGATTTTTGATAATAGTACATATAGAAAACTCTCTCATAATCCTACAGCAACATTTCTAAAAGATTTGAAAGACATTTTGGACACAGGTGAAGGGTATTCTAAATGAAATTGAAGTGCAATATCTTTACAAACAAGATCCAGTAATACCAACATTTTATTACTTACCCACAGTGCATAACAATTTTATGTAGTTCTGAATTAACTACTTTCTAATAACAATATGCTAAATTTAACTTTCACTATGTCACCTTGACAGGTGATTTTATTACTAATCAAATTAACTATTTCATATGGAAAACCCACTGCAGGGAATGCAATATTACATGCTTCGAGTTTCCATTCTAGCCAAGTAATTAAATATATCCATGTTGGTCTAACTCTGTTCATTACATTGAGAAGAAATTGTTCGGATTCTACTTCATTCGATCGCAAAGCAAATGATTTGAAGAGTTGACTTCTAGCCAGGGGATACAACCCTTGGATAATAAATAGAGCTATCAGTATTGCCAAAAATAAAAACAGGCAACGACTTTTAGATAATGTTGCAAAAAAACAAACAAAAGTAAAAACCAAAACAGCAACAATAAATGGACCAGTTGAAATAAAACAGTGGATAATCAAGTAGTATTTGTTACAATGTATAAGGACATCCAAACGCTGATACAAGCAGACATGACATAGTATGATGGGACATCACGTCGATGATGGGACATCACGTCAAACTGAAATAGCCTCTCTGAAACAGGAGGTAGGCGACCTGAAGCTGGAACACACCTCTAAGAAGGAGATAGTGAATCAACTAGTCCACCAGGTACACTTCTTATGCAACCAAGTGTCTGTACTGGACACCAGACAGTCTAATCTACATATAAGAGGAATCCTGGAGGAGGTAGGGCACGCCGACCTCCGTAGCTTCCTCGCAAAGTGGTTGTCACATCTCCCCCCTAAATTAAACTTTGCTGTCAATATGAAGCTCGACATCTTCAGGGTCAGAGAGGCCATCAAAGCACCTCAGGACGCACCACGGGATGTGCTACTGAAGCTGAAAACCACAGCAGTTAAAATGGCAGTCTTGGCAATCTCCAGAAAGACTGAACAACTAATACATGAGAATGTCCCTTTACAGATTTTTGAGGATCTTCCTCCAACTACTTTAGCATGGAGGAAGACTATGCAACCCTTGACCGCTCATTTGCGCTCCTTGGAGATCAGATACCGATGGGGCATGGCAGCATCCTTAATCATCCAAAAAGATGGAAGGCAACTTAAAATGAATCCATTGAGGGGGCTTCACCCCTCCTGACGGTGATGGACTTACCACAGCTCCCAGACAGCCAACATCTTCTACAACCAATATGGATCTGCCAAGTACATTTACCGGGCGGGACTAAGGCCTACTAATGATCTCTAATCTTGGTCGGTTAGCCCACTGAACCCACTGGTTGACACCCCTTATCCTGCATGTTATTAGACCTAGCAGACAGTTGTAATGTTTTTCTGCCTTACTCACCCAGTTCCACGGGACACTCACCGAAATGAGATCTTCTGCTCCGAAGCTGCAACATCTCAGATCTTCCACCCCCCCGGGCCAAGTCTCCTGATGCTCCTTAAGCGGAGCTGGAGACATTTTTTCTGGACACCAAAAGCAAGGCTCAGAGGCCCATTTTTCTTGAGCAGTTCCCTCTCGATCTGCCGATACCCCCTCTCTTGGAGGTATTCTTCTCCCCAATTTATTTTTCACTCATATCTATCTCTAGACCCCCCTAATTACACAAATGTTATTTTGTTATACCATCATTGTGTCCTTATATGTAAATTATGTCCAACTGACTCTCCTCATAGCCTTGAATACATCTATTTTACAATTTTATTAATGTGTTTTTTAAACTATGTATGTTGTGAATGATAGGACTCACTTGCCCAATCTATTGTTTTTATTTGATGCGCGCTGGTACTATCAAGAGGTGCTGATTACATATATTGTCCACACCCAACACCAGTGTCTATGGTTAGTGTGTTAGACAAGTTGCTTTAACTTTCCACATATTTTCTTATATTTTGCAATGAAATAACTACTGTATATGTTTGCTTTATCTTTGCTAACCCATGACTCAAAAAAACCAAACATCTTCCTATTCTGTCTGCAGAGGGCAATTATAAAGAAGTCCTTAAACCTGGAGTGCGGTTTTCTCCACGTAAGTCTAGAACACTGAAAGATTTACTTTCACCCAGCTATTTAAGCAATGCTAATAAATCCTCTAAAACATGGTTAAACACATTGGGTACTTTCTCTTGTGGCCACCAAATTTGCAAATCTTGTCAATAAATCACCAAAAATTAGACTATTACATCTTATACTACTGAAATAATTTTTAAAATTCAGCAACATTCCGACTGCTGTTCCACTATTCTGATTTATGTTATTCAATGTAAAAAAAAAAAGCAATCGACAATACGTTGCCAAGAATCTAATTGTAGAATAAGGGAACATATTACAGATATTTCAAATAAATCTAACACCAGCGTGGCATAACATTTCCAATATTGTAATAACAGTAATTTTAAATATTTCTCCATCTCTGTAATTGAGAGAATAACTAAAGGCCAGAGATTTATATAGAACTTTGTGTCAACGAGAGGCTTTTTGGATCTTTAAGTTAGACACGAGACGACCCAAGGGCTTAAATGCTGAATTCAATTTATCATACTTCTACTCATACACCTATGATCCACACCTCTAATTGTATGTACTAGTTGCTCAGATTGGCCTTTTTCATTAGTAAGCCTATCAGTCCGCAAGCATTGTTGATGACATTTTTATATATTTCCTATATTTTCTTTATATATATATATATATATATATATATAGTCATTTCATTATTTATTGACATTAATTAATGATTTATTGTATCTACTTCCATCACAATATTGCACATTATCGGTATTTCTCTTTTTTATTCTTCTTTTATGAGTAGACTGTTATAATTTATAACCATGCTACTTACTTCTATTTTCACTGATACACCACTATTATTGATCTTCTCTGTATACCCTATAATTAATTATATATCTAAAATCCTCTTCTATTCACTCTAATTTTATGAGGGTCTCCTGCGTATATTCTTGATCTATATATACGGACACCCAGGAGTGGTGTCCAATACTTTAATAAAAAGTTATATTTATGAATATTATAAACATCTATAAAACAATTTAAAACATTACACAGGAGTAATTTATTAACAATGTCCCTCTCTTCCTTTGGTGTAGGTCTCTGTTTAGTGAACTTATCTAACTAGCAAACTCTACATCTAGAATGATTTGATTATCATCATTTTTAAAATAATATTTTAGTATATAACACCAATTGTTTTTTTTTTTTATTAATAAATACCTTTCACTATAAATAAAAATAATAATATTTTTTATTAAATTCATATTTATGTTTTCTTATGGAAAGTTCTTTCTTTCTGTACATTTGTTGATTTATATTTATAATTTTTTCATGTATGCAATGACCACATGAAATAATGTTTCTCATTTACATCTGGCACATGTACTATGTGTATTGTTTTAATTCGATGTTAGTAGGTATATTTATTTTCCAATTGATCACTTACCTGTTATTTCTGTATAATATTTAAATTATTTTTCACCGTTTGGTTTTATCACATAATTAATTTAACCCTTTCGTTATTTGGATAATGGATTGTATTTTAATCTTGCTTGGTTCACTTGAACTCACACTTATGATTAAGCGTTCCTTAACGGGAAACGCGTAATGTGTGTCCTCTTTTTTGCACATATTTTATGGATCGACCTTCAGTTATTAAATCACTTTTGTATCTTTGAAGCTCCGGAGTGCCCATTTTTTTTTATCTTTGCTAACGTCAGCACAATTACACAACAGTAATACACAGACTAAACATGCCATCCCCTACTATTAAAAAAGAGGGATTTAAAGGAGGAATGAGGGTCGAGGTAAAAAAAAAAAACTGTTGTGTCTCAATTTTTCACTTTTCCATCCCTAACCTCTCTATTTCTGAGTCGTCCATCCATTTTTCATGTCTCTTATCTATATACAACATACACATCATCATGAAGATTATATGAATCTAACTATGGGATTAGAAGTATACATTTATTGATTTTTCACTCTCTGGGATCTATTCACTAAAAGGGGAGCTGCAGGTGAGTTGAGTATTTCATCTCATCATATTAACTATACACTGTGCAGTTACAAGTTCAACCCGCTAAGTAAACTCACCAGGATAGTCCCTGCACAAAGCTAAATTGGTGAGATTATATGTTTATATCACTTAATCTCACCTCAACTCACCTTTTAGTGAATAGCCCTCAATGTGTGAGTATATTTATATATATCTCTACTTCCTTATACGTAGTGTGCGGTAATTTTAGCTCACTCACCTCATTGATTTTTTTTTTTTTTTTTGCTTTTCGATTCAGGTGTAATTTTTTGGGGGGAGGGGACGCTGTTGGAGTTTGAAACAGTACATGTTCTACAGCGCTCATTTTTCACATATCGTGTTGTCACTATTCAGTTTGACCAGCCAGCTATTCATTTGCTTAACAATTCGAAAGTGAGAAGACTCTGCGACTCCATTCAGTGAGGTTTTCCCAACACCGAAGTTTCTTTTCACTCCATTTAACGGACTAAGACTACGCAAGCTTCCTGAGCAGAGTAGCCTTTTAACCTCACACTGAAAATGGACCACCAGGGTCACTTAAACACAGAGTTCCAGCGGTTGTCTTACCGATCCTTCCAGAGGAAGCAAAGGGATTAAGGCACATTTAGGGAAACACAGCATGTTCAAAGAAAGCCTAAGCCAAAGAGGAGGAGGGGGGGGGAAAAAAGGTTGCTATTTTTCATCAGAATTCTTGATCTCTAGGAAACACATTTATCCTGCTATCATCAAAAAATGTCTTAATCCAAAACAATCATTCTGGCTTTTGGCATTTTACCTTGCATGCAGTCTTTTTTTCCCCCTGCAAGCATATAATTATATACACCAGGTGCAACGCTGCCATCCATCTCTTATGACTTCACTATTCACAGGAGCATGAATTGCAATTTGCCAGCCTTTACTTAAGTTTCTTTGTGTATAAATCTTTTACCCTGGGTGTACGGTTACTTTGACAAGTAGCACAGTACAATGGAAGGGAAATAGAATTGAGTCGCTAAACAATGGGTATTAGCGCACCCCGCTATAAACCACAGGTGACTGTAGAGAAAGAGATTACAGGGTCTCCAGTGCTAAGAAAAAACGTGTCATGTTAAAATGTCAATACTAGTGTAGCAAAAAATACACAGAGATTGTTCAAAATGCACAGATAGAAATTATGTTAAGAGACTAAAAAAGCCTTTGGTAAGATTTCACAAATATAATGTATTGAAAACAGATTTCTGGGGGAAAATACAGTGTGTTACCTGACAATGATATGCTTTTAGCATTCTGCTATAATACAGTAATTTCAATAAAACTAGGAATTATGTTAATGTTCTCACAATCATACAGAAGTCACAGATCTGTTTACATTGGAAAGGAAATTAATTTTAATTGATAGACCAGTACAAGTAGATTGTGACATTAGAAGACCTATCCATAGAGGAATGGTCTCTTCAGACAGTGTCATGGTGCAGAAGCTTTCAGGTATCTCAAATTTATAATCCTGACAGAGGTTTAGGATTGCGCCAGAAAATATATGGACCATCTAAACCTCCGATCGTCTAAAATTGCATAGGGACACCCTTTCAGGGGGACAAATCCAGACTGCGAATTGAACACCATTTAACTGTAGCCATTTTCTTGTAACACTATTCTTCTTTTTTCAAAATTCCGTCTGTTTATATGGGCGTATTTATTTTGTAAACATACTGTAAGGGCAGTTTCTCCACCCATATCTTATGCGGACAGAGGGACATGGGAGAGGTAGTCCATCACTAGTATGATACGCCAAGGGGGCACCTACTGTCATTTTGACATAGAATGTCTTTGATGTAACTACTGCAGTCCTTTTAATACTCCTTCCTCAACGCGTTCAGCCTGGTTCCACTTTATCAAGAGGCTCTTTCTTTCACAGAGAATCTTCACAACAAGTAACATACCCTCATGGAACCAATCCCAACTGAAAGAATACGGCAGAGAACAGAGGAACGTCAAGCAATCCAAAGACCATTGGAAGCATTCTAGAACGCAAGCAAGATAATGGCCTTAAGCGTCGGGTATTGATACCATCACATTATATGTTTTATCTTGTGATGGGTTTTACTCAATGTTCACATGGTAGACACTTTGTTCGTCTTTTATATAGTAATCTAAAGCACCAGCTAGTGCAAACACGCCATGCTTATGTGGTAACCAGTTACCAAGCCCAGGGCTGGATTAAGGCATACTATATTTGAGTTGCTGCAGGTCACATACAGACCCAGCAGAAATATTTAGGACACACTCAGTAATATAGTTTAGAATATAACCTTGAGTTTCGGTAAAGCGTTCTAGGACTGTTCCTTGTGTCTGTTTCACCTCGGCAGTTACAGCGCTTACATTCCAGAGCGGCCATTTCGGTGCTGAACTGTCAGCGCCAACAAATATTAACCCTAGAACTCCCCCTCTCATAAAGTAACTCCCTTAACCCTAAAACAAACCCCGACACTAATACTAAGCATAAAACTGATCTTAATACTAAAAGTAACCCTACAATTAACGCTAAAAGTAACCCCTAATATTAATCTGAAAACTGACTTTTGCCCCCTAAAACTAACCTGTGTCTCGATGAAGTGGCCACGAAGAACAGTCTCACTGTGGTGGTAAAGACATCTTGATCCTCAAACAACAGTGTTGTGTAATATCTTCTATAATTAATCTGCCTTCCAGAGGAACACATCACATACTGCACCATACATCACCTATACATGAACTTTTTATGTCAAGTGGTATTGACAACTTTTACCACCAACAACCATTGCGTTAACCTTGCAGCACATATGTCAAAGACATGCATACACTGTATTTGTCTATACTTATCCCCTTACAACACACGGTAGAGTTAAAGAGATACAGCAGAACACATTGTGAGAATGGATGCCAAATAAATGCACAATATAAATAAATAACAAGCCAGGTGGCAAAACGGTAGGTCATGTCAAAGAATTATGGGAATGGTCTCACAAATACATTATCATAAATACTCTTTTAAAAGGGTCAATTCACTAAAATGTGAAAAGTGGGGAATGGACAAGTGGACTACACCAATGCATTGGAATAATTCTCCAACCTGCCTGTATTGCCAACACATTAACAGATCACATATCAATTAACTGTAGTGAATAGCTCTGGCTTTTGATCAATAAAATGTGAGATGAACATTTCATCTCACCAATTTGCATAGTAACATAACATAGGTTGAAAAAAAGACCTAAGTTCATCAAGTTCAACCATTCTACCTACCATTCCTGCTTTTGATCCAAAAGAAGGGTGAAAACCCCATAGGAAGCTATTTTGAATTTTGCCACTTAGGGGGAAAAAAATCCTTCTTGACTCCAAAGGGCAATCCTTGGACCAAAAAGCTCTAAATGCTTTATTGGTTGCGTCTTCATGCATTAGTAACGTTTCTATAGTAGACTGATATTTGTATTGGTTGAGTCTTCATGCATGACTAACGTTTCTATAGTAGACTGATATTTGTATTGGTTGAGTCTTCATGCATGACTAACGTTTCTATAGCAGACTGATATTTGTATTGGATGAGTCTTCATGCATGACTAACGTTTCTATAGTAGACTGATATTTGTATTGGATGAGTCTTCATGTATTACTAACGTTTCTATAGTAGACTGATATTTGTATTGGATGAGTCTTCATGTATTACTAACGTTTCTATAGTAGACTGATATTTGTATTGGTTGAGTCTTCATGCATGACTAACGTTTCTATAGTAGACTGATATTTGTATTGGTTGAGTCTTCATGCATTACTAACGTTTCTATAGTAGACTGATATTTGTATTGGTTGAGTCTTCATGTATTACTAACGTTTCTATAGTAGACTGATATTTGTATTGGTTGAGTCTTCATGTATTACTAACGTTTCTATAGTAGACTGATATTTGTATTGGTTGAGTCTTCATGTATTACTAACGTTTCTATAGTAGACTGATATTTGTATTGGTTGAGTCTTCATGTATTACTAACGTTTCTATAGTAGACTGATATTTGTATTGGTTGAGTCTTCATGTATTACTAACGTTTCTATAGTAGACTGATATTTGTATTGGTTGAGTCTTCATGTATTACTAACGTTTCTATAGTAGACTGATATTTGTATTGGTTGAGTCTTCATGTATTACTAACGTTTCTATAGTAGACTGATATTTGTATTGGTTGAGTCTTCATGTATTACTAACATTTCTATAGTAGACTGATATTTGTATTGGTTGAGTCTTCATGTATTACTAACGTTTCTATAGTAGACTGATATTTGTATTGGTTGAGTCTTCATGTATTACTAACGTTTCTATAGTAGACTGATATTTGTATTGGTTGAGTCTTCATGTATTACTAACGTTTCTATAGTAGACTGATATTTGTATTGGATGAGTCTTCATGTATTACTAACGTTTCTATAGTAGACTGATATTTGTATTGGTTGAGTCTTCATGCATGACTAACGTTTCTATAGTAGACTGATATTTGTATTGGTTGAGTCTTCATGCATTACTAACGTTTCTATAGTAGACTGATATTTGTTTTGGTTGAGTCTTCATGTATTACTAACGTTTCTATAGTAGACTGATATTTGTATTGGTTGAGTCTTCATGCATGACTACCGTTTCTATAGTAGACTGATATTTGTATTGGTTGAGTCTTCATGCATTACTAACGTTTCTGTAGTAGACTGATATTTGTATTGGTTGAGTCTTCATGCATGACTAACGTTTCTATAGTAGACTGATATTTGTATTGGATGAGTCTTCATGCATGACTAACGTTTCTATAGTAGACTGATATTTGTATTGGATGAGTCTTCATGCATTACTAACGTTTCTATAGTAGACTGATATTTGTATTGGATGAGTCTTCATTTATTACTAATCTTTCTATAGTAGGCTGATATTTGTATTGGATGAGTCTTCATTTATTACTAATCTTTCTATAGTAGGCTGATATTTGTATTGGATGAGTCTTCATGTATTACTAACGTTTCTATAGTAGACTGATATTTGTATTGGTTGCGTCTTCATGCATGACTAATGTTTCTATAGTAGACTGATATTTGTATTGGATGAGTCTTCATGTATTACTAATGTTTCTATAGTAGACTGATATTTGTATTGGATGAGTCTTCATGCATTAGTAATGTTTCTATAGTAGACTGATATTTGTATTGGATGAGTCTTCATGCATTACTAACGTTTCTATAGTAGACTGATATTTGTATTGGATGAGTCTTCATGCATGACTAACGTTTCTATAGTAGACTGATATTTGTATTGGATGAGTCTTCATGCATGACTAACGTTTCTATAGTAGACTGATATTTGTATTGGTTGAGTCTTCATGCATTAGTAACGTTTCTATAGTAGACTGATATTTGTATTGGATGAGTCTTCATGTATTACTAACGTTTCTATAGTAGACTGATATTTGTATTGGTTGAGTCTTCATGCATGACTAACGTTTCTATAGTAGACTGATATTTGTATTGGTTGAGTCTTCATGCATTACTAATGTTTCTATAGTAGACTGATATTTGTATTGGTTGAGTCTTCATGCATTACTAACGTTTCTATAGTAGACTGATATTTGTATTGGATGAGTCTTCATGCATGACTAACGTTTCTATAGTAGACTGATATTTGTATTGGATGAGTCTTCATGCATTACTAACGTTTCTATAGTAGACTGATATTTGTATTGGTTGAGTCTTCATGTATTACTAATGTTTCTATAGTAGACTGATATTTGTATTGGATGAGTCTTCATGCATTAGTAATGTTTCTATAGTAGACTGATATTTGTATTGGTTGAGTCTTCATGTATTACTAACGTTTCTATAGTAGACTGATATTTGTATTGGTTGAGTCTTCATGTATTACTAACGTTTCTATAGTAGACTGATATTTGTATTGGTTGAGTCTTCATGTATTACTAACGTTTCTATAGTAGACTGATATTTGTATTGGTTGAGTCTTCATGTATTACTAACGTTTCTATAGTAGACTGATATTTGTATTGGTTGAGTCTTCATGTATTACTAACGTTTCTATAGTAGACTGATATTTGTATTGGTTGAGTCTTCATGTATTACTAACGTTTCTATAGTAGACTGATATTTGTATTGGTTGAGTCTTCATGTATTACTAACATTTCTATAGTAGACTGATATTTGTATTGGTTGAGTCTTCATGTATTACTAACGTTTCTATAGTAGACTGATATTTGTATTGGTTGAGTCTTCATGTATTACTAACGTTTCTATAGTAGACTGATATTTGTATTGGTTGAGTCTTCATGTATTACTAACGTTTCTATAGTAGACTGATATTTGTATTGGATGAGTCTTCATGTATTACTAACGTTTCTATAGTAGACTGATATTTGTATTGGTTGAGTCTTCATGCATGACTAACGTTTCTATAGTAGACTGATATTTGTATTGGTTGAGTCTTCATGCATTACTAACGTTTCTATAGTAGACTGATATTTGTTTTGGTTGAGTCTTCATGTATTACTAACGTTTCTATAGTAGACTGATATTTGTATTGGTTGAGTCTTCATGCATGACTACCGTTTCTATAGTAGACTGATATTTGTATTGGTTGAGTCTTCATGCATTACTAACGTTTCTGTAGTAGACTGATATTTGTATTGGTTGAGTCTTCATGCATGACTAACGTTTCTATAGTAGACTGATATTTGTATTGGATGAGTCTTCATGCATGACTAACGTTTCTATAGTAGACTGATATTTGTATTGGATGAGTCTTCATGCATTACTAACGTTTCTATAGTAGACTGATATTTGTATTGGATGAGTCTTCATTTATTACTAATCTTTCTATAGTAGGCTGATATTTGTATTGGATGAGTCTTCATTTATTACTAATCTTTCTATAGTAGGCTGATATTTGTATTGGATGAGTCTTCATGTATTACTAACGTTTCTATAGTAGACTGATATTTGTATTGGTTGCGTCTTCATGCATGACTAATGTTTCTATAGTAGACTGATATTTGTATTGGATGAGTCTTCATGTATTACTAATGTTTCTATAGTAGACTGATATTTGTATTGGATGAGTCTTCATGCATTAGTAATGTTTCTATAGTAGACTGATATTTGTATTGGATGAGTCTTCATGCATTACTAACGTTTCTATAGTAGACTGATATTTGTATTGGATGAGTCTTCATGCATGACTAACGTTTCTATAGTAGACTGATATTTGTATTGGATGAGTCTTCATGCATGACTAACGTTTCTATAGTAGACTGATATTTGTATTGGTTGAGTCTTCATGCATTAGTAACGTTTCTATAGTAGACTGATATTTGTATTGGATGAGTCTTCATGTATTACTAACGTTTCTATAGTAGACTGATATTTGTATTGGTTGAGTCTTCATGCATGACTAACGTTTCTATAGTAGACTGATATTTGTATTGGTTGAGTCTTCATGCATTACTAATGTTTCTATAGTAGACTGATATTTGTATTGGTTGAGTCTTCATGCATTACTAACGTTTCTATAGTAGACTGATATTTGTATTGGATGAGTCTTCATGCATGACTAACGTTTCTATAGTAGACTGATATTTGTATTGGATGAGTCTTCATGCATTACTAACGTTTCTATAGTAGACTGATATTTGTATTGGTTGAGTCTTCATGTATTACTAATGTTTCTATAGTAGACTGATATTTGTATTGGATGAGTCTTCATGCATTAGTAATGTTTCTATAGTAGACTGATATTTGTATTGGTTGAGTCTTCATGTATTACTAACGTTTCTATAGTAGACTGATATTTGTATTGGTTGAGTCTTCATGTATTACTAACGTTTCTATAGTAGACTGATATTTGTATTGGTTGAGTCTTCATGTATTACTAACGTTTCTATAGTAGACTGATATTTGTATTGGTTGAGTCTTCATGTATTACTAACGTTTCTATAGTAGACTGATATTTGTATTGGTTGAGTCTTCATGTATTACTAACGTTTCTATAGTAGACTGATATTTGTATTGGTTGAGTCTTCATGTATTACTAACGTTTCTATAGTAGACTGATATTTGTATTGGTTGAGTCTTCATGTATTACTAACATTTCTATAGTAGACTGATATTTGTATTGGTTGAGTCTTCATGTATTACTAACGTTTCTATAGTAGACTGATATTTGTATTGGTTGAGTCTTCATGTATTACTAACGTTTCTATAGTAGACTGATATTTGTATTGGTTGAGTCTTCATGTATTACTAACGTTTCTATAGTAGACTGATATTTGTATTGGATGAGTCTTCATGTATTACTAACGTTTCTATAGTAGACTGATATTTGTATTGGTTGAGTCTTCATGCATGACTAACGTTTCTATAGTAGACTGATATTTGTATTGGTTGAGTCTTCATGCATTACTAACGTTTCTATAGTAGACTGATATTTGTTTTGGTTGAGTCTTCATGTATTACTAACGTTTCTATAGTAGACTGATATTTGTATTGGTTGAGTCTTCATGCATGACTACCGTTTCTATAGTAGACTGATATTTGTATTGGTTGAGTCTTCATGCATTACTAACGTTTCTGTAGTAGACTGATATTTGTATTGGTTGAGTCTTCATGCATGACTAACGTTTCTATAGTAGACTGATATTTGTATTGGATGAGTCTTCATGCATGACTAACGTTTCTATAGTAGACTGATATTTGTATTGGATGAGTCTTCATGCATTACTAACGTTTCTATAGTAGACTGATATTTGTATTGGATGAGTCTTCATTTATTACTAATCTTTCTATAGTAGGCTGATATTTGTATTGGATGAGTCTTCATTTATTACTAATCTTTCTATAGTAGGCTGATATTTGTATTGGATGAGTCTTCATGCATTACTAACGTTTCTATAGTAGACTGATATTTGTATTGGATGAGTCTTCATGCATGACTAACGTTTCTATAGTAGACTGATATTTGTATTGGTTGAGTCTTCATGTATTACTAACGTTTCTATAGTAGACTGATATTTGTATTGGATGAGTCTTCATGCATGACTAACGTTTCTATAGTAGACTGATATTTGTATTGGATGAGTCTTCATGTATTACTAACGTTTCTATAGTAGACTGATATTTGTATTGGATTAGTCTTCATGCATGACTAACGTTTCTATAGTAGACTGATATTTGTATTGGTTGAGTCTTCATGTATTACTAACGTTTCTATAGTAGACTGATATTTGTATTGGATGAGTCTTCATGCATGACTAACGTTTCTATAATAGACTGATATTTGTATTGGTTGAGTCTTCATGCATGACTAACGTTTCTATAGTAGACTGATATTTGTATTGGATGAGTCTTCATGCATGACTAACGTTTCTATAATAGACTGATATTTGTATTGGTTGAGTCTTCATGCATGACTAACGTTTCTATAGTAGACTGATATTTGTATTGGTTGAGTCTTCATGTATTACTAACGTTTCTATAGTAGACTGATATTTGTATTGGTTGAGTCTTCATGTATTACTAACGTTTCTATAGTAGACTGATATTTGTATTGGATGAGTCTTCATGCATGACTAACGTTTCTATAATAGACTGATATTTGTATTGGTTGAGTCTTCATGCATGACTAACGTTTCTATAGTAGACTGATATTTGTATTGGATGAGTCTTCATGTATGACTAACGTTTCTATAGTAGACTGATATTTGTATTGGTTGAGTCTTCATGCATGACTAACGTTTCTATAGTAGACTGATATTTGTATTGGTTGAGTCTTCATGCATTACTAACGTTTCTATAGTAGACTGATATTTGTATTGGTTGAGTCTTCATGTATTACTAACGTTTCTATAGTAGACTGATATTTGTATTGGTTGAGTCTTCATGCATGACTAACGTTTCTATAGTAGACTGATATTTGTATTGGTTGAGTCTTCATGTATTACTAACGTTTCTATAGTAGACTGATATTTGTATTGGTTGAGTCTTCATATATTACTAACATTTCTGTAGTAGATTTTTATTGGTGGAGTTTTCATGCATTAGTAATGGTTCTATAGTAAATTGATATTTTTTTTGGATGAGTCTTCATGCATAACTAATGTTATTATAGTAGATGTTTATTGATTTTGGTTGGTTTCTTATTATCAGCATTAACGAAATAATGGTTATTGTCGGAGGATTCTCACTACAGCTAAAAGTACAATTACATTGAGTTGTATGAATGGTAGTATTGCTCTTCTCAAGAACATTCTCAATTAAACATTCACAGGTCAGGAAGTGGTGATTATAACAATATATACGATGGTGTAGTTTCTGCCCATTTTGGAATTTTGCAATGATCAATCATTACGAACGTATGATTCGTTACCCGTTGGCCATGTTAGGAGTTCAAAGCCATATACGGCTAGTGCAATCTTTGAAGTCATCCTGTGACTTGCTTAAAGTAGAACCATTCCAGGTTACCATACTTCCATCTTCTTCAATACGATGGCAAAATCCAAAACATGGTAAACGCTGGACATGTTCTTACATTAAAAGGTGTCACACATGGACCGTGATACTACCAGTGCATCTGAAATATTCCAGGATTATGAATTATGATGTTTGGAGGTCTTTATACATAATTCACATTTGTTTACAAACCGTCAGTAACACTGGGTTACAAATTTTTCATCCATGTATCCACAAAATTCCTGAACAAACGTAAAAAGAGTCCATCGCCTAAACATTAGCGTGAATCTATAGCAAGGGGAGGCAACATTTGCCATCCCAGATGTTGTGGACTAAATTTCCCTGGATGCTTTGCCAGCATTACGGCTGTAAGAGCATTATGGGAGATGCAGTCCACATCATCTGAAGTGCCATAGGTTGCCTACCCCTGATCTAGAGCATGAAAAATGATCAATACATTTTGTTAATGTAACCGTTTGCATGTGAATCTGAGAGAAATAGAAGTTTAACACATTTAGAAAACACATTTTCCCCTTCATTTCTGCATGTGCGTGCAATTTTGCTAACACAATATATTGATCATTTTTCATGACTTTTATTCACGATATAAGGAAGGCTTAGATTGAGAGTCTCTTTAAAAACAAAGTGCTCAGGACAAAAGATGCCTGGTTAAAGTCAGTGTTATATTTAAATGTATTTACAAGTAGTTGTTTTGCCAACAGTAACTGTGAAACCGATCCAATCATTGCAGTACAGTAACCTGAAAGGTCTAATTACCTCAACTTTAAAAACTTGGATAATTACGATAAGATGCAAACCCAGCTATTGTAAAGCTAGACAAAACATGTCAAATTTTGAGGTCAAATCAAATGGCTTAACTACAGGTTGTCGATTTATTTTCTAATACCAGAAGCAGTGGGAGGAAAAGGTCAAGGGAATCCCAGGCTGCTACTTTGCACTGAGATGTTAATATGTGATAAACATTTATTTTTAAAATACCCCTTAGGTGCTAGGCAGGCATTCTGATCAGGTACAAAGAGTTATTGGAGAGTCGGTGCTGTATATTATGTTTGGTTGTGCAATTTAACTGTATTTTTGACTAAGCAAGGCTGAACACGTATGATGAGAAAGTATGGATACATTTCAAGAAGAGGGTTAAAATAATACATGGTGCAATAAGCTTATAGCCTAATTAAGGCTGGCTAAGAACATTGATAAACTGGAAACTACTGACTATAAAGTGAGTTTAAACAGGTTAGCATTAAATTTAACCTAAATGATCTGTAGCATAAATTGAGTTTTGGGTTCCACAAACAAAAATTCTTATTATTATTTATCTACTCTTAGGCTACATGATTAGTTAGGAGGCAACTAATTATTACTCGCGTAATAATTCATAAGACGCATACCATGAGATTTAAATAGGGTGTAAAACCATTACCCTCAAGCTGCTGACTGCCTACATAAAACACTACAAGCTAAAAGGCTGGTGGGAGTATGGGAGGTGTAGTCCACCAACAGATTGAGAGCTTTCCTACCGGTGATTTACCTGAACAAACCAATTTTAAAAAGGCATCTAAATAGTCATTAATTTTATATCATATAACTAAATTAAATCTAAAAACCATATTATCATAATTTAGGTCGGCGATTACTAACCTTACTTTAAACCACAAGAGACCGTGTGCCAACATACTCTTTAGGTTTGAACTCACAAATACTGATCTTCTAACTTGTCCTGTGAAATTAAATGGACAAGTCAAAATATAGAAAGTTATCTACCACTGATTTAGACCATGCTTAAAAGATAAATACAATAAATAAAAATGATATTAATGAGTCCAGTACCAACGAAGCATATAATGCTGGCCACAAAAAAAATAAAATAAAAAAAAAAAAAAAAAGATGTCAGCACACATAACCATATGAAGTAAGTCAATTTGAGCAATTTTGTGTTTGAATTGCTTAACAGTGTAAAGTACTAATAAGCATTAACAGCTTCAAAACAAACAATTCTCTGTTAGTACACTTCAAGAACTGTAATTAACTTTCTTCCAATTCAGTGCACCATTTAAATTGTATAGCTTTAGGAAAAAGCAGAACCTTCATTTTACTTAAAACACCACTTAGTAGAAAGTTTCAGAAAACATCACATGTTTTCCTATAAATCTTTTGAGCTACTGTTACAAAAAAATAAAAAATATTTAAGCTAATCTACAGCCCCATCCATCGATTAGAAAGTTCCACATGTACACCCAACTTATATAGGAGGTATATATGCTTACAATGGGTATATGGTTAAAAAGGTATGACATGTCAACATGGTCACTGTAATCATTATTTGTCACTACCGTTTATCTTATAAAAGGTTTACAAAAGGTTGGCAAGTTTGAGCAAATGTATATAAACCGAGACAGATTTCAGATCTCTAGTTTATCATAGACTAATCATGAAGCACTAGAATAATATACTGATACTTTTGTGAATGGGATTCTGGGTGAAATACTTTAGTAAACACAACTTCCGATGACATTCTGCACTGTACAACAAAGCCATTTTTGTAGTATTTATTTCAAAGTTTAGTCAGGAGCTTGATCTTGAACAATAAATGGTCTAGAAATGTTTATTTTCACTCAAATACGACACACGTGCCTTTGTGTTCTTCAAACATGCTTGAAGAGGATAGAAACCTAGTACAAAGACATTTTAAGCACCTCAGTGATGGGAAGAACAAATAAAACAGGAATATTCTGGAACAGACAATGCTTGGGTCACTTACTTTAAAGAATGTAGCAGTCACTACAAGAATCAAAATGCATAACATTACCTATTAGCAAGCCATAATACCTCAATACTCCATTTGTTTCCCCTCTGTGTACTTTCCTGTCTTATAAAGGAAGGTAATCTGTGTGATTTGATAGTAGTTGCCCCATGTGAAAAAAAAAATGGCTGAAATCTCCAGAAAACACCGAAAACTGAAAGTAGCAAACATGCCTAAGAGAAGTAAAACTACGAAAGGAGTTGTTTTAATGGAAAGGAGTAGTGGGTAAGAATTTAAAAACAAATAAATAGTGTTAACCTCTTGATGCTAAAACTGCGATCAGAGAGTGATTGGGAGCCAGGGATACAGAGGCAGAGAGCAGATCAGGGTCTTTATAGATCCTTGTCGAAAGATCGCAAGACATTGCACCGTCACTTATGAGATCGCAGAGGTGTCCTAACTCGGGAGTTCGGAGAAATTAAAGTGGCGCTCACTTTGAGCATCAGTTACATTTACCCTGTCCGAGTGATCAGGCAGTATCCACATCACTGCCATCTATTCCATCCTAAGGGCATTTGAGCTTTCTATTTTAGGCCTGCACACAAAATCCTTAAGCAGAAAGGGTTAATAGAAAGACAGCTTAGGTGTGTCATGGAAAAAAAAAAAAATTGGAAATGAGCCAAATCACAACCCTTATTATATTTAATGTACATCCAATAGGATTGAAATTGCTTAATTCTTGCAGATTTGATTGCCTCATAAATGAGCCAGATTATGACAACTGCTTGGAATTCCATTGGTCCTTAAAAAAAAATTCTGTCAAATATTCTTGATAAATAAACTTGGAGGGTCAGTAATGCATTGGTAGAAATTGCTCTTACATTAACATTAGCACAAAATGTTCAAATATTTATGTAAACCACATGTGACTTGCCTTTTTACGGGATGGTTTTGCTTTGGGAAGCACAGCATTTTTGGACAAGCTAATAATAACAATATAGATGAACGAGAAAAAAAAAAAAATTTGCCGATACATGTGAAATAGATATAGCTAAAATTCAAGTCACAGTCAAATGGGGGGGGGGGGGAAATGCAGTCTACCTGGAGTAATAACGGCAAAAATAGGCATTTTCCAGAGTTTTAAATATATATTTGAACGCTTTGTGGAAATATAACTAATGAGGATCCCTACTGCTTAAATGGAAATTAAAAAAAAAACAAATTCTACAGAATCTACAAATGTGGGTCACAATAGTGTTACATGTGTTCCACGTGCTGGAATCGTAACTGAAGGAATTCGAAACTATCAAATGGTGGGAGAATTTTTTTTTTTTTGTACTTTTTTTTATAAAGGTTTAACCACAATTCGATACAAATACAATATCTCACATTAAGACAAGAACAGGATGCACGCACAGTAGTTTTGTCAACAAAGCTTATATGGAAACATTTTGGATCTAGTTGATGGGGTATAGGGTGAACAAAAGAGAGTTGTTTTTGACACTTTTCATAGCCATAGTTCTAAATTAAAAAGACCAGTAATTAAATGATTAACATGCTATATAGATTTGAAATCACAAATACTGATTTTAGCACTAGCTTGCCCTGTCAAATTAAATGGGCAAGTGATAATATACAAGTAAACTAAATTGTTAGGTTGTCAGGGTTGACACATTTTATAAAATATTTCAAGCTCTCACACTAACAGATGAAGCCTGAAACATCCTTTTTTAATATATTAAAGATGCTTTTTAGTCTTAACACATTGTCAAATTGAGAAGAAAAAAGTCCATGCCTTCTGCACATGGCATCCCTATTACAGATTTGGGCTTCAAAACAAATAATTGAGCGTTCACATAATGGCACGGTCTTAAAGGCAGAAAAGAGAAATTACTACTTTATTATCGTATTGTTTCTCAAATCAAGCTTTATTGATAAAATGGTATTCAAAACTCTGTAGCAGCAACAGACCCAGCCAGTGTATTTTTTTTTGTGTTTTTTTTTTTTAAAGGAAAAAAATTATAATGAATAAATCTCTCCACACAACTGATTAGTAAATAGCTCTGAAAGGTTAAATCTTGGGTACCCATTTGTTCTGAACGGTTTACGTTCCACAGGGGTCTTCAACGCACTGTAAAACGACAAATTGATCACCCTACAAATATCCGAAAGGGTAAGGACTAATTTTAATCTAAAATTCATAGGAGATCGTTGCAGGATATTCCTCGTTCTGATGAAATAAAACAAAAAACAAAACAAAACTGTACACTAAAGTTACAATCTTATAAACAACTCATTAGGGACCCAGCTGGTTATGTTGCTGCTGCATTTAAAATCTAAAACCACCACATAAATGTATAGGGTTAGATTATTGGTTGCATCACATAACAAGCAAGACTTCCTGTAACCTTTAGGAAAAAAATTTGCAGTCCATAATTAAATATGACCATTTTGTACAAGGACAATTGCACTTTACAAAAACGGAAAGAAAAAAAAAATTAATCATACAACAGAAATTGCTGGAGTCTGATTTACAACGTGAATTATTGTTTGAAAGTACGTTTACAGAAATTTCAATTTTACAAAGAAAATATATATATATATATATAGTGAGGAAGTAAAAGAGAAAGAAATATATTAGGAAAACAAATCCGATTCTCTGCCAGTTGTCATACTGCTGGGATACTCTGATGACGCCACTCTCACCCACATCATTCCCGTCTTTAAATGAAAAGGTTGAGGATGGACGCTAAGAAGGATCACTGAGGTTGGGCTGTATTTTCATTTGGAGGATGGATGTAAACTCCGTGTTTTAATGGACAGATTTACCACATATCATCAGTTGAAGCAGAATCCTTTACAGGAAAAGAAAAGGGGGATAAGGAAGAAACAAATGACTAGTTACAAAACAAGCATCATACAATGTTTATATAGCAATATATGCAGGTTTCAAAAAACACCCCACCCAATATTACATGGATATTACAAGCAGAGCAAAACCAAATTGACATTAAACTTTTGAGGACAACTGTTTTTGGAATGTTGTACAATTTAGGACACAAAGTCTGTTTTTACACTTCTGTGGTGCTTGAGAGAGGAAAATTATAGCCAACACATTTACTGTACACACACACAATGTACTGTTTAACATCATTATCACATAATTTACTATAAAAAAATCTAAATATTATTTAAAAAAACAAAAAACACTCTCTAACTTTTACATGAAACAAATAAACACAAGCATCCTTTTTTTTTATTCAGTGAAATATTGCTGACTGCAAAATGCCCTTTGGTATTTCACAATCGGACTAAAACTGACATGGCCGAGTGCCTCAGAATCAAAGCATTCCAGCCATGTCTGGAGAGGCCCTCTCCATCACACCTGACAACCAGTGCTTGGCTTTGACAGCTTTAGTCTCTCTCCCACAGCAATCATGAGACTAATTATTGTCCCCCAGCCTTCTAGAGTTAAATAATTACTTTTTTAAGGGGGACTAGGGCTACAATGTTACTATAGGGAATCTATGGGGAAATCGAAAAAGCAACACACTACTTTTACTTATTGCCTTGTAACATACAAAAATAACAACGTTAAAGAGATGGGGGATTTCTAAACTCAGGACAAATTTTAGAATCTAATTAGCAATTTATTTCAATAGACTTTCTTTGTAGATGTATAAAACATTCAGAACAGGCGTCTTTCCCCTCAACTTTCCATTGTAAATTTATTAAAAACATCCAGCATTCACTGGTTATTTATGCCTTTGTGCTATCAGCATTCACATTTGAATGTGTATGTCACCTTTGAGTTTATCACACGCCCATAATGCACTAGTCAAATTGATTGGAACCGAAAACAAATAAGATAAACATGTAATTTACAAACTTAGCTAGAACAACATATAGATTAGATTGCTCTACATCTGGACACACTATCCACTTATTTGTAAATGATAGGTGCACTTTAAGAGTTGCGTTTTCAGATATTACATCATAAACATAATTAGTTGAACAAAGATCTACTGTCATACTCACAGTATCATCATTTCGATATGGATTCAGTCTGTTGTAAACTGCTTCAATCACACTCCGTCTAAATTAACGCATAGAAAGAAAGATAAGAATTTTACATGTAATGAAATATAAACAAATAGAATCAACCACAGCCATGCACTTTTATTTTCAAGAAAAATGATAAATATGTTTGCTTCTATGTCTAATTGAAGGTTAATTTGCCATGTTTATTCCATGTAATGCCAGCTTTTTAATGGAAGATCCGATCATTGTTTGGTGAAAACTTAGAACTGATAAGTACAGTTTTTTTTGACTATCCTCTCTAAAATTTGTCCAAATCAAAATGCAAGAAGTCTTTTATAAATCATATTTAAACAGGACCATATTTTAGCATACAATTAGCAGGAATATAAAAAAAAGTACCAGTCACAGAAAATCAGTTATTTTACTCAAACACTGAACTCCCATACACAAAAAAATTGCATCATCAGAAACAAAAGCAAAACATGCACTCAATTTTCAAACTGTTGATTTGTGAGGCACAATCCAACTAAAAATAGTAAATAAACATGAAAAGTATTTTTTTTTGTACATGTCAAATTTAATAAAAATAAAAATATCTCAATTCAAAAGAATCTGAAGTTTGTTGTGTTGTAATGAATAATTGAAAAGTTAAAACAGTAAATGTTCATTTCCTATTTCAGCCTTATATATACACACACACACAAAGGATTTAATAAGCCAATGGTATACAATCTGAATGTGGTATTAAATAAATACATCGCCTTTCAGCCAAAAGTAATGATTTTTTTGCCTTCCTAAAGCACCGTAACCATGGATTGTTTCGTGTGTATGTGTGTGTATGTGTATGTGTGTGTATGTGTGTATGTGTGTGTATGTGTGTGTGTGTGTGTATGTGTGTGTATGTGTGTGTATGTGTGTGTATGTGTATGTGTATCATTGGACCCAAGATGTCGCTACCTCTTCGTATATGGAGCGAAGAGGGTTTTATTAGTATTCTTACATTAAAGCTTTTCTGTTTAAAATGCATACATTTGATGCAATATTTAATTTAAACATAACAATTTTTTTGCCAACAGCTGTATTTTAAGAAAAATCACATGGAAAAGGTAGTGTCTTCTGGCTACCAAGGAGAGATCAAATTGGGTTAATGTTATTCAGAAGGTAAAATCATTCTGGCCTTTTGTTGAGTAATGTAGTTTTGCATTCTATTGGAGCTTGTAAGGGGAGTGGAATAAAACTGGAGGACTTTATAAGCAATGCATTAACTCAGGTGAATATGTTTTTTTGTGTTCAACATTTACTGTCAATGTGTGCATACTGAATGACAGTTGTGTCAGAATAAAAGGCAGCAATGGCTTCATGAGAACCTGTCTGGTCATGGCAAACCTATACCAGGCAATTAGGCAAATGTTGCATTAAATGAAGACTCAACACTCACATGGCTGAACTCCAATTAATATTTACTGCATCAGTGATTGTGTACAGCAATATATGACCAAACTACTGGTTATTTAGCATCAGCAGCTCAATAGAGAACCATTAAAGCGAATATGGTCATTAAGAGGTTAAATCTGATTAGGAAAATCTACTCACCTGTGGGCCTCTGTAGGCCACCTGACTGAAAGGTTAGTCAGGTGATATTGACACTAGTGGAAACGGTTAATGCACTTGGGTGCAGAGATGGACAGTTGCTCTGTGCATAGGAAGACCAAAAACATTGCTACCACTAAAGACTTATATAGGAGCAGGTTTTGGTAACCAATGAGTCATTAACGTCAGGTGCAAAACTATGACAATATGTGCTGCTATGCTCCATTACAGATTAACAGTATACTATACCTCTGAATAACAGCTGCTCAAATCTTACACTGCCAAATACACAGCATTAGTACGCAACCCTTGGAAAAGAACTGCGTTCTTTGAAAATTCATAGTTGGTAACTAGTCTCTCTTTCCTAATCTACGAATTTCCGGAGAAAAAAAAAAAAACAACCGATTGACATTATAGTGTGTAGACAAAAAAATTGAGTCATCAAATTTTGCATTAAATGGCACTAAATGATAGTTTTAACTTTTACTTTACCAAAAAGTTAAAGACCTAGTTTCATTATTCCCGGCTAAGACGCGGCGTGCAGATACATGCTGTGGGAGAACTCTTCTGATACTGGTGTCGGATACATGTCTGAGCAGAGGGAGACTTTCAATGCCAATAACCGTGAGGACCTAGTTAAGGTCAGCTTTGTTAGAGGCATGTGAAACCGGAGGATTCTCGCTGCACTAGCAGTCAGAGATTGTCAGTGACAGCGGAAGCCATGATGCTTCCAAGGGAATCGGGAGCCATGGTTCTTCCAAGTGAATCTGGAGCCATGGTTCTTCCAATGGAATCGGGAGCCATGATGCTTCCAAGGGAATCGGGAGCCATGATGCTTCCAAGGGAATCGGGAGCCATGATGCTTCCAAGGGAATCGGGAGCCATGATGCTTCCAAGGGAATCGGGAGCCATGATGCTTCCAAGGGAATCGGGAGCCATGGTTCTTCCAAGGGAATCGGGAGCCATGGTGCTTCCAAGGGAATCGGGAGCCATGGTTCTTCCAAGGGAATCGGGAGCCATGGTTCTTCCAAGGGAATCGGGAGCCATGGTTCTTCCAAGGGAATCGGGAGCCATGGTTCTTCCAAGGGAATCGGGAGCCATGGTTCTTCCAAGGGAATCGGGAGCCATGGTTCTTCCAAGGGAATCGGGAGCCATGGTTCTTCCAAGGGAATCGGGAGCCATGGTTCTTCCAAGGGAATCGGGAGCCATGGTTCTTCCAAGGGAATCGGGAGCCATGGTTCTTCCAAGGGAATCGGGAGCCATGGTTCTTCCAAGGGAATTGGGAGCAATGATGCTTCCAAGGGTATTGGGAGCCATGGTTCTTCCAAGGGAATCGGGAGCCATGGTTCTTCCAAGGGTATTGGGAGCCATGATTCTTCCAAGGGAATCGGGAGCCATGGTTCTTCCAAGGTAATAGGGAGCCATGATTTTTTCCTTGGAAGCATCATGGATGCCAGTTTAACCTGATACTAGGGCTCGTTTTTTCACTTGTGCTTCTGTATGAGAAGCAAAAGGAATTTTCATGTAGGGGTTTGTAGGATCCAAGGAACATTAGTAATCATGAGGATGGTCCATATGGTAAAAAATTTAATTTTATTCCATTTGTCAAAAATCACAGAAATGGATATCAAATACCAGGATACAAAAAGCAGGACACATGTCCGCCTAACATGCTTCACCCTGGTAAGGTTGTTTGAGAAGCACAGGTGAAAAAACAATTTAGTGGGTCTTTAAGTCTAAAAATGGCTTAATCTGCATATTTGCCTACCTGATATAAACCACAAAACCTTACTTGGTTCTTGGTCTTATAGCCAGAATATTTCTTCTATATTAACCTCTACCACAGCAGTTGGAAGACAACTGGACTTTCTGTAAAATGATACTCTCACATTCTATATAAACCTCAGACCCTGCAGTTGGATACTAACTTGTTGTCCTGGCATTTCTCTTTTCTTAAAACAGGTCTTTACTTTGATGAAACCCTTTAGGTATTTAAGTTTCTTCCCAGTCTTTCCTCCAAGCTATGTATGTAGTATGTCGAATATTAAAATTGTACAACTAACATGAGGTGGAAATAGTAGTACCTGCATCAGGTGTAGAAAGCCCCCTGATATGAATCAGATTTTACGTTATTATCCCATGCAACTAAACCATAAAAAGTATAACGTTTTTACTATTAACGTTTGGGGGGGAAAAAACTAAATATTTAGCTTCACACTGAAAGTAAAAAAAAAAAAAAAAAGTTTTCACTTCACATTTAAAATAAAATGATCATTGACACCACTTTGTTTGAATTTATACACACAAAAAATCTGATTACATGTATAAGAAAAACTACAGTTCAGCATAATTTAGTTCTAAAGTCCTACACCAGGTTGGCTTCAACGGCAGTAAAATAAACTAAAACAATGTTCAGCCACTGAAGAGAAATGAAATTGATTAGAAAAACCAATCAACGTATATATAAACACATGTACAGATATCTTGCATACAAGCAACACTACACACAAAGTGAAAGGATACAGAATAAAGGGGTGATGGGGAAACAAGGTTGCACAAAACTGCTACAAAGCATGCTACGTCAAAAATATGCCACCATTAAAAAAATTTTTGTATTTTACTTGGACACAAAGTTTACTATATAGTGCCCCAAATGTCGCAGATCATTGCTACTTTGGTATGTACATCTTGTTCTAATGGTTCAAGGGTTTGATGAAATAGGTTTTATCACTACAAAACAAATATTTTTTGGGGGATACACACACTGCAGTGTGCACTTTAGTCAGAGAAAAGTAAATTTAAGTTAGACTCTCAGCTGCAGATTTTAAAGAAAATAAAAAATGTAAATTTGCTGATGCTCTGTGTAATGTAGAACACTCAAAATCCATGTGAGAACAGGACATAAAATATAAACATTTATGAGGTTTATAAGCTAGCAGTCATTTCTCTAAGACAATGCCTGCAAACATAATGTGACTCCAAATATGTTGAGTCATAAAATAAAAATAGCTCTTCCAGCTTGTAAAAGAAGCGATTTCAGAAAGAAACGTACAATGACTTGTGTAAACTAAACAAGGCACAGTCTAAAAAAAACCATAATGAACCGGCCTGTGTTCTGCCTATTGAATCATGCTTCATTTAGTATATATATCAGGCCTGGAGTCCAAGAGAAGCAAATATCTGCAGACACTGGTTACTCCACAGCTATAAATCAGTAATATCTTCTAAACAAAGCAAGATAGAACAAAACTTTAAAGACAGCAAAAGAGGGCACATTTATTTTACGTTTTGCGATTTTAATTCAAGGACTGGTCTGCCAGAGGGCAAGTCTGGGGCAAAGTGGAGCAATCACCATTGAAACCAATGGAATGACTTTGCAATTTAGGCTTTTTTAGAACTTTGAATCAGAATTGACTTTTATAAATAACTCCCAGGATGTTAAGGAGCAAAAATTAATAATGCATTTTCTAGATTTTTATTTGATTATCCCATGCTATGTTTTTTTCTTGTGTCCTCTTACATCCCACTCAAATACATACACACACAGAAACTGTGTTATAGGCACAGCCATATAGCTTTTAAGTGTTGTACATTACATTGTGGGTTACATCATAGAATTTTATACACTCCAGTCTGGTCTTGCTGCAGATCTATTACTTTCTTTGAGGCAGGTCTTCATATGACCAGTAGGATCATCATTTTAGCTAGCAGTTTTTTTTGTTCATCAATGTTACATTGCATGGGATTCCAACACTCTGCCTATAAAATCAGAGTGGTGTGAAGAAAAAGGTCTTTTGAGATAAAGTATTGTTGTTTGTTTTTTTTTTTTAATTGTGGCATAATAATCCCTACACAAATAACACAAATGTCACAAAGGCTCGGGTTAACTCACTTGCTTGCCAATTCACCCCCAGGTGGGAGATTAGGGATGGTCTCAGTGGCTAACGTACGCATCACATGGACTAAGTCTGGTACACCTTCTTCACCCTGCTTCTTTATGATCTCTAGGAATTAGAAGTACTTGTTTTGTAAGTGCTATTCAAAGGCAAATAACAGTGTAAACAGCTTTGTTGCAAAGTACAAATCCACCATAACAGGACATTCACACAAACACTTAGCATTTTTGGAAAATGTAGAAAATGGGAGTCTGGACTCAAGTTGTGCAATCATTTCAAAACATCAGCAAGTTCAATGCATTAACAAACATTTGAATAACTAGCAGTCAGTCTGCATACTGCAAAGATTGAGGCAAGTCCGAGAGTACTTTAACCTGTGTTTAAAAGTAAATAAAAGAAAATAATTGGCTGTGTTTTGCCGCAACAACCACCTCCAGTGCTATATTTGATTAGTGCACAGCTCAGAGAAGTTTTGAGCATATACACACACCCACTATGATAAAAAGCCACCCATCCAACAACTCAAACCCATCCCCCGGTAAAGAAAGAAAAGGACCACCAGTTCTAGAAATAGACATTAAGCAATTATTCCAAATAAAATGCGAAGATCTCAGATTTGGTTTGCCAAATTCTTTTATTGTATTATATTAACATCTAAAATCCTACAAGGTTCTATTGCTGATATGTCTATACAAAAATAAAATACTTATACGTTGTCTTATCTTGACAAATCACAACTGTAAAAAGTGGATTACATTTGACATACAAGCTCAACTAAACTAATACATTGGTATAAAACTATAGACACTCTGTGCATAATAGAGATCACAAGTTAAAATACTAGAAATGCCCATTAAAATTAGACCCACTCTAACATCTTATATATATTGATTGATTGTGTTAAAGATATGGGTTAGAGGGAATTAAAATCAGACTACCCTCAAAAGTGATCCCCATTTTTACAGGATTATAATACACCCTTACACAACTGACTATGCCCCCTCAACGTTAAAAACTCACCCATCGCATTGGAATGTGAATTACAAATATGGTTTTGGTACTCTAAATCAGGGAGATTTGGATATAAAACTAAAAGGACAATTGTTGGCAAAAAAAAAAAAAGTTTTGTGTAATTGACATATTGCATCACGTGTAAGGATTTGAAATAGAAATTTTTTAATGAAAGAATGTAAATAAATAAAGTACCTTACTAAGCCCATTTTGCTTGTATAGCGGTGTCAGGCGGAGACATCTTGGGTCAGATCTACCTTCATCTAGCCCAAGATTCTGACAAAATGTCAGTCCCCTGTTTGAGCTATAAAGGCACAGAGGGCTCAAAATAAGGTAGCTTTTTGTGGATTATTTTTAATTACAGCTTTTCTATTTAAAAAGGCTCCACTTGATGCAATCTTTCAGTGAAATAACTTATTTTTTTTGTCAACAGTTGTCCTTACATTGTGTCGTCATCTTTAGCACTAGTCACACAGAACTTATCTTTCACACTAAAAGGACAAACATTTTAAGATGACTAATAAAATGAATGTAAAAATGCAACCCTAAGGACATTACTTGGGATTTATCGCACATTAAATTTTTTTGTTTACATATAACAATCATAAAAATTATGTAAATAGTGTTTTCTCTAAAATAATAAAATCACAATGAGCAGCCAGTGCTCAGGAAAAAAAAAGCATTTTTTTTTTAAAGTCCAGATTAAAAAAACAAAGGAGCACGACTTTTACATTTATAAACAAACATAAAAGGTTGTATTTTGATAGAAAATATGGTGGCCATTCCAAGAACATGTCAAACCCCCTTAAAAATATTTTATGAAAAAATATACTGTAAAATCATTAAATTGACTCCAATTACAAAATTACCTTATGGATGTAGAAAAGGTACATTCAGTTTAATGTTCTACATTGAATTTGTACATTTACATTTTTGATATGCACTGTTAAAAAAAAAATATGTAATGGCTGACAGTACTAACTAGGGTGAAGGTCTCCATCTGGAGCCCTCCTGCAGCTTCTGTACTACACCTAACGCGACTGAATGCAGTTCTAAAGGCTGCTTGGGGTTTTAGTTCATCAACTACTGGAGGGTTGGAGTTGGAACATGGTTATAAAATTACACAATGTTTAATCAATAACGCACACATTCAATCTATACTACAATTTCAGTTTTAACAATTTAGGAAACTACAGGTAGTGTAGTAGAAAAAATACACACAAATCACACAACTTGTCAAAATGGAATGTGTGCACATAGATTATTTGGTTAATTCATGGCTTGACAAACCCAGGAGCCATGTTGCTAGCTCCTGTTTTCATTGATTCACGTAGAAGCCACCTCCCTGACTCCTAAAGTTTAATAGGTTGGCTCCTGAATCTGTCAGTTTGGCTACTAACGTCTACAAATGTTTGTCAAGCCCTGGGTTAATGACGTATATGTGAAATCAAGCATTCTCCGCAATGCCTAAAGTGCAACATTTGAAGTAAGGGTACTGTGGCTTGTTTTGTCACGTCAAAGTCTAAATTATTTACAGAACATTCTCAAAAGATTTTACCTAAATCAATCTTTGTCTTGCAATACAGTGGTACAGCCAACAGGGCAGGCACGCCAAAGAATGCTTAAGCAAACTATGAAAGAATAGGTCTAGTTTATAGACCGCCCCAATTTTACATAGTATAGATTTTCCCTCTTACAGTTAAGTAAATTGTCCACTAAATTATTTTATTTTTTTAAGTAAAAAAGGTGTCTTGGTGAATTATACAATATAATAACATATACATATCTATAATATAGTGGTCAAATAGTTATTGTATTTGGATGCCTGAAAAAAAAAAAAGGATCCCATCTAAATTGAAATTATATTTCTAAAATACCTTTAAAAGTTTGTAATTTAAAGGGGGATATATGGAAGCCCTGCTTCAGTCACTTACAAGCATTTAAATCTTGCACAAAAAATAATTTGAATAAAGAACACTTCTATTAATATGGCTTTGAAGTACTGCTTCCAGTTTATTAAACATTGCAGCCATAAGAACCATCCTTTCAGCAACATATTAAAATCACATTTAGTGGGACTTTTAGAAAAAAAAGATTTTTCTTTTTTTACAAAATGACACTTGGGCAACTGTAAAACAGATTTGCACTCTGTCAATCCACCTAGAACTGTATGTGTCTACCCAATGACCAGGGTATGTTGTAAAGAAAGAAAGGATGTTTTTTTTTAACGGGTTGTTTGGGTGAACTTTAATTTACTGGGGAACATATGCTTATCAGAAAACGTGTGTATTATTTTTATTAATACTTGCAGATAGTCTGCAATAAACTACAATATGAAATTGATGTGATAGACCCTGTTCGGATTACCTTTATACAAACAAAGCATTTTTTTTATATGCAACCACCACCGATTCTTAACGATTGTCCTAAAAAAATTACAGAAAGGTTGCATTTTGGGACAGGCAAGGCAATTCTGTAATTTGTTCGTGTTGGTTTTGACCATGCAGATTGGAAGAAAAAGCAAATAAGCAAAATTAAAACTGGACGATCAAAGTGATAATTCACGCATATTGAGCCAAAATATAAAATCACTAAGGGATCTCATCACAAAAAGGCGAATAGAAAAAAAATCGACGCTAATAGACCAAAAGGAAAACAAAATGTCTAACTCTGCCTATTAGCGCCTGGTTTTTGCAGTGCATTTGTCAATAATCTGTAGTGAATAGAAGCCTCAAAACATTTTTTTTTAGAAAAGCAACAATGACAATTGTCACAATCTGCATTGATCCTCACCTTGTCCAGTTTTTGTTTTTTCGATTAACACTTAAGTCATTCTTTGGAATAACTGTCCAGATAACTAATACGCAACTCCATATGTTGTAGTGTAAGAAGTACGATGCTTATCTTTCATACAATGTTAGAAATCAATATGTATACGACATTGCTCACATCTGGACTGAAGTGCCACATGAATTCAACATTACGAATGGCACTTGAAGGCATATTCCAAACAAACACATTTATTAGGTTACTTATTTTGGTTAAATGATCCACCTTCTACTCTGCTTTCCAGGTACTTGTCCAATTCCGCCTCTCTCTTCACTGCCTCTGGCGATACTTTAGGAGCACTTGGAAAACAGATCAATATGACACTCATGTTGTCTCGACTTCCCTGGAAGAAGAAAACAATAATAATCAATTCATCTTTAAAAACAATCTACTGATGGAAATGAATTATAACACATTCTCCACTTGTACATATATCAATATATTGAAAATAAAGCCTCTGGCAATGCAAATATAACTCATAAGGGTCTTCTCATTAAAGAGAGAACTGAAGGGAATTGAGAAGGGAAATTCAAACTTTAGGCCAAAGTATAAGAGTTGGAAAAATTCTCCAATGCAGCTGAATGGGAGAATGTTTCCAACTCAGCTACTTTGGTCTTAAAGGACAACTGTAGCAAAACTATGGGTCATTTTTAATTGCAAGATTGCATTGAGTGTTGGAATTTTTAATAGAAAAGTTTTAATGAAAGATTATAAATAATGTTCCTTATTGAGTCCTCTTTGCTCTGTTTAGCTCTAATAGGGAGCGGACATGTTGTTTAGAATCTTAGGACAGTTCTTTATTCAGATGAAGGAAGATCTGACCCAAGATTCTAAACATGTCCACCCCCTGTTAGAGCTAAACAGAGCAAAGAGGGCTCAATATTTATATTCTTTCATTAAAGCATTCCTATGCAAACTATCTGCACGTAATACAATATATCAAATAAACATTAGTACATGTTTTCCTACAGTTGTTTGAAATTCCAGTCTCAATTTCCTGCAATTCTCTCTTTATTGAGTAGACCCTATAATCTGGTATTGGAAATATGAAAATACAGAAAACAGCCAGGAAAATTGAGGGGTAAGCCAGGGCTCGACAAACCCGGGCGCCAGGGTGACCTGGAAATTAAGCCGGGTGCCGTTACCTTCATGGCCCCGTTGCTGCTGCCATTTGTGTATTTTGGATTTTTGCAGCGCTCCGCCCCCTCGCGCAACGCGTGTGTGAATGCCGGTGTCATCACTTGACAACCCAGCACTCAGCCGAAAGAGCAATGAAGATCGGCTGCAGCACGAATGTTCCCTCTTCCAGCTAGTTTACCTCATTGCAGGGGAGGGGGGAACATTCGTGCTGCAGCCGATCTTCATTGCTCTTTCGGCTGAGTGCTGGGTTGTCAAGTGACGACACCCAGCACTCACACAAGTTAAGAAGGGGGGGGGGGGGGAACAAACCTGTGTATGTGTGAGGTGTATATGTTTATGTGTGTATGTGAAGTGGGTGGGGGGTGTGTGTGTATATGTGAAGAGGTTGGGGGTGTGTGTGGTGTATATGTGTATGTGAAGTGGGGGGGTGTATATGTGAAGTGGGTGGGGGTGTGTGAGGTGTATATGTGAAGTAGGTGTGTGTGTGTGTGTGTGTGTGTGTGTGTGTGTGTGTGTGTGTGTGTGTATGTGAAGTGGGGGGCTATATATGTGAAGTGGGTTGGTGTGTGTGGTGTATATGTGAAGTGGGGGGCTATATATGTGAAGTGGGTTGGTGTGTGTGTGGTGTATATGTGAAGTGGGTTGGTGTGTGTGTGTATGTGTGTATATGTGAAGTGGGTTGGTGTGTGTGTATGTGTGTATATGTGAAGTGGGTTGGTGTGTGTGGTGTATATGTGAAGTGGGTGGGGGTGTGTGAGGTGTATATGTGAAGTAGGTGTGTGTGTGTGTGTGTGTGTGTGTGTGTGTGTGTGTGTGTGTATGTGAAGTGGGGGGCTATATATGTGAAGTGGGTTGGTGTGTGTGGTGTATATGTGAAGTGGGGGGCTATATATGTGAAGTGGGTTGGTGTGTGTGTGGTGTATATGTGAAGTGGGTTGGTGTGTGTGTGTATGTGTGTATATGTGAAGTGGGTTGGTGTGTGTGTATGTGTGTATATGTGAAGTGGGTTGGTGTGTGTGGTGTATATGTGAAGTGGGTTGGTGTGTGTTTATGAATTGCGTGTATGTTTGCGTGATTGTCTGGCTCCTAAAAAATTGTGCTGGCTCCTAGAATCAAATTACATTTGTCAAGCCCTGGGGTAAAACTATTTTTAAAAGGAAAGGTCCACCTTTTTCCAATTTGTTTATAATGATAGGGTGTTATTTTATCTGGTTTTTAATTTAGGATGGAACTTGGAATTGCCAGACAGGTACATTTCTAAAAGGAGTGTGATTAAAACAGGGGGCATAACAACAGGGACATCATCAGGGAGTGTTTGAATCTAAACACCTCTTGTCAACAACTGCTACTGTTCAATAGATGTAGAAGATTTCAAATCATAACAGTGCCCCAGACTCTACTCAACTCTACTTCTAAAGCTGCCAGAACCAATCATCGTTGACCAAAAACAAACACACATGCAATAACATGCATCATGTGACAAGTAGTTAAGATGGCTGGTCTCAGTGTCACATGAAAAGATGGATTTACAATGGATTTTGATCTGTAAACACGGTTCCACAAAGGGGATTTGGAGAGCCGCTTGTCTACCTTAAGAAAGTATGTTCTCGCGGTTCATATAAATCTTGTTATGAAGTTTGAAGCTTATGCAGCTGTGGATAGTAAAAATAGCACATCCTTAATAAACTAGCAATAAGTTTACACCCTGACATTCAACGTGATTCATACTTGCTCACGGTCACAGAGATCCTGCAGTGAAAAACCCTGTTTTCAGATCCACTGACAGATAGGACCCATCTACAAATAAGATTAAAAAAAACATGGCTCTCTAACTACTACAGCAGCAGGAACTGGCACGAGCAGCAAGAGCAACAGGGGAGTGACTGAGGGAGGGATACTGCCTCACCTACAAAAATAACCATGGTTTCTCTAAAAGATCTTTTAGTGGCCTATTTGGCAACATAATTGTTTTACAGTGATTATATAGCACTATTGCTTATACCTCGGTTCTGCTGAGGTCAGTGGCACGTGGAACAAACCTTGCACAATTCCTTTACTCTCGCTGTTACTAGTAGGGCTTTATAAACCAAATACATCTCCATTCATTAAAAAGTAGCAGTTTAATGATTGTTAATGCAAAGCAGGTGACAATTTAGTAAAGGGACCCCCCCCCCCTGCCCAAAAGTCAATACATTTGTAATTGTTTTACTATTCATATTAAACTACACCTTTAAATGTATATTTGATTCAATAAATGATTCAATATATATATATGTGATTCAATCCAATTATTCAATGTATGTATATGTGATTCAATCCAATTATTCAATGTATGTATATGTCAGGGCTCGACAAACCCGGGCACCAGGTCGCCATGGCGACCAGGAAATCAGACCAGAATCAGGCATCGTGAGGCCCGCGTGGTGCCCTCGGCAATGGGATCGTTTTTTTTTTTTGCTTTACTCCCGCTGCGGTGTGCACCGGCTGCACAGACTTCCTGCTCCGCCCCCTCGCGCACCGCGTTATAGCGCTGATCACCGGGGAGCATAGCAGGGAAGCTACTCTATGCCACTGGGCTGCAACGGAAACAGCCCCCAACCTCCCTGCATTGAGGTCGAATAGCGGGGGGGGGGGGGGGTTAGATGGGCATTGTTATGTGAACTTTTTTTTCCCCTTTAAAACAAACAAACCTGCTGTCTTGTGTATATGTCTGCCTGTATGTGTTTGTGTGTGTATATATGAGTGACTGGATGTGTTTGTGTGTGTGTGTGTGTGTGTGTATATATGTGTCTGACTGGATGTGTTTGTGTGTGTATATATGTGTCTGACTGGATGTGTTTTGTGTGTATATATGTGTCTGACTGGATGTGTTTTGTGTGTATATATGTGTCTGACTGGATGTGTTTTGTGTGTATATATGTGTGACTGGATGTGTTTGTGTGTGTATATATGTGTGACTGGATGTGTTTGTGTGTGTATATATGTGTCTGACTGGATGTGTTTGTGTGTGTATATATGTGTCTGACTGGATGTGTTTTGTGTGTATATATGTGTCTGACTGGATGTGTCTTGTGTGTATATATGTGTCTGACTGGATGTGTTTGTATATATGTGTGACTGGATGTGTTTGTGTGTGTGTATATATGTGTCTGACTGGATGTGTTTGTGTGTGTATATATGTGTCTGACTGGATGTGTTTTGTGTGTATATATGTGTCTGACTGGATGTGTTTTGTGTGTATATATGTGTCTGACTGGATGTGTTTTGTGTGTATATATGTGTCTGACTGGATGTGTTTTGTGTGTATATATGTGTGACTGGATGTGTTTGTGTGTGTATATATGTGTGACTGGATGTGTTTGTGTGTGTATATATGTGTCTGACTGGATGTGTTTGTGTGTGTATATATGTGTCTGACTGGATGTGTCTTGTGTGTATATATGTGTCTGACTGGATGTGTTTGTATATATGTGTGACTGGATGTGTTTGTGTGTGTGTGTATATATGTGTCTGACTGGATGTGTTTGTGTGTGTATATATGTGTCTGACTGGATGTGTTTTGTGTGTATATATGTGTCTGACTGGATGTGTTTTGTGTGTATATATATATATATATATATATATATGTGTGTGTGTGACTGACTGACTGGATGTGTGTGTGTTTGTATGTATATGTAGAAAAACAAGGTCTAACAGGTTTCACGTTCAGAAGTGGAGGGTGCACTGAGAGGACTTTCACCCTAGTCCTCCAAATCAGAATAAATGATCCTTTTTTCTATATGTATATATGACAGACTATGTGTCTGTGTGTGACTGCCTATGTTTGTGTTTATGTGCTGTTATCTTGCTCCTAGATTTTTTAGCTGGCTTCTAAAACTCCGATAAATTTGTCAAGCCCTGGTATATGTGATTCAGTCCAATTATTCAATGTATGTATATGTGATTCAATCCAATTATTCAGTGTATGTATATGTGATTCAATCCAATTATTCAGTGTATGTATATGTGATTCAATCCAATTATTCAGTGTATGTATATGTGATTCAATCCAATTATTCAGTGTATGTATATGTGATTCAGTCCAATTATTCAGTGTTTGTATATGTGATTCAGTCCAATTATTCAGTGTATGTATATGTGATTCAGTCCAATTATTCAGTGTATGTATATGTGATTCAGTCCAATTATTCAGTGTATGTATATGTGATTCAATCCAATTATTCAGTGTATGTATATGTGATTCAATCCAATTATTCAGTGTATGTATATGTGATTCAATCCAATTATTCAGTGTATGTATATGTGATTCAGTCCAATTATTCAGTGTATGTATATGTGATTCAGTCCAATTATTCAGTGTTTGTATATGTGATTCAGTCCAATTATTCAGTGTATGTATATGTGATTCAGTCCAATTATTCAGTGTATGTATATGTGATTCAGTCCAATTATTCAGTGTATGTATATGTGATTCAGTCCAATTATTCAATGTATGTATATGTGATTCAGTCCAATTATTCAATGTATGTATATGTGATTCAATCCAATTATTCCGTGTATGTATATGTGGTTCAACCCAATTATTCCGTGTATGTATATGTGATTCAACAAAATTATTCCGTGTATGTATATGTGATTCAATCCAATTATTCAGTGTATGTATATGTGATTCAGTCCAATTATTCAGTGAATGTATATGTGATTGCTTGACATGTGTGGACATTTCCTCCTGTATCTACTATGTTGTATGATCCCCTTCTCTGCCTGAATGAAAATACATTAAATGAACTGTGTCAACATAAACATTGCGTATACTGTGAATGTACTGAACAAAAAAAAAAAAAGAATAATGATCTATAGATTGTTTTAACAGAACTGTAAGCAAATGCATAAATTAGGAGGAAAGTAGCATTTAGACGTGTCTGTGGAGTCTTATTACTAGGACATAACCTTATCAGCCACCGTTTGGCTTGATATGCAATTCAACTATTTTTCAATGGAAAATGAGTAATTTTAAAAACATATTTTTCTTATTTTATGCATTTGCTGTAGTCCAGCTAACACAATATATAGATCATTTGGCATCATTTTTGATTTTCTATAAGTGATGTTGAGATTGACCCTTTAAAAGATATATATGAGGAATAATTATAATACTATAAAAATAAAATGACATTAAAACATAGATCAAATTAAAGTATACATGTCATGCAAAACTCAAATAGTATTACTTTCATTTAAAAAAAAATTATATGTAATGTGCTAGTCAGAGTACTTACAAAGGTATTTTTTTTCTTGATTTAAAAAGTTGGTCTCTGGGGCTTATCACCCATGCAAAAGCAATGGTGACAAAACTACAAAAAGACGAAAACCATGGAGGATGTGCCTGCATATCCAATCAGCAAATTATAATGTTGCCATCCCATAATGCAGGGCTCGACAATCCCCGGGCGCCAGGTCGACCAGGAAATTAGACCTGGCGCCCAGGTATTGGCGCCCACTCACCTCTGGGACCCATGGGGTTTTTTCTGTTATGTGGACAGCGCAGCGCGAGGAGGCAGCATGTGCCGTTTTGCACACACTGCCAGCTCTACCCCCTCGCGCATCAAAGTCTGAATTCAGGGTAACAAGTGACATCCGTGTCACGTGACAAGACTGAGATGAAATGGAAGTGCTCCCCTCACCTGCAATCAAGCAAAGCACCATTTTTATTTATTTTTTAAAAACGGCTGACTTGTCAGGCCTGTATGTGAATGTGTCTGTCTCTATCTGTCTGTCTGTGTATGTCTTTTTGACCATCTGTCTCTGTGACTGTGTATGTAACTGTTTCTGTGACTGTCTGATTTTCTGTGTATGTAAGTGGAACTGTGTCTATGTGACTGATTTTCTGTGTATGTAAGTGGAACTGTCTCAGGCTATGTGACTGTTATTTTCTGTGTATGTAACGGTCTGTCTATGTGACTGTGTGATTTTCTGTGTATGTAAGTGGAACTGTCTCAGGCAATGTGACTGTGTGATTTTCTGTGTATGTAAGTGGAACTGTCTCAGGCTATGTGACTGTTATTTTCTGTGTATGTAACGGTCTGTCTATGTGACTGTGTGATTTTCTGTGTATGTAAGTGGAACTGTCTCAGGCAATGTGACTGTGTGATTTTCTGTGTATGTAAGTGGAACTGTCTCAGGCTATGTGACTGTTATTTTCTGTGTATGTAACGGTCTGTCTATGGGACTGTCTGTGATTTTCTGTGTCTGACTGTGATTTTCTGTGTATGTAAGTGGAACTCTGTGTGTGACAGTCTGCGAGCGAATGTGTTTACATGGCTGTGTGAATGTGTATATTTTTGCGGGATTGTGTGGTGATGCATTATGTGCAGTTGTCTGGCTCCTAGATTTTTTTGCTGGCTCCTGAAACAAAATTAAATTTATCAAGCCCTGCCATAATGCATCACCTTTGGAGGCGTGAGGATGCATGAGGTGCATTCCAGCAAACACCTAGGCGGAAGATGACTTCAAGCAAATTTAAAAGATGAAATAATTACACCTGCCTGAAGGTGAACTTGAGGCTAAACAGGGTCACTTCCAAAACGACATACAAAGAAACATTAGAATGCCACACGATACAACAGAAATAAAACAAATTAGTGTACCTTGTATAGACAGGTGTCTACTATTTCATTGCACACTTTTTCAAGGTCATCAGTGACTTCAAGTCTGGATCTCACAAAATCACACAGCTCTTCATTCCCCATGACATCCCAGATCCCATCACAAGCCAGGATAATGAACTGATCATCTTCCTCTGATCGCTCGATTTCATACACTTCAGGCTCGGGTGAAACGAGTTGCTCTGTAGGGCCCTTTCCATGGACACATTTGTAATCAAAGTCACCTAGAGCTCTGGAGACTGCAAGCGATCCATTTACACGTTGAATCATTACAGAGCCACCAGCATTTTGTATACGCTCCTTTTCAAGTGGATTGCTTGGTTTGTGATCCTGTGTAAAGAAATGGACTTTCTTGCTCCTACAAAGTAGACCTCTGGAGTCTCCACAGTTGATAAAGTAAATATGCTGAGGAGAGATCATTACACCCACAGCTGTTGACCCACTTCTGTCTGCACCATGTTTCTTCTCAGAGATTACTCTCATATGTTCATCAATCTGCAGAAAACCTGTTCTGATCCCACCTTTTACACTCTCTACAGACAGCTGTCCGTCAGTCCCTTTGAAATCCTGGTTGCTTGTGATGTGATCCAGCAAATGCTCACAGCAGTATTTAGCAACTTGGGAGCCAGCATGGCCATCATAAACCGCAAAGAATGACCAACCATCAAGTCCGTTTGGCAGACCAATCACAGATGTATGTGCATCTTCCATTTCAACGCGCCAGCCTTGCATACTACTAAGCCCATATCGAAGTCCATTACCATGCCCTTGGGCATTATGTTTCTCCATCTTTGGCTTGTCTAAAAACGCTCCCATTTTGTCTTGATTCTTAAGATCTGCAAGTGATAAGGAACATAAAAACATGTTAACGGAGAATTGGCACATTAATTAACACAATCAATGCATTGCTGATTATTATGCATCATATCACATAAATGGCATCTTAAAGAGTCTCCGTCGCCCTAAACATTGCGGATACTGTGACAGTATAGAATAGAAATGAAAATGATCTATACATTGCATTATCAAAATTGCAGGCAAATGCATACAATAAGAGAAACATGTTTTAAATGGGCCTTTGGCATCTCTTGCCTGTGACATCACCTTGTGGCCTGATATGCAAATTTCCCATTTAAAATTAGTTCATTTGCATATAAAGACACAAGTGATGTCACAAATTGGCACATTTAAAATGTGTATGTTTCACTTATTGTATGCATTTGCCTGCAGTTTTGAAAGCGTATCATTTTTCATGCTCTACATTCACAGTCTGTTTAAATCTAGTGAAATTACGTGCAGGTAGAAAACATTCTTATGGGATTTCAGCTGTTGCATTACAAGCTCAGGTTCTAATGTGATGCTATGGGCTGAGTCAGCAGAGGTAGGCGTGGGTATGACTGGAAGAAGTTTACTACATTTCCTATAGAATTCAGCTATTTCATAGTTACGTCTCAGACACAACTAATTTAATATACAAACATGCAGCCCTTTTAAACACCTGCAGCAGCCAATCAGTTTCCAGCTCTCATTCATCCTCTGGTTGAAACAACAAACACTGTTTAACAAGGGAGTAAAGGAAAATTAACCTACTGCCCCAAAAACCAGGGTGTATTAAACCATGGCTTGACACATTTCTGTAGCCTTTAGGAGCCAGGGAAATGGAACCTCTATAGGCTTCAATGTAGAGCCAGCAGAAGGGATTTTAGGAACAAAGGCTCCTTGGATTTCTTAAGCCCTGTATTAAATTAATAAAATATGAGATGAATTCATGAGAAATATGTATATATACCATTATTGTACTGAGAAAATATTCACTATAAGGCCAACAAATTTAAATAAAAAAAAAAAGACAAAATGTAACTCCAGAATACGGCATTCTAAGGCAAATATACAAACAAAACAAAAACAATGACAACCTCATCTTTCCACAGTGCTGAGCACGAGGGATGTGGACATTGTAGATATTGGGTGGACATATGCACATGTATCAGTTTTCAGTTCATCTTAAAAAATGTCGCTGTGGCAGACTCTTAATAGGCAATTAATATAATAAACACTTACCGTATTTGCTCGAATATAAGACAAGGTTTTTTTCAGAGCAAATGCTCTGAAAAATCCCCCTCGTCTTACATTCGAGGTCTTCTTATAATCTGACCTCAAATTGAGGTCAGATTATAAGACATGGATCCAGGTCCCCAGCAGAGCTGCAGGGTACCTGGATCCCCCTCTCTAGCAGCAGGGGATGTCTGCGCGATGAGCGTAGACTCCCCTGCTTCCGCCCGGCACGACCGCCGGGGCTTCTGTGATGAAGCCGGGTATTTCCGCTTTCGTCACAGAAGTCCCGGCGAGCGTGCCGGGCGGCAGCAGGGGAGGTCTGCGCTCGGCGCGCAGACATCCTCTGCTGCCCCACTAGCCACCAGGGAAAAGCGGGCAGCTGGGGGATGTCTGCACTATACGTGCAGATATCCTCCATGCTGCCCGACACGGCAGTCTGTTATGACGGACCAGCTGTCCGTCATAATAGACGGAGGTGTCGGGCAGCATGGAGGATGTCTGCACGTATCGTGCAGACATCCCCCAGCTACCCCCACTAGCCACCAGGGAAAGGGGGGAGGGGAGATATATAGAGAGAGAGGGGGGGGGGAGATAGAGAGAGAGAGGGAGAGGGGGGGGAGATAGAGAGAGAGAGAGAGAGAGAGAGAGAGGGAAGGGGAGAGAGAGAGGGAGGGGGAGAGAGAGAGAGAGGGGGGGGGAGAGAGGGGGGAGAGAGAGAGAGGGGGGGGAGAGAGAGGGGGGAGAGAGAGAGAGGGGAGAGAGAGAGAGGGGAGATAGATAGAGAGAGAGAGAGAGAGAGAGAGAGAGAGAGAGAGAGAGAGAGAGAGAGAGAGAGAGAGAGAGAGAGAGAGAGAGGGGGGAGATAGATAGAGAGAGGGGGGAGATAGAGAGAGAGACTACGCTGGGGGGGTGGGGGGGGAGAGGCCGCAAGGAAATAAAAACAAGAAATGCATTTGTATAATATCAATTTTTTATTACATATTAAAAAGCAACTTACATATATGTGGGGTCGTCTTATAATCAGGGTCTTATAAATCGAGCAAATACGGTACTTTAGAAGCCCAAAACTTACCCGGATTTGAATGTGTCAAGCACACTTTAATAAAAATGTAATAGTTTGTATATACATTTACTAGCACTTTCACTGTCATGATGATGTCAAAGCACAAAGTTATAACGGCATACAGTTTAATTGAGAAAGCCTGAGTTTTACCTATAAAAGGTGTTTTATCAATTTATCAGATTGTTGGATTAACATAGCAGTTATAATGGATCGATGGATGTTCTGAATCTGTCTAACCCAAGGTCTCACATTTGTCCTTGGTAATTTCGTTGCAATCTAGAAATACTTAAATTTTTCTAATCATTATAATTTATGCCACATACCAATTTGTACAGTATTCCTCTGTGTGTGTGTATATATATATATATATATATATATATATATACATACATATACACACACACACACACACACACACACACACACTTCAAAACACGAAACAAAACAGGGCTTCTTCACAAAATGAATAGTGAAGTAATCATAGTGCAACTGAAAAAGTGCTATGAGCTAAAAACCCAATAAAATTAAAAGAAAAAACAACAAAATAAACAACCCAGCAACACTGAAACAGGTGCTTAAATGCCGGGGTTGCTTTTTTCTTCTTCTCTGGATAAGTATCTCAAAGTCTGGGTGATGGTAGAGAAAGCCATTTTAAAGTAGTTTTCTATGTCCATTCTGTTCCTATAGTTTGTCTGCAGCTGGACCAGAGCTGAGTAGTCACTCTCACAAAGAAAGGTACATTTAACACTCGCCGAAGTTAACCTGCCAAATCAAGCCCAGCATTCACTTGACCGATAAGTAAAGTCCACAAAAACTGGTACCTGCGCAAATGTGTAGAGCTGGAATAAAACCTGTATAAAAATCAGTCCCAAATAGTCCACCAGTGGGGTATTATAATGTATCCTTAATGCAGAAGTGGACTTTGTTTTGTTTCCGCTAGGTGGGTGACGCTGGTGGTTGGTGTTTTTGCTGTATTTGTTGAAATTGTAACCCCAAAGTAAATGGTGAAGGGTCTGCCGTTTTCAAATCCTACAGAGGTTATTGGAAGAGATATCAGCGGCACTATAAAAAAAAAAAAAACACCATCGCTTCCTTGGCGGGGTTCTCCGTTTTAGTCGCCAAATACACTGCACGTCACTACATCATCATCCCTCCACCGCGAATCATACGTGCCGCTACACATGTTGAGAAACACTGGTCCTAAATACTTTATGTGAAATGTCAAGCATTGCTCCCAATCGTTTCCTCTCCAAAAATATTTTTGGCTCCAACAACATTAAATGAGTGAATCAAGGAAAACAGATAGTGATACTTGGGGACAGCATTCCCCAATGTGTATTAATGGACAGCCACTTTCTGGCACTGTTTGGAAATCCATGACTGCATATGGCTCTGTAGTCTGCACGCTGGCATAATGGGAGCAATAAAGGATAAAACAAAAAACACCATCATCTTGGGTCCATAACTCCTGAACCATTTTTATGGTAGCTGAATTACAATGTAAAGTTCCACTGATCTCTCTTTGACCCAGTATGTATCTCAATTAAATAGTGTTTTTCCCTTAAAAAAGCATTTCATATTTTTATAAATCCTCTAGATTGTAAGCTGGGCTCTCTACCTCCGGTATCCGTCTGTTCTTGTTTTTCTAACTTAGTATGTGTCCCGCTCTATGCTTGTTGGAGTTATGCAAATGTTAATGCAATGGATTTGATTAATGCGGTTTACACAATATATTCAAAAACATGACCCCATAAAGCTGCTGACTAGAATTTGCACAGGTTGCCCAATGGGAACTTCTGATGTCCCAGACTTTGTGGTAGAACAAAGGCAACAATATCAAAGAAATTGGAAAAAGACATGAAGGGATGTATGCAGAGTTTTGATTTAACTTTTTGTTAAGCGTTAGATTTGTTTGGTTATATATCCCATACATCTTCCTCCTGGCTCTCTTCTAAAAATGCACTATATTATGATTTTTGTATTGCTGCTGTTTTATTCTATCATACAGATGATAATAATAAGTGCAGTGTAAGAGTCTTTATTTTATTAATGTAGACTCATGTATATATGTCCCCAGGGGTATGATAGTGATGTGTATATACATACACACTTTTGTACCAGTTTTTCTACATTTATATTTATAATAGGTAGATATGATAGAATAGGTTTCTCTATTGTAATCACACCATTTTTCCTGTGATTACTGATTTATGCAAATCCTCAGATTTATATACATTTTGTGCATATATGCTCTTCTGCTCTATGGTGGATATATTATATTACTGATATGACAGACACTATATTATCTTTACATGTCCGCTAGGTGATGGAAGCCTTTTAAATGATACATTAGAGACTCAGGATAGGATTTCATGTGTCACCGAGCCCTTCCACCAACCAAAGGAAAGGACTTCTGGGCTTGTGACCTCCGCTTACAGCCACACACAAGATGGAGGACATCCGGATGACAGATGCCAATTCAGAGATAGAGGAATTCTGTTTCGAGCCCTGTATTAGATGCACCAAAGCAAATCTCTTCACCTTTCTGAACGCACCCAGTCAGTTTACATTTTTTCAACTCTCCAGAAATATTTTCCAAAACAGGATCCAGTGAGTAACCAGGAAGAAGACTGCAATGTGTCTCCACGGATACCCAGTTCCTAAGTTATTTACAGATTGATGTGATGTTTTGTTTATTTGTAAAACATTGCAGCTATTTAAACTCTAAATAACACGGTCGGATATTGCAATGTCTTCTTCTATAAAATCACGTGCACTTTAAAAAAATAAAATAAAAAAAAAAAAAAACTGATGAGAGAAGCAAACAACCACTTTGTCTGGATGAGTGAGCTTGGATACTGCTGGTGCCGGTGCAAGCCAGATCAGCCATGCCTAAAGGTTAACGTAGAAGACACAAAGAAATTGTAACTTTTGCTTCTATTAAAGCACAGATATACCACCTGCTAGTAGCAGGCTCCCACAAGGAAGGACAGTGCTGATCATGAAAGATCCCCACAAGGGTACAGCACCAATCAACTACCGGCCTATAACCTGCATCTCCACAACATGGGAAGTTCCATCAGGCATCAGAGCCATCAAGCAACAGAACCATTTGGGCCAGGACATGAGCACAGATGGTTCAAAACACAAGTTGCTCATAAATAAAGCATTCACCCAAGGTCTAGACAGACTAACCTGTCTGCATTTGTTTGCTCATCCACACCATTGTTCTAGACAGACTAACCCTTAGCACATCATGGACTGACCACAAGAAAGCCGATGACTCAATGTCAAACACATGGATCTGTGGAACGCCTGTGCTATACAAAGTCAACAGGACACTTAGGACAGGGCTCGACAAACCACAGGGCGCCAGGTAACCAGGAAATTTGACCTGGTGCCCAGGTGCCGTTTGCCTCATGCCTCCCTTGCTGTGGCCATCGGTTTTTCTTCCAGCACATCTTCATTCATCTTCCGTCTGTCACGTGGTTTACCGGTACTCAGAAACTAAAGTGCGTTGCGTGAGGGGGCGGAGCTTGCATTCTGTACAATCCGCACAGACTTTCCCCCTCGCACAACAACCATCAGCTACCTCTCCTTTACATGGACGACATCAAGCTGTATGCTAAGAAGTTATGAGAAATCAATCATCAACCTGACACTGGGATATCATCCGGACTTGAGACGTGTGGCCAAATGGTAAATAAGGGAAGGCACTTAAGAGTGATGGGGTGCAATTGACAGCAGGGCATAGACATACAGACCATCTGCAAGTACCATGCTATCCAACATGCCTACAATGGAACCATGAGGAGGCAAGGAAGAAAGCAACATCCAAGCACCACCAATGGATAAGAAAAGCCAGCGTAATCGAAGGAACTAGATCCGCGCCATCAACACATACATCCTGCCAGTCACCAGATACCCTGTCAGTATTGTGAGCTGGCCAAAAGAAGACCTGTAATATACCCAAATGTACAAGGGTTTCCACCCCAATTCCAACACCCAGAGACTCTACACCAGCCAGAGAGAGGGCAACCAGGGTCTGGTGAGTGTTAGAGCCACCATCCTGGACGAAAACCCCAGCATAAACATAAGTAACAAGGCACCCAAAGATGTGCTGCAGAGAGAATGTCTGAAGTATCAGACATGGCAAGCCAAGACCCTGCATGGGATGTACCATCGACCCCTGGTGTGCAGGAACACAGCATATGGGCTAAGCCTTCCCAAGTCCAGATGGGAGATCCTACATAGAATACCAAGGCTAAGATCCTGTGGAACTTCCAGACAAACTGGCAGGTTCTGGCCAACCAACCCAACATTGTGATAGTAAACAAGGACCAGAATACAGCAACGGGGATAGATGCAGCAGTGTCAAGAGACAGCAATATCAAGTAAAGACCAAAGTGGTCCCAGTAGTGATCAGGGATGTGACTAAGCAGCTGGAAAAGCCAATATACAACATAGAACCCTTAAACTCCCATAGGGAGGAGCTATATATATATATATATATATATATATATATATATATATATATATAATTAATAGGGATCGACCGATATTGATTTTTTGGAGCCGATACCGATAACCTGTGAACTTTCAGGCCGATAGCCGATAACTTATACCGATATTTCGTGCATTTTAATTTTTTGGGAAAAAAAACAATTTCTACACAAATCTGCTGTTAAATGAACATGTTTATTGTTAACGTTTAGCTTTTTTTTGTAAATCTTTTTCATTGCTAAATAAAAATAAATAATGCAGCAAAACAATGGTGATATGGTCAAATACAACAAATTGGACCACTTTTTTTTTTTTTTTAAATAAATATCAGTCAAAAGGTAACAAGAACAACAATGTTCAATTGCACATAGTCCATACTTAGATTAAATCTTAGTAAAATGAGCAGCAATGACATAGGCAATTATATCAAAGGGACACTACAGTAAATATAAGCAAGGCATCAAAACAGCTTAATTAACCCCTTAGTGACAAGACATTTTCACCTTGACTTTCCCTTGGTGACAATGGCTGTTTTGACATTTCTAGGGTGTTTGTGTTTAGCTGTAATGTTTTGCTTTCTCACATACAGTACCCACACAAATTATATGTTGTTTTTATCGTCATAAGAAGGGCTTTCATTAGATACCATTATGTTCATCATATCTTATAATTTACTACAAAAAAAATCATAAAATATGATGAAAAATTTAAAAAAACCCACTTTTTCTAACTTTGACCTAAAATATAATTTACACAAATAAAATCATTAAAAAAGACCCCGGCTAAATAGTTTCTAAATGTTGTCCCGAGTTCAAAAATATGCATGTTTCCATATTTTTCGGTATTTTTTTGCGAGTTATGGGGCAAAAACCAAAAATAGTGTTTTTTGGTTTTTTCCTATATTGATCTTTTGACCCCAACCCGAACCCAAAATTTAACGCTAACACTAAATTTAACCCCAACTCTAATCCTTATTATATCCCTTAATATTTTTTAACTTTAATTTAATTTTAACCCTATCCCTTATGCTAAAAAATATTTAATTTTAACCCTATAGGCTAATATAGCTAAATAACCTATTTTTATTTAATTAAATATGTATTTTAATTATTTTCCATTGCAATGCTACTAAACCACCACTAGGGGTAGTCAAGTAGCATATTCAGAGCGACGGAAGTGAAGTTACTTTCACTTCCGAAGCTCAGACCGGCAGAGGACTTAGCCATATTGACGGAGCAGCATGCTCCGTCAATATGGCTCCCCACGATCGCTCCGTGGGGCGATCGTGGGGGTCCCAAAATAGAAATATCAGTGCTGGCTATTGCCTCGATGTCGAGGCAATAGACCAGCACTGTTAAAGCGGTTTTCGCGATCATTGATCGCGAAAACTGCTTCATTCAAATATCGGCATTATCGGTAAAGTTAGATGCCGATACCGATAATTTAGGAAACTGTGAATATCGGCCGATAATATCGGTTAATCCGATAATCGGTCGATCCCTAATAATTAAAGTATTTTTCTCATCCCTGTGGGTGGTATGTGTCTTTTCTCAACCTCAAGTCCTCTACCAGTCCATTTTATTAATGGACTGTAATTTCAAAGTTACTATGACTTCTCAGTGCAAGTAAAGAACCCTAAACATGCATTGTACCAAGATGTTACCACCTCCCACTAAAGTGTGTCACTACTATTCAAGGGCACTAAATATTTTTTTTTTTTTTTTTCATTGTTTGCTTCTCTACTTGAAAATAAACAGGTTTTTCGCTTTTACTTTTATCTGATCGTCTCTCTCTCTCTGGTAGTGCTGCGAAAGACCCTCATTATTATTTGCAATAAAGGGGAACATAGTTGAGGTGTATTCTATTAATTGCAGTCTCTCACCGTGCTAGCACTGGGAAGAATAAAATAGCTATTCTCATAGAAGGGTCTTTTCACTTGTGCTTCTTGTGTTGAAAAGTTTATTTTTTTATTTTGCATGTTTTTAATACTTAATTGCCCTTATTTTTACTTTAACCCCTTAGTGACCGTTCTACGCTGCTTGTTAACGGATTTTCTTTCTTCATGTTCAGTGCATCTACCCAAATTACGTATAACTTTTTCAAGGACAGATGGAGCTTTCTTTTGATACCATCATTTATCTCATGTACTATTAAAAAGTATAATAATCATAAAATATGATGAAACAATGCAAAAAAAAAAAATCTTTGATATAATTACAAACAGTAAAAAAGACCCCGTCTATATAGTTTCTAATATTTGTCCAGTTTAGAAATACCAATGTTCTGTGTTTTTCCAAGTTATAGGGTAATAACCGATATTGGTGGTTTTTATTTTCCCATTAACCATTTTCTCTTACTGTGACCTTTTGACCCCAACCCTAAATCTACCCCTTGTATTAACCCTAATTGGAACCCAAACCCTAGATCTCGGGGTTAGTAGATCTAGTGTTAGCTTTTTTTTCCCATGTAATGTTGCCGACTGCATCTAGGGGCAGTCAAGCAACACTAGCAGAGTGACAGAAGTGATTTCTTATCGTTGCTCTTGCTGGACACAGGGCAGTATCATATTGGAGGAGCATGCACGCAGTGCCCTTGGTGGGCAAATACGGGTGTTACACAATGGCAATACAGTCAAAGCATAGGCTGTGAACATTGATCACTGCATATGCAAGTTTTAACGCATGTGATGCAACCGCTCAGACAGAGTGGTGACAAGTAGCGTTGCTCTCAGGAGTTCGCGCTACAGTAATATTTATGACATTATACATACACACAGGTCCACATGGTTCTCAAGGACATAGTTGTCAAATGGGTAAAAAAAAAAAAAAAAAAAACTTCCAGGTCGTCTGTAGTTCTTTAATAGAAAAAATATTTTACCAGGGTCTCCTAATTTAGTCACCTCAGTGAGAAGAAATATAGCGGAGGCAAGGTTCCTCTTCATAAGTTGTTGTGCATCCCTCTGAGAAAGTACTATAATTAGCCAATACTGTGGAATAAACATCTGTCTGATGAACTCAGATGTTTCATGTGGTTGGAATACAGGTGGGGAGTGTTTTGGTCAGCGATAACTATTATACTTTATATGCAATATTGAGCAAATAGTAAGTTGAAAAAAATAATTATAACCCTTTTAAAAATAATCAACACCATGTAAAGCAGGTTTTAATCTGTTCCGTCCAACTGATTAAATGCCAAGCTCCAATTGGCTAATGGCACCAGGTTTTATTTCAAACTGTAACCTTTGATACTGAAATTCTGCCACTGCCATACGGATCTTAATATGGTTATTAGAGAACTATTTACATTAGCTTGCTTGGCTAAAAATAATATTAATCTGAGGGTACTAGTCAACTGATGTATCAAATTTACAGGCGACAGGTGTATGTGAAGCCTTGAGATATGGGCATTTAGGGCACACACCACCTATTTCATCTTTTTCTGCCAGTCACAGAGCAGATTATTTTTGAAAAGCATGAAAATGAACAGCCAATAAGAAAGCAGTTACTGCTCTCGCTATGAACTGCATTGTAAGCACAAGAGGAAAGTAGGTGAAAATGTGTTCAGCATATTTTGAAAAATGGAGAACCATTTAAAAAAATAAAAATAAATTCTTCTGCCACAAGGATTACAAAAGCAGCGTGGGAGAGCACAATAAAACCTGAGCATTCATAAAATCAACCCCATTCATACCGAAAGCTCAAACCCTTCCCACATAGCTCAACACATAACATTTTGCCCAATTAGTTTCATTAATGCGGGACATCATGTAACATAAGATTGTCAATGATAGACTGAAACGGTTCTGTTACCATAACAATGGAACATAACACCTTAATAGTCTTTTTATGCAAATGGTGTTGCAAAAAAAATAAATCTGCTTGTGTTTAATTAGTTTGCTAGAATAATAACATAATAGCATCCCTAATGTAATGTACAGGGGCAGTGCCTTCTAATTTGTTTTCCATCCGTTGTAAGTTTTTAATATGTGAAATACTGTGTTTACTTTAAACCAAATTAGTAGTTTTACAGTGAAAATAATTTCACATAGGTACCACAGTCAAGGCTTCTGTGACACAGGCATGACCTTGTTGAAAGGAAACTAACTTTTATTTAACCCTTGCAATTTGATAACTTACCGGTTGGTGCAGAGGACATCACCATGGAGTGGCATTAATGTGTTTATTACATGCAGATCTCTATAGTCCTGCTTCCTGGCACTGTGTGGCGCCTTTGGGATGTGTCATAATATGGCATGATACAGTGCAAGGGAGCAGAGATAAGCACCTAAAAGGACACAGAACTTCTGTTCTTTTGTAAGTCATTGGGCGAAAATGAGAACTGTGGTACCACTGTACTCACCAGCAGCTGCAGGAATCTTAAGACACGGAGCCCTGGTGCACTGTCTAACCTACTCTGACCTATGTCTCCATCGTTACTGTGTCAATTTACAGCTAAAGCTATATTACTGCCTAGCTTTTGTGTGTGTGATGTAGAGGTCGATACAAGGCCCAAAAGAACAAGAAAGGAAAGTGGAGGAGGGAAACAAAGAAAGGAGGAGTGGCCTGGTGAGAGCAGAAAGGGGTGGAGGGAAGTATAGTAATGAAAAAGTAAAGTCAGGTTTTAAGGAGGGGGGGGGGGGAGAAGGCAAATACGGGGTACATAGGATATATGAGTGTGAGAGGGAGGGTGTTTAGAATGTTGTAGAGGGTAAAAAGGGTGACTGTGGGAAAGACAGAAGAGTTCAAGTGTGGGATTAGCGGAAGAGGTCTGAGAAGGGAATGTGGGAGAGCTGATGGATGGCTGTGTCCAGGGAGAACCATAAGTTGGCCTTGGGTAACGGAAGAGTAAAGTGGGGGATGGTTGTGGAAGAGTCATAAAGGGGTTCAGGAAGGAGTGCCTCAAAATGGGTCGCCTAGTGGAGGATGTGGTGCAGGCTAAAGAGGGCCGAGTGGAGGATGTGGTGCCCCGGGAAAAAGTGACAAGGCGAGGAGGTAGGAGGACCCCCGTGAAAGGGTGACAAGGCGGGGAGGTAGAAGGACCCCCCGAGAAAGGGTTCCAAGGCGGGGGAGGAATCCCCCCAGGAAACGGTGACAAGGCGGGGAGGTAGGAAGACTCCTCTGGGAAAGGGTGACAAGGCAGGGAAGTAGGAGGACAACCCGGGAATGGGTGACAAGGCGGGAAGGTAGGATGACTCCCTGGGAAAGGGTGACAAGGCGGGGAGGTAGGAGGAGCCCCCAGGAAAGGGTGACAAGGCGGGGAGGTAGGAGGAGCCCCCAGGAAAGGGTGACAAGGCAGGGAGGTAGGAGGACACCCCCCCCCACCCCCGGAGAAGGGTGACAAGGGGGGAGGAAGGAGTGCCTCAAAATGGGTCGCCTAGTGGAGGATGTGGTGCAGGCCAAAGAGGGAGGATGTGGTGCCCCTGGAAAAGGTGACAAGGCGAGGAGGTAGGACCACCCACCCCTGGAAAGGGTGACAAGGCGGGTAGGTAGGATAACCCCACCCCGGGAATGGGTGACAAGGGGGGGAGGTAGGATGACCCCCACCTCAGGAAAGGGTGACAAGGCAGGGAAGTAGGAGGACCCCCCGGGAAATGGTGCCAAGGCGGGAGGACTCCACCCGGGAAAGGGTGCCAAGGCGGGGGAGGTAGGAGGACCCCCCGTGAAAGGGTGACAAGGCGGGGAGGTAGGAGGACCCCCCGTGAAAGGGTGACAAGGCGGGGAGGTAGGAGGACCCCCTGGGAAATGGTGCCAAGGCGGGAGGACTCCACCTGGTAAACGGTGACAAGGCGGGGAGGTAGGAGGACCCCCCGGGAAAGGGTGACAAGGCGGGGAGGTAGGAGGACCCCCCGGGAAAGGGTGACAAGGCGGGGAGGTAGGAGGACCCCCCGGGAAAGGGTGACAAGGCGGGGAGGTAGGAGGACCCCCCGGGAAAGGGTGACAAGGCGGGGAGGTAGGAGGACCCCCCGGGAAAGGGTGACAAGGCGGGGAGGTAGGAGGACCCCCCGGGAAAGGGTGACAAGGCGGGAGGTAGGAGGACCCCCCGGGAAAGGGTGACAAGGCGGGGAGGTAGGAGGACCCCCCGGGAAATGGTGACAAGGCGGGGAGGTAGGAGGACCCCCCGGGAAATGGTGACAAGGCGGGGAGGTAGGAGGACACCCCGGGAAATGGTGACAAGGCGGGGAGGTAGGAGGACCCCCCGAGAAAGGGTGACAAGGCGGGGAGGTAGGAGGACCCCCCGAGAAAGGGTGACAAGGCGGGGAGGTAGGAGGACCCCCCGGGAAAGGGTGACAAGGCGGGGAGGTAGGAGGACCCCCAGGGAAAGGGTGACAAGGCGGGGAGGTAGGAGGACCCCCCGAGAAAGGGTGACAAGGCGGGGAGGTAGGAGGACCCCCCGGGAAAGGGTGACAAGGCGGGGAGGTAGGAGGACCCCCCGAGAAAGGGTGACAAGGCGGGGAGGTAGGAGGACCCCCCGGGAAAGGGTGACAAGGCAGGATAGGGGTTAACGGGAGATGGGGACCACAGATAAGTGTGACCCCCAGGGAAACTGTGCCAGGGGTAAGAAGACAAGGGATTACAGTGGATACCGGCAAAAGGGGTCAAGGGAGGATAGGGGGACCCCGGCAAAAGGGGTCAAGGGAGGATAGGGGGACCCCGGCAAAAAGGGGTCAAGGGAGGATAGGGGGACCCTGGCAAAAAGGGGTCAAGGGAGGATAGGGGGACCCCGGCAAAAAGGGGTCAAGGGAGGATAGGGGGACCCTGGCAAAAAGGGGTCAAGGGAGGATAGGGGGACCCTGGCAAAAAGGGGTCAAGGGAGGATAGGGGGACCCTGGCAAAAAGGGGTCAAGGGAGGATAGGGGGACCCTGGCAAAAAGGGGTCAAGGGAGGATAGGGGGACCCCGGCAAAAAGGGGTCAAGGGAGGATAGGGGGACCCTGGCAAAAAGGGGTCAAGGGAGGATAGGGGGACCCCGGCAAAAAGGGGTCAAGGGAGGATAGGGGGACACTGGCAAAAAGGGGTCAAGGGAGGATAGGGGGACCCTGGCAAAAAGGGGTCAAGGGAGGATAGGGGGACCCCGGCAAAAAGGTGTCAAGGGAGGATAGGGGGACCCCGGCAAAAAGGGGTCAAGGGAGGATAGGGGGACCCCGGCAAAAAGGGGTCAAGGGAGGATAGGGGGACCACGGCAAAAAGGGGTCAAGGGAGGCTAGGGGGAAACTGGGAAAGGGAGGCTAGGGGGACCCAAAAGTAATGCCGGATAGGTGAGCCCCAGTAAAGGGTGACATGGTAACGATTAGTGGGAGTACCATGAAAGGGTGAAGGGGGAGAGTATTTGTAGAAGGGATATGTTAGAGCTGATGGAGAGGCAAATTACAGAGCGAGGAAAAACAACAGGGGAAGAAGAATGAACGGGCAGGTGAAAATAGGAAATGATAGCACCTTGATGTGCAGGCGCACAGGCCGCTCTATGCACTGTGCCTGACTGTGAATGAGGTGATGTGCAGGCCGGGATTAGGAGGCCGCTGATAGTTGCGCAGTGGGATATCTAACCATCCGCCCACCGCCGGCCGGGTTTGGGCCCACAGCGGCGAGTTGATCACATCCCCCCGCCCTCCCCTATAACATATGCACCTTCCCTCGGTCCGCAGTGACGTCACCAACGGGCCCTACTTACCGGCGGGACTGTGAAGGGCGAGCAGTCGGTGAGAAGACGCCGGGGAATATCCGCTTCAAAGCATTCAGGCGGGGACGGGGAGCGTCTCTCGGCCTAGGGCAGACCGATTCCTCATTCCTTTCTCCCCCCACCCCCCCGGGGGACTGCAAGGAGAAGGAACGTGCTGAGGAAACCGGACAGGAGGTAATAGAATAAAGGTACCAATATGGCAGTGCTCGGAAGGGAATATAATGAATGGAAGGTGATTTCACGCCGAGGCGGGCGGCCGAGATCCAGTCTCCAGTCCAGGGATTGAGCTCGCGACACCCCCCAGCTCACTGCTGGTCTCTCCAAACCGCGCCTCGGGAACGCGCTTCAAACGCTTGGCCGCACGTGCGCGCGACCCGCCAGGACGTGCTGCGTCATCAGCCTCCATTTCCAAACCTCGCTTCAGCTTCTGGCCGCAGTTCCCCGGATATAATTGGATGACGAACAGTGAAGGTTCGACAGAGAAATTACGTCATTTAGTCAATGGCAGCTCAGCCCAATGTCAGATTGGGTTGCTAACAGCGTGAGGATTGGACGCTTTTATTAATGGGGCTGAAAGCAAAGAGATAGTCTTGCCACTTCCAGAAATGGGGGCCATGTATTGAAACCTTCCTGATAAATCCTCACAAAATTTAGAAAGAGCAGTAAAAATGGGGACGTGAAATATTATTTAGATGATAGCTGTCATTATTGAAAACGCTTCCAAAGGTGTTTAAAGGTCTAATGTATTAAACAAATAACTTGCCTGTAAATCTTACGCATGTCCTGTGCTCCTTCTAATACTACAGTACCGACATGTGTTTGTCACTGTCTGCTTTCTCCTGCTTACTATACTGTCATACTTCTTAATTGTTTATATTAGCATTTGCACTACTGTCACCTTCCTAACTTTTCGCAGCAGCATTCGCACATTTACATTTTAATTCCAGGTACCGTCCCCCAAACTTGCACAATGCTGCCTCTTTATTTGCTTTTCTGACAAAGACTGTAAAGAGATCTTTTGAGTGGCACTTTGCAAAACTGCCGTTATACATTAGATAAACAGGCAAAAATGGCCTTTCATAAAAAATATTTTTTTTGACTTGACTCCTTCTTTAATATGTCTAACTTATATGTAACTATCCTTACTTATTAATAAGAATTGCTATACGTGAAACGTGTAAAGTGTCTGCTGTTCTCGAAATACGTTTGCACATTATGTACCACTATGTACCACCATTATGTACCTTGAATATGCAGTACAGTTCTGGGCACCAGTCCTTAAAAAGGATATTAAGGAACTAGAAAAAGTGCAAAGGAGAGCTACAAAATTAATAAGGGGTTTGGAGGATCTTAGTTATGAAGAGAGACTTAAAAAATTGAATTTATATACGTTAGAAAAAAGGCGTCTCAGAGGGGATATGATAACATTATATAAATATTTGCAGGGCCTATATAAAGAGCTCTCCAGTGACCTGTTCATTAACAGAAAGGTACAAAGAACAAGAGGTCACCCCCTGAGACTGGAAGAGCAAAGATTTCATAGACAGCAAAGGAAGGGATTCTTTACGGTTAGGACAATAAAGTTATGGAACTCACTGCCAAGAGAGGTAGTGCTAGCAACCACAATAGATGCATTTAAAAATGGTTTGGATGTTTTTTTAGGAAAGCAGAACATACAGGGCTATTAATAATAGACTAAGCATTAATAAAAGAGCTTATTGATCCAAGGAGAAATCTGATTGCCTCTTGGAGTCAAGAAGGAATTTTTTCCCCCAGGAGGCAAAATTCGAAATAGCTTCCTTAGGGGTTTTTTGCCTTCTTTTGGATCAAAAGCTGTAATGATAGGTAGAAGGGTTGAACTTGATGGACTTGTGTCTTTTTTCAACCTAAATTTCTATGTAACTATGTACCACCATTAAATGTTCTATTGTTTTTGGATCCAAGAGTGCCAGTGTGTCTTTCGTGTACCTCAGTCCAGACTTCTCCATACGATGTGTCCCATTGGGTTGAAAGGATTACAGATATACACAATCAAATCAATTACAATGTTGCAAGTGAACATTTGGTTAAAGAGGGATTAAATGAGCTGCATATGGCACGCAAGCCGCGCGTTGGACAGCTTTGCACTACAACATCTTTTAATCACACTGCTTCTAGGCAGCCATGTTGCAGAGAGGGTTCTCCGCGACCTGTCAGTGCTAATTGGTGTCTGATGTCACATAGAGTTGCATGCAGGCATGCCTCAGAAACATCATCCCAAATTTCCCGCTCTAGTTCTCCCTCTGCTTTTGCTTACTTGCAGGAGGATCAGCACAGATGCACTAGAACAACAGTTCATGTGCAGTAGCAATTATATCCTGAAACTAGTGACTGCCTTCCTGTTTTTATTTTTGACAGTGGTGTTTGGAGATGCAGAATAGTTGTGTGATGTCACTGCACATGTGCAGTTAGCATATCCATGCTTCCCTGGACTCACTGTTGTCATGGCAGCCTGGATCAATACCCGGGAGAAAACTTCCATTATATGCAATTATTTGGTCAGTTTTTTGTTTTGATTTTTCAGAATGGAGAGATCCTTTAACAAGCATTTCACATGTCAACTCAATATATCTGGTTGCCATTTGTGTTGTCTGGCACACCCATGTGAAAAAAAACCATATGAATTCTTGAAAGAGGGACTAAACCCATGAATGACTTTTACATGTGTGAACAAAGAATAAATAAACTCGGCACTCCATTATTGTCATCCAAAAACGTGGTTTAATTATAAGTGTAACACAATATGACATGGAGAAGAAGAGATACACTTGACACATATTTTGTTACACTTATAAATAAGCCATGTTTTTGGATGAGAATACTGGATTCGATGGCTACCGTGAAGCTCCTGGTACGTTCTCTTCCTTCTTTCTTTGATGCGGTGAACAGCACCATGGTGCCGGTTGGTGATGAATGATAAGGTGGAGCCCTGTATTTTCATATTTTTATGTGACATGCCATTTTTCCCTGGTTTATATCAGGTTTGAATAGTACAAAGGTACATGGTCTGCAAAGTACCCTGTAACCGCTTCAGGACAATGTTTTGGTGTTAGTTTGGTACAAGAGCAATTTTACAACTTTAGCTATGGTGCAGTTAAACAAAAGTGCACATTTGCTTCCTAAATTAATCCCCACATATTTTTTTTTAGATATATAATCCTTTTTTAAGACTTAAAAACCCTTTGTCTGGTTTATAAAACAATCGTTTTATTTTATTTTTTTACTATTTCTCTCTCCTCTCTTTCTCTCTGACACAGGATTAAAGTGTGAGAGAGAGTGAGGATTTTGACAATCCTGTGTCCATAGAACATTGAATTGTCATTTATTGCATGTGATCATTATGATTGATGCATGTGATCACTACGATTGATTTTCACAGTGATCTCATGGATAAACAAAACAAATAATGGTTGATCCTGGTCTGCCTAATTCTTAAGGCAACCAGGAACAACCCACACCATCTACCCCTCCAAATTTGGACATGGCTGTGGATCGTGACAAGCCCCTAGTCATGTAAGCGCATTGTCGAGAAGGGGTTAACATTTATCCTGTAGTCTTTGCCCACAAAAAAAATCTGCTGCTTTGTGACCCTTCTACTGGTGTGTCTGCGTCAATAATGTGAGCTGGGCGGGTGTAAAGTATTTGTGACTGGAAATGTGTAAGCAGTTAATAGAGAGATCTGCTCTAAATCTGCTGCAAAGATACAAGCTAGCAAAAAGCAGTAGGTACTATCCCATAGGGCAGACTACTTCAGCACGTGGCTGACACTCCCCAACTTTGTAGAACTTACCGTCATATAAGAAATGTTTAGGGAGATACATTTTTAGTTTTTAAAATTCCTTCTTTTGTTTTGCTATTGTAATCCTTTCTGTCATTGGTCACTCTATGTTTTATGTCTAATTCTAGTCACTCATTTCCTTTAATGGATTGAGCACATGACATACACAAAGAACATTGGTAATTGTGGAGCATACGTTTTAAATGCATTTCTTCTCCTAAGTGCATCAATGTACTCATGTCTGTACCTGCCTGAGCAAGCTGCGTGTCAGTAACTAGGTTCCTGATTCCCAGAGGTGAAGTTCTATGACCAGTTTTCAAACAGTGAAACGTCCCACTATTTCTGTTTGCTGATTCGTTGGAAAAGATTATTACATGATTGGCCGATTTCCCTGTAAATCAAAAATATGAGTTTAAAGCGATAAGAAAGGGTGGAGGCAATCCAGACATTAAACCTGGCCCTTTATGTAGTTGCTTTCTTAAATTAAAGCAACCAGTGACATTGCAATATTCATGGATCGATTAACATTTCAATTGCCCCATAAGACTCATTGTTTTGATTTGTTCCACTGAATGGCTTATTTTACAAATGGATATATCTTTTGTTCACAAATCAACTTTCTATTTACCAAAGTGTGTTGAGATTGATAGGTAGGTTACTGAAGCTTTAAAAGATAATCTGTGCTGTCTGCGAGAAAAAAGGATAACGCAACAAAAACAAATGTCATGTTTTAAAAGATAAAGAATTTTTTTTTCCCCTTGTGCTTCTAGATTTTAGTGCCCCTTCTAGAAGGATAAACTGGCATGTACATTTGAAATGGGCAAGCGTAAGGATCTGAACGACTTTGACAAAGGCCAAATTGTGATGCACAGACGACTAGGTCAGAGCATCTCCAAACAGCAGCTCTTGTGGGATGTTCCTGGTTTGCAGTGCTCAGTACCTATCAAAAGTGGTCCAAGGAAGGAAATGCAGAGAAACGGCGACAGGATCATTGGCGGCCAAGTCTCATTGATGCATGTGGGGAAGGAAGGTTGGCCCATGTAGTCCGATCCAACAGACGAGCTACTGTAGATCAGATTACTGAAAATGTTAATGCTGGTTCTGGCAGAAAAGTGTCAGAACACACAGTGCATTGCATTTTGTTGCGTATTGGACTGTGTAACCACAAAGCAGTCAGGGTGCCCATGCTGACCACTGTCCACTGCCAAAAGCACTTACAATTGACACTTGAGCATCAGAACTGGACCATGGAGCAATGACAAGGTGGCCTGGTCTGACAAATTATGTTTTCCTTTACTGCACATAGATGGCCAGGTTGTTTACCTAGAGATCACACGGCATCAGGATGCACTATGAAAAGAAGGCAAGCCGGTGGAGGCAGTGTGATGCTTTGGGCACTGTTCTGCTGGGAAACCTTTGGTCCTGCCACAGACCATGTACACCCTTTCATGGAAATAGTATTGCCTGGTGGAATTGGCCTCTTTAAGCAGGATGATGTGTCCTGCCACAAAGCAAAAATGGTTCAGGAATGGTTTGAAAAAACACAATAACAAGTTCAAGGTGGTGACTTGGCCTCCAAATTCCCCAGATCTCAATCCAATGGAGCATCTGTGGGATGTGCTGGATAATCCAGTCCGTTCCATGGAGGCCCCACCTCACAACTAACAGGACTTTAAAGGATCTGCTGCTAACATTTCTCTTCCAGATACCACAGCACACCTTCAGAAGTCTAGTGGAGTCCATGCTTTGACTGGTCAGGGCTGTTTTGGTGGTAAAAGGGGACCTACGCAATATTAGGCAGGTGGTCATAATGTTATGGCTGATCGGAGTATATACAAACACATGTAATTATCATATATCACATAGTTATGATATTTGTATTGAGAGACAGCGGATAAAATGATATGAAATATGTCATGGTACACAAAAACTCTCTTGTAAAAAATGTAATCTCATTTTATCCTCTGATACAGCACAGTATTCACTTAATGAATGCAAATCCACTGGTATATTACCAGAATGGCTGACCTCTTGTATTTAGAAATGTATTCCCATGTTTGTGGTTAAAATAACACTTTGTTTTATTCTTGATCCCCTTGATGTGCTAAATATTAATTTAATTGGATTATTGAGTTGACCTTGGGTTCTGACCTGTTTTTGCCCTGGACTTTGTCCTTAAATTGTTATCATTGTACGTATGCTATCACATGCTGCCTGTTAATCAACATTGATTGTGCTGTCTTACCGATTCTTACTTAGCCAGCTCCAATTTCTATCTGCTTGCTGATTCAGGCACACACCTTTTTCCTTATACCCTCGCTATGGTTATTCTCTAGGACTCACTCATCAGTACTGCTGTAGTCAAAGATTCGACTAGAACAATTTTACAAAGTAAGGTAATTTTCAAATAAGTGTATTTTGCAGAATAAAAAGCACTTTAAGAGAAATTCAAATATTTATATAAGAATTGTTCACTACATAATTGGTAGTAGGTATTCAAATTGTGGTATTCAAACATAGTTCTTCTCCGGACTACTAAAAAATAGCTACTAAAATATCTGAAAGGCTGGGGGCCTGCAGCAGTTGCCCATTGTATATTCTTTTCTGCTACCTCTACTGTGCTTCAAGTGGACTCAAGAAGAAGACATCCAGGACTTAGTTTTGGGGCTTTCTCAGGGTTCCATTAACAGTAAAAACAGCTTTGCCAGTGTGACCTTTCCCCACAATCTTCCACGCATGTATACCAGCTCACTGGCCTCTATAAATATTATTCTTATTGAGTCGTCTCTCTTTTTGGTCCACAGGAAACCTACAACACATTTTCCATTATGTGACTATTTTATGTGTTCTACATTTAGAACCATCGAGATTATTATTTGCCCTGGCCATACCACTGCGTATTTACAGTACCATAGTTACTTTGCAAATGTAGGGAGCATGTAGATTTCCAGTCACCAGATAAAATCTGCTCCGGAGACACATTGTTACCCAACTGTCAACATTTATAATTGTTGCCGTGCAGCAGTGTGTGTTGACAGCGAAACTAGAACAAGCTACTATCCCTCATCAAATGATGTTTTGGGGTCCTTGTCTTATAAAATAAGCACATCTGATTTATATGTATCCTTCATTTGAATTTGTGGCAATACATGTTTTGGAAAGTTTCTAATATGGAATCACTTCAGTAGTTCTGGATCTCATCAGAGTGATGCAGTCTTGTCAACCGAATGGCAAATTCATTTTCTGTCCGAAATATAAAAAAAAAGAAATAAAAAAAAAAGCATTGTGTTAATCTGAGCAGTCTGTTAACATTGCACAGACCTCGGGCCTTGCTTATTTGTTCTCTTGCAAGAAGAAATGCATGATGTAACTAATTAATCATGCTCCTGCAGCTGAGAGGTGTCCTCTCTTGCCAGCATTACCACATACCTCCCAACATCTCAAACAGCCATAGAGGGACACTTTAGTTTTTGAAAGGTGTGGCTAGTGGCGAGGCATTTTTAGGCAACTTTATGGCCAACTAAAAGCTATTTTTAAAATTTGTGAAGCCATTTAGAATAAGAATAATGCATTTTATTTACAGTGTATATATATATATATATATATACACACACACACATACATATAAACATATTTACTGCATTTTAAACACAGCTCTGTGATTCACTTAAACGCATGTAACATTTTGAGACCATAGACAATTGGGACACCAGAGAAGGAAAGGATTTGGGCCACATCCCTCCTAAATAGGGACACTTGGGAGGCATGCGACTACTAGCAGTGGATTTCCGATTGGGAAACAGGCTAACCACATATAAAATAACTTTACCAGGAGTGACCTAGAACATCCAGGGATGACAGCTCTTTGGGGGGCGTTCAGCATAGACCTGTCTTTATTGGCCAGTGTGGTGTTTAGCCCTTCTCACCAACCACCCAGCTTTACCTATTTTTAGCAAAAAAAAATTCTATGTTACACTCATTTTCAAGGCTTTCCTGCCTTTTTTTTTTTTTTTTTTACCATGAACCAGATCCTTTCTCCTTGCTGAGGGAAGAGGAAGGTCTGCAGGCCATTACCCTGTCTAGGTTGCAAGGCCTGGTTATCCAGCCAGTGGAGTACAGTACAAGTGCTGTCCAGAAAGCCGGCACTGCAGACAAGAGCATAATCAAAAGCAGAGCAAGATTTAAGGACGAGCAGCAACCAACAGTGGCACAAGGGTGGCAGAAGGTTGGTATCATAGTGGGTGTCACAGATCTGAGGTCAGGCAAGAAAGAGACTACTGGCACTGTTTTCAGGGTGAAATGTGGCCACCAGAATGACAGTGGCTCCAGTAGTCTTATCAAACCCGCCTTGATGCATGTTTGCTAAGGATTTTTCTTTTCATTTTGTCTTAAACTCTGCTGTTGGACTAAGATCATCATTTTAGAATGTGTGTACAAAGCAAACTAAATCTCGATACTCCAAATGATTTGTACAATAGCATAATATTCCTTAACACGTAAAGAACGAGGAGGGCTTTAGGGATGTACGAACTGTGAGACCACCCGGGGTGCTTCTTTATGTTGTGGTACCAGACTGTCTCACCCCTCCCTGAAGTCATGGCACCATCAGGAATGTTACATGTTGATAATTCACACGCACTGATAATCCAAACATCTCTTTTTGTATAACAGTAACATTCAGATTGGATGCGAGACTGCACCATAATCCGACTTTTACGCTAGGTGATGGCTAGACCTATAAATGCCATCTTTAACAAGTCTAAAAAAGCCTATATTTCCGCCCAAGTTCCCTTTTTTTAAATTTCCTCCTAAACAAGAAGTTTTCTCTGTTGCATTTGTGGTTGTTTATTACTGTGCAAAAACAAAGTGATTGGTGCGAAATAAACAAACTGCTAAAATTGGTGTAACAGTGATACTTGCGATACTGCACACAAACGCAGCCCTCTAAAGCACTCTCCAGAATGCTCACAAACCATGTATATCAACAAAAGCAGAAAGGCGCAGGATGGTGGTACCTTAGATTAAAAACAAATAATAATAGTGCAATACTGTGGAGCACCACAATCATAAAAACATAAGTGGTGATAAATACACTCACAAACCAACGTGTTGGATACTCATGGGAAATAGCATGATTTCTTCATAAATATTTAATAGATTCTGGAAGATAAAAAACAGCAACAAGCATGTGCAGGACCTGATAGATGGTAAGAACAATGATGGCCCCTGCTATAAACAAACTCACAAGATAAAATAGGACATAGGCAAAAAGTCCAGGACTTGAATAAAATCGTAACCTGGATGAGGCAAAAGCAGGATCAGGATTGAAGAGCTGCAGCTACCGTGGTCTCTGTCTCTTATTACTGTGATATATAAGGTGTGTAGCTATTTATTGTAGATACACATGTCTTGCTTTGGGTAGGACCCCCTTTTGCTTCCACAGTAGCCTGAATTCTTAGCAACATGGCTTTAACAAGATGCGCGAGGCATTCCCTTAGATATTTTGGTCCAAGCTAACTCAATAGTATCAAGCAGTTCCTGCATAATTTTTAGGTTCCCCATTTATATTATAAACCTTCCCATTATCTTATCCCACAGGTGATCTTTGAAACTGAGATCTGAAGCATGCTAGGCCTAGACATGACTAAGGGGATACAAGGCAAAGTAACGTGTCCTGTGTGGGAAAGGAACTACTGGCCTGTTAGCCTAGATTCGAGTTGGCCAAGAAGTGATAATCACATGGTAACAAGCTAAAAATCATTAACTGCTAATTCATGTGATCCCAGCTCGATGAACCGGCTGACCTCGACGACTATGCTGCCAAGTTCATTGGAATGTTGGTGAGTGATGCCAAGCTCTTAACCACCATTTTCCTCTCTGTGATAGAGTCAGTAGGTTTGGTGGATACAGTCACTGGTCTTAAGCAGGTCTTACATTACAGGCCTTCTTATCAACGGACACAGGCACAGTCAGAGGAAGACGAACAACAATTTGCTTCCCTTGCAAACCCACCATCGTCTTCATTTACATGCCAGTTCATAACTGATTTCCCTTTCATTTTTGTTCTTTCTCGCTGATAAATGTTTTAACATATGTTTCTCATCTAAAACATGTGTTTTTATCTGTACGATACCGATGCCCATACTGCCGGTATAGGGCCCAGTGCGATCAGCTGTAGGACATTTTGGGGAATAAGTCCAGGGCCTTCTGTTATATGACTTTGTAATCGTATCCCAATTATAATCACACTTTCCATGTTTTTGGTTCACAAGGCATAACAAGTCGTCGTGCCTTTCCCCAGCTCACCACTAATCACTTGCAGCTTTCATCATGGCTTGCACTATTTATAAACTCATGAGTCACCTCATCAACATTCAGTCACCAGAGCAAACAGACACGGATTGTCTCCCGTGCTAACATGACAGGCTCTGTCCATGTTCTCTTCCTATTATTTTACTGCAGTGGGAAAAAAAAGAAATCGGCCAATATGCATGAAAAAAAAAAAGAATAAATTGATCATTATTATTTAACTGTTTGAATAGGGGATGTTTTAGAGCCACAAAAAATATCCAGTCATTTAACAGTGTATGGAAAATATTCTGATGAATTCTGCAGTTATACAGTTATAAGCACAATGCTGAATCATAATGTGTATTTTTTTTTTTGTATACAGTAAGAATAATATACTTAAGGAGTGTCTACCCTATTAACCCCTATATTAACCTTATGTTTCACAGGGATGAGCAATGTGATTTTCCCAATGTACTGCTCACCCCCTTGACACTGTAAGAGTATCTGCGATCCTAAACGCTGCTTATACTGTGAATGTGTAGAATAGAAAGTGATGAAAAATGAGCTATAAGTTGTTTTAGAAAAATTACATTCAAAGAAAATGCATGGGGGATATGCACTAAAAGGTGAGATGAACATTTCATCTCAACTCACCTGCAACTCACCTTTTAGTGAATAGATCACTCTGTCTGTGGTGTTTCCTATTTACAACATCACCTCTGGTTGTCTCCTTTTCCTCCCAAAAATATAGCTGTGGGTCGGTGAGGGCGGAACCATAAAACAGTGGGGCCACAAAGGTTTAAGCCATAAAGGCGGCAGAGACACCTTGGTACAGGTACTGGGTCTCAGTTCTTGTAAAGTATTGTGGATATCCTGAAGCTCATATCCCGTTACCCCAGATAACTCCTGATATCCCTTTTTTCTGTCTCTCTCCCTCATCTACAATTCTGTCTGTCTCTCTCCCCATCTCCACTTCTGTTTATCTCTCTCCCCATCTGTCCTTATGTCTGTCTCTCTCCCATCTCTGCTTATGTCTGTCTCTCTCCATATGTTTGTTCTCTACTCACTACTGACAGGCCTCAGAAGAGTCAAAACTCTGACATTTCGACTTATATGTCGAGGCCTACTAGGCCGCAACTTAACACGGCAGAGTTTACTTCGACCCATCCTGACTTGGAAACATCTTCGGAGGACTCAGAAGACGTTCCTTACTCTGAACCGGCACGGACAGACCGGGCACTCACTCCCAAAGAAAATTTTGCCACGAAAGATGACATTAGAAAATTCCTCCTGGAGTTTCAGGGTGCGCGGAGGACTGATCTAAAAGTTGTTCAAGTGGATATTATATCTACTCAGAACAAAGCTCCCGAACTCAAATTGGCGATGAATGAAGTGGTGAAAAAACAGGCCACGTCAAAAGGAGATAAAATGGCGTTAACCACTCAACTGGAAGTCCTGACTAACCGTGTGGATATGCTGGAGACCAAACTCCGCCATTAGAACATCCGGGTGCGAGGGATCCCGGAGGCTGTAGGGCCCGCTGTCCTCCGACCCCACCTAACACAGTTACATACCGACTTGTGCCCAGCCACTGACGGGACAGGCATGGCTTCCATGGATTTCTTTAGAGTGCATAAGGGTCAGAGAGCCCCGTCAGACGCCCTGAGAGATGGAACCCTCAGAATGCCTTCTTTAGCTGCCAAAATAGCTGCACTGTCTGCACACCGTAATAAAGGCCCACTAATGCGAAAAAGGGGCCACTCTCTGTATATTTGATGACCTACCGCCCTCCATGGTGCTGTGGCGTCGCTCAATGGCCCCACTTACTGCACATTTGCGATCCTTGGAGATTTTCTGTTAGCGTAATTTTCCGCTCTTAGTATGTCAAGTTGATACTACACTTTTCCATATCGGATTATTACACATATGCAGCTGTTCCCCTTATTTTTTCTCCACCGTTGTCATATAATGCTCTACTTAGTGTTGCTGCTTACAAGGCTTTGATCCTGTTTATTACTACAAAATGAGTCACTATTGTTGTGTACACTGTGCATCCACAATACTTGTTTTATTACATAAGATTTGGAAATGACCTTGTTTATGTACATCTGCATTTGTGTCTATATAAAGCGACTCAATAAAAACATATTAAAAATGTATTACCCAAAAGCCCACACATAACACTAAAATGCCTTGCTAAATAAAAGTATTTGTGGCAAACAGTTTCTATGTTTCTAACAGAGATTAAAAACTGTAACATTTTTGTGTGTGTGTGTGTGTGTGTGTGTGTTATTGGATAGAATTTTGCAGCAGATGAAGATAATCTTTTAATCCAATTGAAGCAGTCACTGTTATAGCAAGCAGACAGTGAGCTTTCCACAAGGGTGTACTGACAACTGTCAACTTGCTCACCGGTCTCTTCCAGTAATTGGAAAAAGACACATGTTTTTACTTCACACCTATATAGCATGAATATACCATACATGATTTAAAGCATGGTTTAATTTGCGTTACGATTGTATAGGACCTCCTTTTCACTTTTATCCTCCACCTTGCAAATCAAACTAAAAGCTATACTCACCCAAAATAATTATTTAAAAAAAAACTAGAATTTGGCCAGCACCCCATAACCAGCAAATGTAATACAGCACACCACTGGAGTGACCAAAATTTACACAGTGCAATACATACATTACATGTGCGACTATTTGCTCGAATATAAGACGACCCTGATTATAAGACGACCCTCCAAACTTTGGATATTCCTTCAGGAAAAAAATTAAAGCCTGAATATAAGACTACCCTATAGGAAAAAAAGTTCAACTTGTATATATTCACATGTAAATTGCTTTTTAATATTTAATAAAAATTATGATATAAAAAAAAAATGCATTTCTTGTTTTTAATTACCTTTTCTTTGCCAATGCTGCCTCTCTCTCCCCTGCCCCCTTAGTGTTATCTCTCTCCTCCTCGTTCTCTCCCTCCCCCCAAACATTTGTCTCTCTATCCCCCTCACCTTGTGTGTCTCTCTCTCTCCACCTCACCTTGTGTGTGTCTCTCTCTCCCCCTCACCTTGTGTGCCTCTCTCCTCCATTGTGTGTCTCTCTTCCCCCCTCCCCTTGTGTGTCTCTCTCCCCCTCCCTCCCCCTGTTTGTCTCTGTGCCCCCCTCCCTCCCCTTGTGTGTCTCTGTGCCCCCCTCCCTCCCCTTGTGTCTCTCTCCCCTCCCTCCCCCTCACCTTGTATCTCCCTGGTGGCTAGTGGGGTGCAGCCAGGGGATGTCTGGACGATACGTGCAGACATCCTCCATGCTGCCCAACACTTCCGTCCATTATGATGGACAGCCGGTCCGTCATAATGGACGGCAGTGTCGGGCAGCATGGAGGATGTCTGCACGATATCCCCCGGCTGCCCAAATATCCCTGGTGGCCAGTGGAGGCAGCCGGAGGATGTCTGCATGATACGCGCATACATACTCCGCTGCTGCCCAGCACTTCCGCTGGGACTTTTATGATGAAGCCGGAAGGACCCGGCTTCATCATAGAAGTCCCGGCGGTCGTGCTGGGCTGCAGCAGGGGATAGACATCCTCCGGCTGTTAGCGAGGGGGATCCAGGTCCCCTGCAGCTCTGCGGGGGACCTGGATCCCTGTTTTATAATCTGACCTCGATTTGTAGTCAGATTATAAAACGACCTCGAATATAAGACAAGGGGGCTTTTTCAGAGCATTTGCTCTTAAATTCGAGCAAATACGGTATTGCCTTAACATTATTATTAAATATGTGAAGTTATTTTAAAAGCCCCTTACTTACATTAAATGTTTTTTTTGGAGATTTAGTCACAATATATGGCCATATGTTGCTTAGCCCACCACTACGCCAAGGTACTCCAAACTTGGGGAGTCCTATCTCTATAGCTTACTAACATGGAACTGAATCACTCTGACAATCTGTCTTCAAGTATAATTTAAACAATTTCACTGGACTCCCTTGTGAGTGGGTGGGATGCACGCCAAGAAGCTGATCAGGCTTTATATACACACAAAAAGTAGAATTTACACAGCACCCCATAACCAGCATATGTTATAAAGCGCACCACATTATAACTGCAAATATTTAAAATTGTAAAAAAACTTAAATGTTAAGATAATATCACCTAGTTTGGAGTCCTTTGCCGTAGTGGTGGGCTAAGCAAAATATGTCCATATATTGTCACTAAATCTCCAATTTGTTTTCACCTGAGCTTGGTGCTTTTATATTAACTTAAATTATTTAAAATTGTAAAATGTAAAAATAATGTTAAGATAATATGTTGTAGAGTTGCACACTGAATTTATGTATTGCATTTTCCCAAAACATGTATGTTCCCTCCTGGTAGGAAAATTCCCATTTCCCATCACTAATGTGAATTGCATTTAAAAAGCCAGTGTTTTTATACTTTAGTATTTAAAAAAAAACTACACAAAAATACTCAACCTTCATTCCACGAATATGATCTCTTCATTTTGAAAAATATAGTCATAGTAACTGTTATTGTGTTGCAGGTTTTGCAGATGTAATGATGGTAATAGTAGTTGAAGGGGTGCGGGGGGGGGGGGGGGGGGGGGGCAGAGCCAGTCGAGCATCTGAGCGGACACACTATAGGAGAGCTCCACATGAAAGGCAAAAAAAAAAAACACTGGGTCAAGCTCCTTGAAGCCTACCCCAGACATGTGGAAAAAGAAGGTGAAGAAAAAACCCAAAGCAAATCTCTTACTGGTCCGAGATATTGGGATGTTATTGCAGAGACAGATAGTTGACTGGACAATGCCCCTACCACCAAGGGCGATCTACGGGTATTATACCAAGATTTGTAGGCTACGATCGAGTCTGACAACAATTAGGTCAGAAGTCAATACGCTTCAAACGAAGGTGACAATCTTGGAAACCACAACACAGATTCAAAAAGAGTTGAGGACACAAGTTGACCTACTGACGAGACAAGCACTTGACACTCACCGGCAGAAGACTTCATTAGAAGTAAGAGTGCATGAGAAGAACCTGCTGGTAAGGGATATTTTGGAGACAGTTGGGCTTACTGGTCTCCAAGCTTTCTTGATATGATTGCTGTTTCACCTTCACCTGGAAATTTCAGAGTAGGGAAGGCTTTGAGGAAACCTCAAGAGGCTCCCAGAGTCATACTGAAGTCCTGTTCACTTGCAGACAGCCCACATATCCAGCAGCATCCCACAAACAACAATTAGTGACTTTTAAAAATTAGCTAGTCCATATATTCGAAGACCTACCGCCAATTGTAATAACCTAGAGAAGGTCAATTGTACATTTGACTGCCCATCTACGAGCTATTTAGATAAAATATAGATGGGGCCCCCCCCCCCCCCAGACTTTGGTAAATCTTAGAAACTACAGGCAGCTGTCTTTATAAAGTTTTGATGACGTCCATACAGTGCTAGATATTGCCCAGTCAGGAGTTGTATAGACCTCCAAAGGAGAATAGACCAGACACCTGGGCTTTCGACTAACACCAAACAAATCTTAGACTGGTGGCGCCACCTAAACTTCAGACTCATCGCTTTGGTGTTTATAATTTGGACATTATCCGTTAGATTACTTCTCTTACCTCAAAGTTGGAGCTTAAAGGTTTAGTTGACACCTTTTTTTTTTTTGCAGGCGAGTAGTAGACTGGTCATCATTATGACCGTATAGCCCTGCTTTTTCTTTTCTACGTCTGTACCACCATTCGCCCTGTCCTTCTAATTTTTCCTCTTAAATGTTATACACCATAGAATATTAGGCTTTGTTTGAACAAGTACCAGTTACTGCTGGTTATATATAACTTGTAGAGTTTATTAAGGTCACTTAATCTCTTACAGGAGTTGGAACTAAATTAAGCCATAACTGGCCAATCTCATTATACACCACGGAAATGTTTAGTAAGCTGTTAATTGTATGACCGCATTCACTACTGCGCTCTATTCGATACCGAGGATCTGAATGCTAATATAGGCTACCTGAACGTAATATAGGCTACCTGAACGTAATATAGGCTACCTGAACGTAATATCGGCTACCTGAACGTAATATAGGCTACCTGAGCGTAATATAGGCTACCTGAACGTTGTTTATGAATATATTTGAGGACTGGTACATATCTATTTCATACTTTACCGACACGTTGATGTGATTGTGACTCTACACCTTATCTACGTTGAAGTTTATTTGTTAGATGCATTTATCAGCTTCATATTCAGAGATTTATCCAATGTTTATTGTCTATTTTAGGCTTGCAGTGTTTTGTATTATAATAGAGAAATATTTGCTATCGAACTGGCAAAACAGAAACTTAATACAAATATACTGAATTAAAAAATGAGTAGTAATCCCCACCAACAATACATATTTTTGAAAAGCAGCCATTTTGTCCTTTTTGAACAGGCAATATGTAACTTCATGAGAAAAACAAAATGTATTTGCTTGCATCTCTTAATGTATATTTTATGGACAGAGTCAGAATCTGAACTTGTCCTTCAAAGTCTCCACCGTTAGATCCCTTCATGACTGCTCTGGGACAGTTTTGCAGACATTTCTTTGACTGCATTACCACATTTGCTCAATTATAGGGCAAGGTTATGTTCAGGGCTATTGCTCTGATATAGGGGAAGGGCCCTGCCTCTACCACATTGGTGGCTTAGCAGGGCACACAGGCATGAAGTTGTCTGTGCATCTTCTGCGCAGTATAAACATCCTCCAGGCTGCCTTCTGGTGGCCTCATGTTCCAGAAGTCCGAGCTCTGGCTTTCATGGGACCTCCTTGCCTTTTGACTCCTGAGAAGCGCGGGAAGCACGAGGCAGCTTGGTGGGATGTTTGTGGAGTGCAGAGGACATACGGACATCCAACTGCCCCATTCACTCAACAAGGAGTTCTCTTTTCAAGTGCCAGGTAGGGAAACTTGGAAGGGGCAACTGGAAAGTGCTGTGGGGTGAATCCAGTGATGTGGTTATAATTTTGTGCTTTGGACAGTGAAGTGGAGCAATTTGGTGCTGTGGACATTGATGCACCATTTAGTAGCTGCCAACAATCTCAGATATTTCTATAACAGCCCTCTGATTGGCTGAAGGGAGATGATGGCGACTCCCATTGAGTTTAAAATGTTATTGTGGGGTGTCCAGTCTCAAGGAGAACATCTAAGAAGGGTACGTTTTTAACTTAAGCAGTGGTTTCAGGAAATAATTGGGAAAAGGAAATATTTCACCAAGAGCATATTTATATATCATTTTTTTTTATTCTCTACAACCACAGAATAAACACTGTTTAGTTTGACAGAGTGCTTTTAGAGAGTTTATTTGACATGGGCCAATCAGGTCATACTTTGTTTTTTGCAATATTTTTGGGGTTATTTCTAAAAGTCAGTTCAGGGGCAAACATTTAAAGTGGTCTAAAGCATTCCAAAGGTTTCCACGGTGACTTCTCCGGTTTTAGCACTGTACCCCTGAATTTACTTTTATAAATAACCCCCTATGTATGCATGAGCCACTAAGCATTGTTCACATAGAGTGGTCTATTCACAAGAAAGGTGAGATGAATATTTAATCTCACCAATTATTATACATTGAGCAGGGACAAATTGAGTGAGTTTGCTTAGCAGGGGCCATATATAGTTTTATTGGTGAGATTAAATGCTCATCTCACCTCAACTCACCTGTAATTCACCTTTTAGTGAATAGGCCCCAGAGTCTCTTAGTTGTGCTGTTTTCTTCCAGCACTGCAAACATAATTTGGGAAGATTTCTAACAATAAATTAATACTTTCCGACAACCTTTTGCTTTATTATTGCTTTTTCAGGTCAATTTATATAGCTGGAATTCATATTTATTTATTGGTATTATTGTTCATCTATGTAAAGCAGTTTTCCTCACAGGCCCTCTATAACCCCTTCCCGCAGATAGACGTTCTTTGCATGATCCAAATGACCTTGCACATGACATAGAATTTCCTCTACTCAGCAGCACATCACAGACCACCACAATGCACTATGCTGGGAATCCCATTGCAGCAGCGAGACGAGTCCACAAGTGGACCCACAGCTTAAGGTAGAAACCCATAGTGTTTGTAAAGACCCTGACTGTGTCTCTGCTGCTGTGTTCCTGGATCTGATTGGATGATTTCTACACTCTCTGTGCTGCCTCTAACTGCGGCATTACTCACAGCTATGTTTCCAGGGACACATATTTGTTCCACATGCTGCAGGCAGAGAATGCACGGCCGGCAGCATGTACTATGGATATGCACACAGACACAATCCAATTAATTAATCAGGGTGGAGATCTCATAGAACCTACCCTGATTTTTTGATTGTATTGTGTCTGTGCGCATATGCTTCCTACATGCTGCCGGGCTGCACTTTGCATGCTCTTTCTGCAGCATGTGGAACACATATGTGTCCCTGGAAACATGGCCAATGTTGGCAACTATGAAATGGGCGGTCGCAGGGGCCCCCTATCGTCACAGTACTTCTCCTTCTCTTATACTGCAGGCTCTGATGAGATCCATCCGGACTATGAAGATATAAATATTGTAGACTGTATAAGATAAGTGATAAAAATGTAGTGCTTTACACAGTAAATTTTTTTTGTTTTACATACATGATCTGGACCCATTATGTATGTTAATGTGGTGTACACCTGTAGTTATCAGATGGCCTGCCTATAGCCACACCTCTGGCCACCCCCCCCCCCCCCCCCAAAAAAAAAATAAGTGTCCCTCTTTGACCATTTAACATGTTGTAATGTCATGAGCAGGACACAACACCAATATACTCAACACACATTTTTTCTTATTCAGTACATTTGCTTGTAATTCTCCCAACACAATGCACTATTACAGTAAGCACTAATGTGTGTAGTGGAGTGCTTTGTTTGTAAACATATTGGGTTTTTATGAAGATGTCTTTATAAGATATACTGAATATATCACTGCAGGCTGCAGTTGTGTAGCAGAATGATAACTAGGTCAGTACCAATGCTAATAAGTTGCCACCCTGTGTGCACTGCAGTGAGGCTTCCATCTTAATAGCAGCAGACACACAGTTATGTAAGAGCCCTGCTCTGTGTGCAAGTAACATGGAGGACGTCTACTAGCTGCCTGAGCTTCCGCTGCAAGAAAGGAAACGGGGAGGAGGTGACCTCTGTTACTAACAGGAAGCAAGCACAAGGCAGAGGACACTGATACAAAGTGGCAGGAAGCCAAGCCAGAGACTTGTGTGATAGGAGTGGGAGTACATGGACCCCCTTACTGTGCTGCTGCTGCTGGCAGCCGGCTGCTTCTTGTACTTTGTGCTGCAGTTAATCAGGTTCATTAAAGCAGATGCAGATTTAACCCTGTTGTGGGCAGAGAGGTTTGGGCATTCTCCAGGTAATGATCAGCTCTATATAGTTATTGTTAATATGAATGGATTGTGTGCATCATCGTTTGCCTCGTATGCTACAGTGCATGGCTAATCAAGGTGTGGCCAGGCATCCACAACTCTCAGCATGCCACACTACCTGAGGATTATGGGCGTTGTAGTCCTTATTTAGTTTTATTTTTTGCACACCTACCTTATACCATGTAGGTCTGGGATTTACTTCAGTAGATGAAAGGTTTTTGAAGTTTTTTTTTTTATTTTCACATAATGCATTAACCTGGTGTATATGCTTAGGTTTAACAACCCCTCCTCATAACCAAATAATTTAATAAAAACACATCATTACATAAATTATATTAATGGTAATAAATAGGTAACTTTTGGTACCTTGAAGGCACACCTACCTGTTGGCACAAAATGAAGTTAAGCTTGCATAAAATGTAGGCATTTCAAATAGAAATGTTTTAATGAAAGAATACAAATAAAGTATCTTATTGCTCTATTTGCACTATTATATAGCACATATTCTGACCCAAGATTCTAAACAACATTTCTACCCCCAGCTAAAGGGCAATTTATTTCATTAAAACATTTCTAACTTAAATCCCTACACTTTCTGCAATCTCTCAATTAAACATATTTTTTTTTGCTGACCATTGCCTTTTTAATTAAAGGTGCAGCTCAGAGCCAGGTAACTCTTGTTTATATGGAATTGTGTAGGCAACCTTTGATAATCCAGATGTGGAATACAACTCCTAGGACAATCAGTCAGGTTGCTGGAGTACCTCAGGTTATCCAGAGAGGTATATGCTTTATTAGATCTCATACAGAAATCCCAAATGCAGTAGGGGTTTTATATAGTGCTTGTGATTCTAAAGAAAAAAAGTTTTAAAAGTGGAGCAATCACCATGGGAACCAGTGGCACATTACTGCTAATAGCTTCATTTTTAGGTCTTCTGAAGATTTCCAGTTAGAAATTTTAACATGACTCTCCGGTATTTAGATTTCATCTATTTATTTTTTTTTAACGTATTTATTTCACAGAAAGTAAACTGAGCGGGTCTGTGGTTTGGGTGACAGGAGCATCAAGTGGGATAGGAGAAGAGTTATCTTACCATTTGGCCAAACTGGGGTCCCTGCTAGTCCTGTCAGCAAGACGAGAAAATGAATTACAAAGGGTGAAACAAAAATGTTTAGGTAAGTGGAATTTAGTTAATGTTTCATTGTGTAAATATTTGAGATTTTAGAAAATAACGTTTAGGTGTCTGGTAGATAAGTTTGCTACCAAGTAAATTTTAAACCTCATGACTGCAAGAACAAGACCGTTCTCTCCCAAAATATGGCAACATTGTCTTGATTTGTTTAAGGTTACATTAACATTTCTGTGGTTAAAAAATATTTATATTTAGTACAAATATGGAAGTTGTGGTCTGAAACATACATTGTGTACGACTGTACACTCAGAATTTTCAAAGCACAGGCAGGGGTGGAGCTTAAGTTTAGCTTTCCAATTTTTTTTTCATGCTTAATCCGAATATAGGGATATAAGATCATACATGGCTGCAGTGGTACTGCAAAGAATGTCTTTTAGAAATCTGTCACGGCGCACAGGGCCTTAAATAAGATGTGGGGTCCAGGACCATCACAAGAAGTGTAAACCACAACTGCTGCAACATCATTAACACTATACGGATAGGAATTACGGTGAAAGGGAAATGTTTTAAATGTATCTATGTAGGTTTGTTTCATATAACATTTAAGTTATTTGCCTTGACACCTATACATAATTTCCTTCTTCTAAAGCCGGGGTAGGCAACCTACTGAAGCTGCTGATGAACTACATCTCCCATAATGCTCTTTCATCAAGGGGCTGGCAGAGGAGCATGGGAAATGTAGTCCTTTGACATCTAGAGGGCCGTAGGTTGCCTACCCCTGTTATATAGATCTTTACTGACTTGCTATATATTGTGATTTACAGAGTGCAGTAATTTGGAAGATAAAGATATTTTGGTGGTTCCTCTCGATCTGACTGATACAAACGCACACAAAGCCGCCACGGAAAGGGTCCTGAAGCATTTTGGCCACGTAAGCAGTTATTCACAGGTTTCTATTCTACTAACAAGCTGCCTGCTGGAGAAACCTTGGTGGCTTTTGACACCTTGCAAGGCCAAAATCTTAGGGATATAGTCAGTGAGCTTTGGTGACTTTGTGCAAAACACAGGCGAACATAACTGCGAATCTTTCCAGCTCGATGGTTTTGGCTTCCATTTTGCAATTCAGATGTGTCAACACGATGGTTCATGAATGAACAGCTGAGTGACAAATAAATGAGACACGTCACTAATCTGCACCCACGTTTCTGCTATCCACTAAATCTGTAACCCACCTCCAATTCTCGAGGCCGGTTGCAGTTAAGTAATGGTATCTCTTTTTTCGCTCGGGTTTTAATTTGGACAACACGTGTTGAGCATGATGGGAGTTGCAAGCCTCTTCTTCTGCAGGGATGTTTTGCGCTGTAGCTGTAAACTGCAGTATGATGCAGTACAGTAACTAGGAATGATATCCATGCTTGCCCTTGCTACACTTGCTTCCTGCAAAGCCTATCATACTCAACACGTGCTTCTCATGATAGGAGTTGCGATGAACAAATCATGAAATGGCAATTCTAGAGAAGAAAGTAAAGGCTGATACTGCTGCAAGGACTTAGATAAGTAAGTTCCAGACCAAAGGTAAGTATTAGGACCATAATTGTAGATAAAATCATTTTTGACTCTTTAACCCATTACCAGTTTTGAGAGCCTATAAAGTAACTAAGAGCCAGAATGCTATAATTCAGATCTCCCAAATTCTAGTCTAACTAAAGGGTTTACTCAATAAATAGCTATGTGCAGGGAATTGAGACGAGAATTCCAAACTTAAGACCAAAGTAGCTGAGCTGAAAGATTTCTCTCATTCAGCTACATTGGAGAATTTTTCCAGCTCAGCTACTTTGGCCTAAAGTTTGAAACTCCCTGCAATTCTCTCTGTATTGAGGAGACCCTTACGTTTTCCAGTTGTATGAACTGGCGAGACATCACTTGGAGTACTGTATGCTGTACTGGTACAGATTAGAACTACTAAACTGGTTTGTAGATTTCAGGATAAAACTTACCAGGAAAGGTTAAAGGATCTTAACATGTATAGCTTGGAGGAAAAATTATATGATGGAAACATTTAAATACATAATGAGAATCAACACTGTAAATAAGGTATGTATATGTAAAATTAGAAAAACTACTATATGCATGGAATAGCCTTCCAGCAGAAGTGGTAGCGGTTAATACAGTGAAGGAGTTTAAGCATGTACGGGATAGGCATTAGGCTATCCTAGATATAAATTAAGGCTGGTGATTAATGAAAAGATTCAGATTGATTGTTTTTCTCATGGGCCGAATGGTTATCAGCTGACACATTCAATGTTTCTCTGTTCCACTTTGTAGGCCGTCCCCATATACTGAATGTTTTGGTTACGGTGTATTCACGCTAAAATGTAACATTTCTCAGAAACGCTCAATATTTTCGAGTACAAACCATATACTAACGCACAGTGTTTTTTTTCCTTGCAGATTGATGTTTTGGTAAATAACGGAGGGCGGTCACAGCGCTCACTGGTTGTGGATGCTGAGCTGGAGGTTTTTCGTGCATTAATAGAGCTCAATTATGTGGGCACTGTTTCTTTAACCAAACATGTTCTGCAACATATGATTGAGAGAAAGAAGGGGAAGATCGTCACTATTAGCAGCATCACTGGCTTTATTGGTGCACCTCTGTCTTCTGGCTATGCTGCCAGCAAACATGCTCTCCACGTAAGTATTAAAACGATCTGTTTGTTGGCTATTTACCCAAGTGTAATCAATAGGATGTCTTTAAAGGGACACTCCCACCAACAAAAATGAAAAGGATTTACTTTTTTTTCATTTTGCATTGTTAATTTCAGATATCTTTTTTTTCTAATTATATTTTTATTTGGTTTTAGTTTTGTAACACAATTCCCAGACATAAAAACATGAAACATTTTGGAATGCTTTGCAGGTGCAACAGGTCAGCCATCAGCATCATCAAACCAACATAAAAGATAATCATACAGATAATGCTATTAATAATGCAAAAGACATATCTGAAATTAGCAATACAGAATAAAAACTTTACATTTTTTGGTGGCAGTGTCCCTTTAAGTTTGAAATTCCCAGCAAATCTCTCTTTTATGTATCAGCCATTTTTGCTTCCTCTTGTGTACCATGTATTATATCATATTGCACCTCCCCACCCCCTTAATTTAGAGTGTAAGCTTGTGGCCAGGACACATATATTATATATATATATATATATATCCTCATTATTTGTCTCTGTCTGTCTGTTGTATCTTACAAAATGCATTGTATTAAGCGTTGTGCAAATTGTTGTCACTATAAAAATGTAGATTTTTTTTATTTTATAGGGATTTTTTAACAGTCTTCGAACTGAACTTGGTTCTTATCCAGACATAATCATTAGTCTTGTCTGTCCTGGGCCTGTACAGTCCAAAGTAGTGGAAAATGCCTTTTCCAACAAGGTATCTGAGGTAAATATTCTAGTTTATACCAGTGTTGTACAGCTTTTCAATGAAGAAGGGTTGGGGGGCAGATATTATTTAACATACTGGTAATCCAACAAAGTATTTAACAAGGGAGGATTCATTAATCTTTATTAATCCTGAGGATGTTACTATTAACTCATTTAATGGTCCTCATTTTTCCAACCTCGGAAGGATGAAGGGATGAATCAAGCCTGCCAGAAATTGAAGATTGATCATAATCTCCTCATGACACACTGAGCTGTATTACCAGCTATGTTTACTGGTTGCATTAAAGCAGGGCTCGACAAACCCCGGGCGCCAGGTCGCCATGGCGACCTGGAAAGTAAGCCTGGCGCCCGGGTGCCTATAACTTCATAGCCCCGTTGCCGTTGCCATTCGTGTTTTGGATTTTGCGAGGGGGTAGTCTGTGCAGATTGCACAGACAGTAAGCTCCGCCCCCTCGCGCAACGTGTGAGTGAGTGCTGGGTGTCGTCACTTGACAACCCAGCACTCATCCGAAAGAGCAAGGAAGATTGGCTGAAGCACGAATGTTCCCCAGCCCTGCAATGAGGTAAGGCAGCAGGGAGGAGGAACATTCGTGCTGCAGCCGATCTTCACTGCCATTTCGGATGAGTGCTGGGTTATCAAGAGACGACACCCAGCACTCAGAAGTTAAGAAAGGGAAAAAAAAACAAAATAAAAACTTGTGTATGTGTGAGGTGTATATGTGTATGTGTGAGGTGTATATGTGTATGTGTGAAGTGGGGGGTGTATATGTGAAGTGGGGAGGGTGTATATGTGAAGGGCGGGATATGTATATGTGAAGTGGGTTGGTGTGTGTATATATGTGAAGTGGGTTGGTGTGTGTGTGTATATGTGAAGTGGGTTGGTGTGTGTGTGTGTGTGTGTGTATATGTGAAGTGGGTTGGTGTGTGTGTGTATATGTGAAGTGGGTTGGTGTGTGTGTGTATATGTGAAGTGGGTTGGTGTGTGTGTGTGTATATGTGAAGTGGGTTGGTGTGTGTGTGTGTATATGTGAAGTGGGTTGGTGTGTGTGTGTGTGTATATGTGAAGTGGGTTGGTGTGTGTGTGTGTATATGTGAAGTGGGTTGGTGTGTGTGTGTGTATATGTGAAGTGGGTTGGTGTGTGTGTGTGTATATGTGAAGTGGGTTGGTGTGTGTGTGTGTATATGTGAAGTGGGTTGGTGTGTGTGTGTATATGTGAAGTGGGTTGGTGTGTGTGTATATGTGAAGTGGGTTTGTGTGTGTGTATATGTGAAGTGGGTTTGTGTGTGTGTATATGTGAAGTGGGTTTGTGTGTGGGTGTATATGTGAAGTGGGTTTGTGTGTGGGTGTATATGTGAAGTGGGTGTGTGTGTGTGTATATGTGAAGTGGGTTGGTGTTTGTGTGTGTATATGTGAAGTGGGTTGGTGTGTGTGTGTATATGTGAAGTGGGTTGGTGTGTGTGTGTATATGTGAAGTGGGTTGGTGTGTGTGTGTATATGTGAAGTGGGTTGGTGTGTGTGTGTGTGTGTATATGTGAAGTGGGTTGGTGTGTGTGTGGTGTATATGTGAAGTGGGTTGGTGTGTGTGTGTGTGTTTATGAATTGCATGTATGTTTGCGTGATTGTCTGGCTCCTAAAAAAAATTGCTGGCTCCTAGAATCAAATTACATTTGTCAAGCCCTGCATTAAAGTTAACGCCATATTTGTTGGATTGCATGTTTCATACTATCTGTAGTCTATGGGCAACTCATTTTAAACATTGCCCTAATCTGCTATGTTCTGTTTAATATAAAGATTGCATTAAGTGCAGGCATTTTAAATAGAAATGATTTAATACAAGTATACACTTAAAAGTAACCCATTGAACCCTCTATGCTCGACAGGAGGCGGCCATCTTGGGTCAGTTTAGGTTCTAAACAGTATGTCCGCCCCTGCCATAGCAATATATATATAGAGCAAAGGATCAATAAGATACATTATTTGTATTCTTTCATTAAAACATTGCTATTTAAAATGCCCACACTTAATCTAATCTTTTAGTTAAACATTACTTAATGTTTTCCTTATAGTGTTCCTTTAAGACATTTTTTAGTCTACATTGTTATGTTGTAAATATAATTTATGTGAAACTCTGAAAGGTGTGATTTTGGAAGTAAAGGGTTGTTCTGAAGGCTATATTCTAACACGGACAGGGTTACAGATTAACCTTTGAATATACATTTTAATTGTTCGTCTTACACATATAACTGTTCCTCTGTTTTAGAAACCTGACACCAAATCAGACCAGTCTTACAAAATGGCCACCGAGCGGTGCGTGCGGCTGATATTGGTTACCACTGCAAATAATCTGTACGAAACCTGGATCTCAGACCAACCGTACTTAACATTTTTTTATCTTTGGCAATATGCTCCGACTTTGGCAAGGCGGCTAACGGCTAAGATTGGTAAACGGAGAATTGAAAATTTCAAAAGTGGAATAGTAAGTTGTTCTTAAGTAATGTACAGTTCTAAAAAAAGGAAATGTTTAACTCTGATATTTGGATTGTAGTTACCGTATTTTGCGGCGTATAAGACGACTGGGTGTATAAGACGACCCCCCAACTTTTGAGAAGATTTTATTGGGTTAAAGTCATCTTATATGCTGGAAAATAGTATCTATATTTTAACTTTTGAGACTATAGATTTTTATGAACACACTTTTATTCAGCTACATAACAAATGAGTAGGAAATGCTCTCCAGATTTTACATGGATCTGTCCACTACTTGTGTGTTGTGCATTAATTACAGGCACAGTAATAGTTATTTAAATTCCCTTACATTGACGGCCATCTTATCTTGCTGCTGTGGTTTATCTTTCATATCCTCTCCATATTTAGAGATGGAGATCTTGCTGCTATCTTGTGCCACATTCTGATGCAAACTAATGTATAGCCGTCTTGTCAGCTTCAAGGAATCTGCATGTGTAGTACCTCTCGGTGACTGCTTCTTCCAAAAAGACACAGTAAGAACTCCATCTTTCCATATTGCAGGAAATGGAAGCATAACATATATTGCAACAAACTACAGCAGCAAGAACTGTCCTAAAACTGTTCGACAACTTATTTAATTATTGTCTACATGTGGTGGAAGGTATTTGAATAGTTTCACTGTACATACCCCATCAGCACTCTCTGGAATTCAGTATGCTCTATATATGGGCAGAGTAGATGGACAAATGGTTCTCATCTGCCGACGCGTTCTACGTTTCTTTATATTTGGTACACTTGCCATTTCAACACAAATTCTTCTTTACAATTTCTCTCTTATATTATTCCTGTCACATCTAAAACACATAGGCTTGATGTATTTTACAAAAAATTCACCAAATGGGCTTCTCTTGTAAACTGTGGCTTTTTTAAATATTTTTTTCTTCTTTAGGATGCTGATGCTTCCTATTTTACAAAAAAGGCCAATTAGAAGATAAGAATATTACCTGCATAGAAGATCATCATTAGAGCTGGTTTTGTTTTTCATTTTTATCAATTGTAATATGTTCTATACTTCCCAAGAACAATAGTTCTTTACAATCAGCAGTAACAACTGGGTCTTTGGTCTAATTAACCCCGTAAAGACACAACATATACATACATCATGAATACAAACAATCCATATCAAAGAACAACTATCAGTGTAAGATCAAGTTCTGTTTTAATTGAAAGATTGCATTAAGTATGGTTATTTTAACTAGAAATGCTTTTAATGATTCTTTCAATTAAACATGCTTTTTTATGACGAAAGTTGTCCTTTTAAATCCTGCTTTATAAGCATAAATATGGCACCAGCGTGTGGTTTTGTTAGCGGACACTAGATTAGAAAGAGACATTCACAAGACACGCACAAGACAAAATTCTAAGAAATCTCTTGTCCTTAAGCAGTTAATTATACCAGCGCATGTCAGACTTACCGGCTATGGAATGATAAAACACCGGCATTCCACGGATTTCTATTTAACACTATAACCACAAAAAGAGAAAACGCACACACAAAAAGAGTGAAAATAATAGAATATATACTCTATCTGAGCTGGCAGCACCCGTGAGAGCGCTCCTTCAACGCTCTAAACAAATCTTCACCAAGGGGCGCACACATGTAGGAAGAAAAAAACTATTCAGAGTGTAAAATAACACTGTATAACCGTGAGTGTAAATACTGCACGTTCAGCTACACAGACTGAAACAGGCTTATCCTAAAAGTTCTTTAACTCTTCATGACTAAAAGATATCGAATACAGCGACCGATGGAACAGTATCATCCAGATAAGTGGTAAGAGTAAAGTATTGCACTAACAACAGGATACAGCACACAACAAGTGTGCAAACATGCAGTGTAAACATAGTAGCAGTCATGTGTAAGGCAGGAATACAGTGTTACACTATATTCTTTATATAATCTGCATGGGTTAAAAGGACATATAGACCATCTCTCTGCAGTCTTACATTGGCTTGCCAGGCCTTATCTCCAATGAAGAAATGGATATACTTTTAACAAACCATTTTTTGTGGATGTGTTTGGCATAAAGATGCTGAAAAAAGTATTGCATAATATGTTGTACAGGTCTATTCACTAAAAAGTGAGTTGAGAGGAATGTTAAATCTCAACAATTTAGCTATACATTGTACAGGCACAATACTGGAGAGTTTGCTTAGCTTCCGCACAATGCATAGGTAAAATGCTGCGGTGAAGCATTCATCTCACCTTTTAGTGAATAGACGCACGTGTGATCACTACAGAATAGTAACCAGGTGTATCATTTGCAGTAAACATTTAGTATTCCAACACTCCTAAAGCATATAAAATAGTTCAAATAGTGTATCACTCAACTTAAATTGGCTTAATTCCAGTTTAAAAAATATGGTTTCATTCTTTGTTGATAAAATGCTATTTTGTGTTTTATATTTGTTGTTTTTGGTATTTTTTTTTTTTCTATATCACTTTTAGTTGCAGCCCTGTTAGTAAATAATATCAGTAATGTTTTTCAAAATGCTTTCAAATTCACAATACCCCTCCTACCCCAAACAAACTGGCCAGCAGAAATGCAACATTACACTAACCTCCAAAAGTATAACACGGCCATAAAACCACTTTACTTTCAAAAAAAAATTTGATTTTAACAAATTGACTGTAGCTTTTGTAACTACAAATATGAATCTGTTGCGCTATAATCATTTAATGCAGGGCTTGACAAATGTTTCATGGCCAAACAGACCAATTCAGGAGCCAGGGGACTTGGTACTTCATAGGCTTCTATATAAATCAAAATGCTTAGGAGTCAGCAACATGTATTTTAGGAGATCTGGCTCCCAGGATTTGTCAAGCCTTGATCTAAGGGTCTACTCAATCAAGAGAGAATTGCGGGGAATTCTCCTTTTATTGCGTAGACTCCTTTAATGGTAATTTTCAGGTGCCAATACTACTTTAACTCCTTTGTGACGAATGGCGCTTCCGTCCCAGACGACGCAAGCACCAAAACGCCACACAATGGCAGAGACCCGATCACGGTCTTAATAAACCCTGTGGATCCCTACCAAAAAGATTGCAAGACCTCCCGACGTGTGACATCATCTGACAGGTAGGATCCCGCTGCAAGTCCCTGCAAGGGGAGCCGTTATACTCTGGACGTTCTATGCCGTCCTAGCGTCTTTTGGGACAAGTAAAATTAGGACGGCATAAAACATCCTAGCGGCACGAAGGGGTTAAAGAACTACATTTTGCAATAATTAATAAAGTAATGTTTTATTAAACTACATCTTAACTCCTGCAAATGAAACCGCAAAGACTGATTTATTACAATCCACATTTATATTTTATAAAAGTGATATGATACATTATACCTAATTTGGTCAGACACTGAAGATTTTTGTGCATTTACAAAAGGAGACAGTGACTGGTTTGTAGTCATTAGTCCAATTGCTATAGTATTGAAAGAGAAATGCATCCAAGTGCACACGTCTAGAGGTAACGTGAAACACAACGGTCTCCAAAGAACTGTGTACATGCAACTGATATAATAAAAATAATAAACACCCAAAGTACAACAGCAGTGTCTGCTGTGAAACGAAACAGAGGGTTTCCCACTGAACATGCAGAAACATTGTACCAAGGGTTAATACAAAGGCACGTGGAGTGGTGTAGAGGAATAAATCGGATATCCAAGTGGAGGGTCTGCTGCTTGAACGGTGAGGTTGCGTAAGAGCACTGGATGGGCTTGGATGCTGTAGCGTTCTTCGTCGTCGTTTGTTGCGTACAGCAGTTCCCAAGATAGATTGGCCCACTGCCCCCGAATGGCTTCTGCATTCAGCTTTCCCATCTGTACCAGCTGCTCCTGAAGGGTGAGAACTCTTCCTGTGTAAACTCCCTAAATGTAGAGGAACAAAATACACAGATCAAAGAACAAACTCTCTTAATAGAGAGAAGTCATAATGGGATTTAAAACGTAAGGCCAAGTCGCAGAGTTGGAAAACTTCTCCGAAGGGCTTTAGTCATGACAGAGAGAATTGAGAAATAAAGTTCAAGCATAAGGCCAAAGTTGTCGAGTTGGGAAAATTCTACCATTCAACGAAGTTGAATTATTCCTCCAACTTTGACCTTAAATTTGAAATTCCTTTCTCAATTCCCTGAAAGTCTCTCCTTCGTGAATTAAGCCCTAAGTCTTAAGGTTTTACAGGTTCCCTGCAAGAGGATTATTAACAAGAATAGCTCATTGCCCTGATCATGTGCACTCTACACAACGCTTACCAGCTCAATGACAAGCATCAATATGCATAGAACCTGTGTGCGTGTTAACTTGTTTGAATGCACAATGTATAATAAGCTAAACTTGAAGCCATACTGTCTCTTTAATTATGTCAGGGATGTTAGGGCAAGTGGAATATTATACTTAGCTGTTAAGAAATGGCAGAGATGGTAACCACTCTCTGTGACCCCTGAAGGTGTGTGCCCAATGTGTTATCACACTCGTCTCAACCAATTCAGTTGTGGAAAGTACAGATGTTCTACGCTGATATCTGATAACCACCATGATTTAGATTTTCTGATAAGCAAAAGAAAGTGGAATGCAGTCTGCCCTGAGAGCTAGACTTTCTACTGTCCTATTCACAGTTTAGTTATTCCTTCTGCACTGTATGATATTATTTTGCTATGTGTAAAGAGAAAATAAATATAATTTACCCCTCCACGCTAGTAGGAAGTTCCATGCCGTTCTAAACCACAGGTGCCTAGACGCTCTAAGGATGGCATAGAATGTCCCAACCATTACAGCTCATCGTGGCCCCCCTGTGCTGGGGTTCCCCTCTGTCACTTTGAGTGGTCTCAGTCTGACGTTGAAAACGTAGCCGATGCTCAAAGTGAGCGCCAGCTACATTTTACTAAAACATGACAAGCCCAAATTTCCAGGTTCGGGCAATCCTCTGTAAAGTCTTGTGCTATTTTGGCAGGTACCAACAGAGTCTCTGCCTTTGTGCCCCTTTTTAGTGTTTAAGGACCAAAGCACTATGAGGCATGAAAGGGTCAAACTGATTTCAGATCTAGAGTAGGCAATAGACTGCAAACTGCCACATTAAATGGGGGATAAAACCTTAAAAATAAACATTTGGCATACCTTTTGCCTTTGTTCAATATACTCGAACGAATAATATACCTATGAATCTTATCTAATATAAGCATTTTATATGCTCCCTCATCAGCTCTAGTTCCGACATCTTGTCTAACTCCTCTGAGGCTTTGGCCTTTTCTTACTGTTCAGATTCACATATAACTTACTCTCTCCTAAGTTCCATGATTGCCACACAGACACAACACTCCGTGAAGCAATACCTTCACATGACTTCTAACCAAACCTTTGGTTTTTTTGGACAAAGTTATCTTTGGAATGGTACACAGAAACGATATAAAAGAGGGAGAAATGCCCTTTCATGTATTCAGGGCCTAGGGATTGCTATATGTGTTCGATTGTGGATATATTTCATTATTTTTTATGTATGATAACTGACTACATTGGTGTTTCATGTAATTAGTATGGTTACACTGCTGAACTGACTGACTAAAATTTTTTTTATAAGATTTATACACACTATATGGACAAAAGTATTGGTACACACCTCTTAATTATTGAATTCACGTATTTCAATCAGACTCATTGCCGCAGGTGTATAAAATCAAGCACCAAAATCTTACCACTCTAAGTGGTATCATTGGAAAGTGGAAGCGTTTAAGAACAGCAGCAACGCTGCCACAAAGCGGAAGACAAGGTAATGTCACAGAGCAGAGTCACTGAGTGCTGAGGGGCATGGTGCGTAATAGATGCCAATGATCTACTGATTCCATAGCCGAAGATTCCAAACTTCCGCTGACATTAATATCAGCACAAAAACTGTGCCTCATGGATTGGGTTTCCAAGTAGAATGCCAAGGGTCGGATCGAGTGGTGTAATGCACGCCGCTACTGGACACTGGAGCAGTGGAAACATGTTCTGTGGAGTCTCCATTCACACTTCCCTGTTTGATGGGCAAGTCTGGGTTTGGCGGATGCCAGGAGAACCTGCCTGTCTACATTGTGTCAACTGTAACGTTTGGTGGAGGAGGGATACAGGTATGGGGCTGTTTTTCAGGGGTTGGGCTAGGCCCCTTACTTCCAATGAAGGGAAATCCTAGTGCTTCAACATTCCAAGACCATTTGGACAATGCTATCCTGTCTGTGGGAACAGTTTGGTGAAGGCCCTTTTCTATTCCAGCATGACTGTTGCCATAGCTGCAAAGGGGGGACTAATTACTATGTCTATGTAGTTAGAATGTTGTCATACAAGTCTGTTGGTGTAAAGGTCAGATGTCCAATACCTTTGTCTATGGGTGTGTCTAGATATATATATATATATATAATTTTTTTAATTTGTCCAGGAGATTAAGGCAAAAACCACGTAATGATGGCCATTGTCCTAAATGTGTTGTGTGATGTCTACATCGATACTTGCAAACACGAGCATATGTAAACCGTGATTATAATTACATGTGGCCATGCTCATGACATTATACTTTGCTTGCTCTAGTGTTGCAGTTTAAGCGTGTTCCTCTCTTACAATCTACACATGGGCCTAGAATTTTAGGAACACAACAAAAGTGTTCAGCATAAAGAGCAGTTATGGTGCAATCTTTATAAAAACCCACTAAACGTTCCTACTGATTACAGTGCTGCCTTAGTGGTGGGGTATTCAATCATTCATTCTAGGAATGGGACCCCACAGTTTTTGGGTAGCTAAATTCACTCCAATGAGTTTAAAATGGTGACGTCGCACTTTGTAAATAATGAAAGTATCAAGGATCTACAAATAACTTGTAGACACAAATCAAATCTCCAACTCAGGGTTCCAGTGCGATGATCTGAATCTGTTATCTGCTGTAGCAAACTTTGACCTGTATGATGTAGTTACTTATTGTCTAACGGTGACAGATAGCGCAGCTTGTAACTGATTACAGGCGGTTCTTGTAAGAGCAGGACTGATTACAGGCGCTTCTTGTAAGCATTTTCTTTGCTTATCTAATGCAATAACAATAATGTGCAATCTATTTGTGCAGCCTGTATGGACCTTCTTTTTCTCTGTTCTTGGCATAGCTAGATTACTCTGGGTAAACAGTGATAGACATGATTATTTAGTGAAACCTCAAGTTCAATGTTTAACCCCATGGCGCAAAAAGACATATATATATATATATATATACACACATACACACACACATGCCCTGTGCTTTCCTGCATTTGGTGACACAGGAAGTATACATATGTTTAAATGAGTGGAGGATACAATCAACACTGCTTAAACAGGGTTGTTGTAATGCCTCGATGTCGAGGCATTAAGTAACACCAAAATTTGGCCTCACAGGAGGGGATGGGACTCTTCATCGCGGCTGCTTCCGCGCAGCCGCTTCACTGCCGACTCTGCAGCACAACACAGATCGTCGCTGGAGATTTCATCGCGGGACATTTCTTCGCTAAAGGTAAGTATTTGACCTATTTTAGTTTAAGGGTGGTTAGAATTAGGGTTTAGGGGTTTAGAATTAGGGTTTAGGGGGTTAATTTTAGTATTAGGGTTTGGGGTTAATTTTAGTATTAGGGTTTAAGGGGTTAATTTTAGTATTAGGGTTTAAGGGGTTAGTATTAGGGTTTAGGGGGTTAGTATTAGGGATCGGGGTTAGTATTAGGGTTTGGGGGTTAGTATAAGGGTTTAGGGGGTTAATTTTTATATTAGGGTTTAGGGGGTTAGTATTAGGGGTCGGGGGTTAGTATTAGGGTTTAGGGGGTTAGTATTAGGGTTCGGGGGTTAATTTTAGTATTGGGCTTTGGGAATCATTTATTGGGGGGGGGGGTTATTTTTGTTTTACTTTTACATTTGTAAGAGCTGACAGTTCAGCGCTGAACTGTCAGCTCTTACATAACCGCGGCCGCGATGAAACGGCCGCGTTATTCTTCATTGCGGACAGTTCAGCGTTCTAACTGCCGCGCTGAACTGTCAGCGATGAAGATGCGGCGAACAAGTGTCCTAGACCCCTCACAGGATACCGCAATCACTCCATGGGCAGCATGCTCCTCCAATATGGCGCTGCCCTGTATACGCCAAGAGCAATGGAGATGATCAGATATCAGTTAGCTGGCTGACTCATTCACTCAATGTATAACTAAAGACATGGTGTTAAGACTATTGTTTACAGCAATCCAAGATTTGGATATTTTTTTTCTTGGCAAAGTGAAAAAAGGTGAATAGATTTAACCATAAATAAACTGTAATGAAAATCACATTTTGTATTTCACATTTCTATTGTTTCGAATCCTATTTCACACAAAATGTAAACTGTTCTTAAATTTTTAACAGGATAAGCATAAAAACTGATCAGAAATGCCCGTGGAAGGTGATGCTACGCATGTTATAAGGCTTCTCTTGTTTGGTTATAATTCCTTGTTAATGATGGTTTTAGGGCAAATGAATGCAAGTCTGATCTTTAAATGCTGCCAACTAGTTGCATTTTACAGATTAAGCAGAAGTGAAAAAAAAAAATGTCAATGTCAGTTTGCATACACAGAACGTGATATAAACATATGGGTCGTGTCCGCAGGGGAAGGCTAGCAACTTTAGGCCTAGTGAGTCATAGATTCCTCAACCATCTCCGTGACATGGCAGCCTGGACGTCCATGTCCGCCATCCAAACATATGCATCTAAATTCCTACCCAACGATGGTTCAGAAGCCTTTTTAATTTGCCCGAAAATAACTGTCTGATCAAAAGGAGGGTTTAGTCTCTCTTTAACCCGTTCAGTTAAACCGTACACTTCTTAGAACGCCAGACTTAATACAAATTATGTATCCCCTCTGTGTCTTACGTGACAATGCATAAAAGCAACCCCATAAACACTAAATTGGTTTCTTACCATATTTGGGTCATGACCTAGAGAAAAAAGGTATGGTTTCTCCTGTAAAACAGCCTGTTGCCATTCTGGGTCTGATACTAGACCAATATACCAGTCATTATCATATTCTTCAAAATAGTTGATGAGTTCCTTGAAATTTTCTACTGGACCCAGACTTGACTTATCTACCATCAGCTTAAACGTGTACCTACAAGAAAAACATGCCAGTGACATGCATAGGAACAAAACACTTAATACACAGAACATTATACATCATAATAGGACAAGAAAAACACAATTCTATGTGTGGCAAAATATGTGTATTAATTAGGGGGGTGGGGGGCATTTGGGTAGCCCCTGGCCCCAAGTATTAATAGGGGGCTGGACATGTGGTGGATTGGGCATTCTGGCCACTGCTTTTAGGGGGGAGGAGACAAGAGGTGACAATTTAACGCTTGGTAATAACAGCCTTTAAAACTTTTTTTCCCCCAAAATTCCGTTAAAACCCTTACCACTGAACTAGTGCTTTATTGCATTAAATTTTCATTGAATCGCACAATATTCTGTTCAGAATATAGTGCAGTAAAATAACCTAATACTTAGAAAAGACATAACGGTAGGCATTGAATCCATCTGGAGTTTGCAATATATGCAAGGTGATGTAGTTCTGTTAAAGAGGCACATCTAATAAATGGGCCAACAGCATGCAGTATTTAATACTGAGAACCACTGCTGTCATTTATTTTGTTAGAAATATGCAATACATATAGAAATGGTGCACCTGGTGCAGACCATACAGCTCTTACCTGAACGCTTTCAGTGCAAGTTTAAATAATTCTGGTTTCCCAGTTAACCAATCCAAAGACACAGTCCAAGGGATGCCTCCCAAATAGGCCCTAAATAACCACGCAGAACAAGGAGTTGAGTTGTCTGTTCCGAACATGGCATAATAAATGGAAGTCAGTGCTTGGATATACATGTCTCTCAGCTGCCTGTCTTTGATGAGATCATCACGCACAATCGAAGGTTTCTGGTTGAGGTGATGGAAATCCAGTTGGGTAAAAACAAATTCATACCATTCTGTAGGAAACATCTGCTTCATCTCGTTCATTTTTAAATTCGTTAAGGAAATTAGAATCCAGTCTTGAGGTACACTAAGAAACCTTGAATAGCGACAATTAAATTCCACCATGTTAAAATGTTCGACACAGGTTTGCTTTCCTTTGTCTGTTGCAGGAAGACCAAATCCAACCACAGAATAAAGTTTATCAACCGCTATGTCTTGCTCTATGTAATTATCTACATGTTGTGTTTGTACACTCCCTGGAATAGACAGCTCGTCGCTAGCTGAGATGATGATTGGTTTAGCTCCAGTTTTCTTTGACGATGGAAGAATCTCGAAAATATCTTCATCAGACCACTCGTCGAAGCCATCTCCAGTGAGACTATCTTCATCCCTCACTGCATCGTTTTGTACTGCTGTTTGAGCTCTCGGCCTTTCTTTGTAGCTCTCTGGCAGCGTGATGTTGTGTTCTTCGTTTTGATATACAGCTGTGTTTTTTTGTGCTCGTGATTTTTTGTAACAAGACTGAATAAGCACCCACAAAAGCACTTTGATGAAGTCCTCTCTGAACTGTTTCAAATTCTCATGAGAGTCGATTATTCCAGAGAGTACGTTCCGAGCATCAGAGTAAACCCGTACTGGGACAACCGTGCATGGCATTAAAATGTTCCCAAAATGGTGGTTTAGCGCAAAGCGGCCTGTATTTTCCGCCTGTTCGAAAGCCATTTCAAACACCTCATCTACTCTCCGAGCTTCAGCAGTGTGACAGGATGTCTCCTGCAACTCTAATCCCTTAAACAATGAGGAAACAACATCATTAGATCTTTTTTAGTAAAACCTCTTTTACTTTTGGTAAATCCGCCACTACTTTCCTCAGGACAGTAATTTACCTTCACATTAATGCAGCAGTAAGTGTATCCTCTTTCGAGGATTAGCAGCCATATCAGCCGATCTTGAAAGCGGCAGAGATAGTGTGATCCAGGTGTAACCAGGCCTGCAACATTCAACGATAAAGAAGTTTCATTAATTAAGTATTCATTTTAAATTCACACAACTCGCACCTCATGCCGTTTCTCTTGTGAATGGCTAGGGCGAAATACAATATAAATTCTAATCATATACCTCTGTCCAGATTGTTTTTTGTTTTACAGAAATAAAAAAAGGGGAAACCATCATGAAAGCCATGCTTCTATTTCCATGTGTGTTTTTCTGGTAACAGCGATGCTCAAATAAGTCTCATCACACTAAAAACTAATCTGGTTCTAAGATTTTCCTTCTGTGGCCATCACACTGGTGGCCAACTCTCAGGCAGCCACGATGACGTACCCTGAATAAAACTACTATATCATTGCAGCACAGAGCTTCTGGTGGCTAGAAACTAGTGTGTCTGTGGCTATTTTTTTAGGGTTTGTCATGGCAGCTGCCTGGGAATGCCAAGAGCTGGTTGAGAACCACTTCTCATGAACATAAGCTTTATGTAAAGAAAAGAAAATATGCATGCATATAAAAACCAGATCTGGGACGAACAATAAAACGGGAACCAAGAAGGCATGTCTCCAAAGATCCCTGCTGCTGGCTTCATTTTTGATTCTTTCACATAGAACTCTATGGTCGTACCATTTCCTTTGCTCCTAAAATAAATAGGCTGTCTCCTGAATTGGTCAAGTTATCTTAAAAAGTCTAGCCCTGGCCTTGTCAGGCCCTGGCCTAATCTATAGGCAGCCTTAAACTGAAACACGGAGACCGCTGTAAGGCAATAGTAAGTGTGTCCTTCTCATCTCAGTCTTACCCACATTTAGAAAAATATTAACGCATTATAAAAAGTAACTATTTATTTAAGAAATAGAAACTATTACCGCTTTTTGTATTCACCCCTAGCCCCCAATTACCCTCTAAATGGAACCATGGGCAGTTACTACCTTCATCATGCCCATTACCCAGCCTGGCCAGTGGTCAAGTAAGGGTGAGGTAGGGTTTCCAAGTACCCCTTACCTCACCTGAAGCAATATTCCTGTTCTCTTGCTTCCTTAACCTCTTTTGTTCATTTAGTTCTCCAATTGTTGGGTGGGGATGAACCCTTCACCCTCTGGAGGTGGGCCCTGGGCACATGCCTACATTGCCCATTGGAAAAAGATGCCCTGACTACGGGAAAAAAATACAGTCTGCATCAGACCTTGTGTGGAACTGTAAGGAAATAGCTGGGAGTAGATGAGAGGGGAGATGATGTAAGCTCCAGTTATTAGGATTAATATATCACTTGGGAACTAATGAAAGATTAAACATGACATCACGAAACGAGGAACATGACATATTTCACATTGGAATTCCATATAAAATCATATGAAATCCCAAAAAGCTTAATGTTTAGGAAAGTGAGCCTCTTTTGGATGACTAGTCATTTATTTATTTTTTGAATATATTATTTTCATTGTGGTTTAAAAGGAGAGTAAAATTAAATTCATACACAGAGGAAAAACTTGTTTAACCCTGTAAATACCACCCTTAGCAAATGGCACTGAAAGGTTAACAGAAAACGAAAAAGAACACATTATGCCTGTGCCATGTAACCTCCCTGGAAATATAATATAGGAACGCTGCCATTCTTCACATACAGTACATGTCTGGTAACATGAGAATAACATTTCTGTGTGATTGTAATAGTTTGTGCCTGTGCTGTGACAACACATCATGGTAACAAGAGCAAAGCAAGGAGAGAAAGCATGTCAACCATAAAAGAAGTGTGCGCGATATTACAGATAGTTTAAAGCAGGGCTTGAAAAATTTAACTGAGATTTAGGAGCCAGCAAAAAAACCTAGGAGCCAGACAACGGCACATACACACAATCGCACGCAGTCACAGACAGACAGTCACAGAGAAACACAGTCAGTCACAGACAGACACACATACAGTCACAGACAGACATAGTCAGTCACATACACACAAACACATACAGTCAGTCACATATACATACACAGACACAAACACAGTCATAAACACAGTCACATATACACACACACACACAAACAGTCATATACATTTACACGTACACACAAGGCAGCAAGTTTTTTTTTTAAAGATAAAAAAAGTTCACTTATGTCCCCCCTCATGGCTGCTATACCTCATTGCAGGTAAGGTGGGATTTCCGTGTCAGCCCGGTTGCACAAGCCAGCTACCCTTCCAGCCCAGGTGAGCACACCTACTACTCGGCACTATATCACGGTGCGCGAGGGGGCAGAACAGGAAGTCTGAGAAGCTGGTGCACACACTCTGCTCCCTCGCGCACCGCTGGATTACAGAAAGAAGGGGGGAAAAAAGACCACAAGGGGTTTGTCGAGCCCTGGTTTAAAGTACAAGTATATATGTTAATTTTATGCTATGCAGTAATTAGCACCATGGACAAATGACTGCAAATCTAAATGGATACAATGGGATCTATTCAATGACCTAAGTAAATTTACCTCATGACACTGAATCCCATAGACTGCAATAGAAACATCCAAGTTTAAAGACAGTTTTGTGTCATTGAATCTGGCCAAATATAATTTATGAAGAAACTACAAACCAGGATCTGGTCAATGGAACTTAAAAGTTAAACATTTAGTTGAGGATAATTAGAAATGGAATAAAAAAAAAGCTGAAGGTATAAATCAAAGCTTTCCAAAAGAAGACACATACATGAATATAGATACAAGTTTCCAGAAGTATCCAAAAAAGGGGGGGGGGGGGGCAGTTGGCATTTGTTACGTATAAAGACGACTGCACCTTCTTTACACTTCAATACTAATGTGCAGGACGGGTACCTCCGACAAAAACCATTTGGTTGAAGTTCTCCAACACTTTTAAGATGCTTTTCACAGCCTGATCGGATCGCGCTCAGAGCACGCCAGAATTCCAGGACCGGCGCACACATCGCAAGCGCACACATCGCAAACGCTCAACATCTGACGGGAGATAAAGTTCTGCACAGGCGCTCAAAGCATAGCACCCCTATTTATACAGAAACCCCACGGATTTATAGATTACTGTCTTGATAAAATCTAGGAGCCAGATGGTCTTCACTCCAAAACCTACATTGTCAGTGCCCAACTTATGTGAATGCTTTATGTAGATATTTATAATTTGTTTGTCCGACTTCTAAACGCTACAAACATGTGTCTACATAGCCGCACATTCCATTGACGCCCTTGATGACCAAAGGCATTCCTTGTTGGCATCGCAATTTGCAATGGGTGGATGGACTGCCAATCCAAGGAAAATGAAAAATGATGCCTGATAGGGGTGCAGGGGCTTGTGCACTCTGTAGGGGACTATTACTCCCAAAATGCTCATCCATAGTATATCTGGCTATGCTTGATGGGAAAGAAGGACCCCCCCCCACCCCACCCCACCCCAAACAACTTGAATGCAAAAGCATTCACTCCTACTTTGATCTCACCCAGGGCGTGCGGACAGTATTTATTGTAATTCCACTTGACTGTACACAGTTGATCGAATGGACCGCATGCTGCCTGTGCGCGGCTCGACCGCACTGCCCACTATCCAGACAGAGATCATTCTAGGAATGATTACAATGTGCATCGTGGGGTAATGTGCAGGGTACTTGGGATCAGTGGCGTAGCGTGGGTTGTCAGCACCCGGGGCAAGGCAAGTAATTTGCGCCCCCTAACCTGTGGATTTTAGCACTCGAGTCTCTTCTACTAGATTAGTTAAAGAAACCCTTACCCCCCAAGCACATGTATTGTTTGTTATGAAAATACTTATGTAATTAAAGTAAAATGCATCTAAATACAAGTTTATTTTCCAACACTTTATTGAGTGCGAACATGCATTACACACATTCTCCACATTTTCAGCAGGTCTATGAATACAAATATACACATGTAGTAACCTAGCATGGGCCATGCTATTATATGTCGTCTCACAACCATCGTAAACGACAAACAATATCAAGAACAAAAACCAAACATCAAGATGGAACCATATCCTGGAGATGATCCAAGACTGGGCTAGATGGAGCCAACTTCCTCAATCCTGTACCTCTAATGTTACCCCCCCCCCCCCCCCACACACACACACACACATATGCCATAATTGTTGTGCCATTCAGATGCCAGTAATATTGTAACTTTCGGATGCCAGTAATATTGTGCCAGTCAGAGCCCAGTAATATTGTGCCAGTCAGAGCCTAGTAATATTGTGCCAGTCAGATGCCTGCAATATTGTGCCAGTCAGATGCCTGCAATATTGTGCCAGTCAGAGCCCAGTAATAATGTGCCAGTCAGATACCAGTAATATTGTGCCAGTCAGATACCAATAATATTGTGCCAGTCAGATACCAGGAATATTGTGCCTGTCAGAGCCCAGGAATATTGTGCCTGTCAGAGCCCAGGAATATGGTGCCTGTCAGAGCCCAGGAATATGGTGCCTGTCAGATGCCTGTAATATTATGCCAGTCAGATGCCTGTAATAGTGTGCAGTCAGAGGCCAGGAATATTGTGCCAGTCAGATGCCTGTAATATTGTGCCAGTCAGATGCCTGTAATATTATGCCAGTCAGATGCCTGTAATATTATGCCAGTCAGATGCTTGTAATAGTGTGCCAGTCAGATGCTTGTAATATTATGCCAGTCAGATGCTTGTAATAGTGTGCCAGTCAGAGGCCAGGAATATTGTGCCAGTCAGAGGCCTGTAATATTGTGCCAGTCAGATGCCTGTAATATTATGCCAGTCAGATGCCTGTAATATTGTGCCAGTCAGAGCCCAGTAATATAGTGCCAGCCAGATGCCTGTAATATTATGCCAGCCAGATGCCCAGTATTATTGTGCCAGCCAGATGCCCAGTAATATAGTGCCAGTCAGATGCCCAGTATTATTGTGCCAGTCAGATGCCCAGTATTATTGTGCCAGCCAGATGCCCAGTAATATAGTGCCAGTCAGATGCCCAGTATTATTGTGCCAGTCAGATGCCCAGTATTATTGTGCCAGCCAGATGCCCAGTAATATAGTGCCAGTCAGATGCCCAGTAATATAGTGCCAATCAGATGCCAGGTAATATAGTGCCAATCAGATACCCAGTAATATAGTGCCAATCAGATGCCAGGTAATATAGTGCCAATCAGATACCCAGTAATATAGTGCCAATCAGATGCCCAGTAATATAGTGCCAATCAGATGCCAAGTAATATAGTGCCAGTCAGATGCCCAGTAATATTGTGCCAATCAGATGCCCAGTAATATAGTGCCATTCAGATACCCAGTAATATTGTGCCAATCAGATACCCAGTAATATAGTGCCAGTCAGATACCCAGTAATATTGTGCCAATCAGATGCCCAGTAATATTGTGCCAATCAGATACCCAGTAATATAGTGCCAGTCAGATACCCAGTAATATTGTGCCAATCAGATGCCCAGTAATATTGTGCCAATCAGATACCCAGTAATATAGTGCCATTCAGATACCCAGTAATATTGTGCCAATCAGATACCCAGTAATATAGTGCCAGTCAGATGCCCAGTAATATTGTGCCAATCAGATGCCCAGTAATATTGTGCCAATCAGATACCCAGTAATATAGTGCCATTCAGATACCCAGTAATATAGTGCCAATCAGATACCCAGTAATATTGTGCCAATCAGATACCCAGTAATATAGTGCCAATCAGATACCCAGTAATATTGTGCCAATCAGATACCCAGTAATATAGTGCCAGTCAGATACCCAGTAATATTGTGCCAATCAGATGCCCAGTAATATTGTGCCAATCAGATACCCAGTAATATAGTGCCATTCAGATACCCAGTAATATAGTGCCAATCAGATACCCAGTAATATTGTGCCAATCAGATACCCAGTAATATAGTGCCAATCAGATACCCAGTAATATTGTGCCAATCAGATGCCCAGTAATATAGTGCCAGTCAGATACCAGGAATATTGTGCCAGCCAGCCCCCCCCCCCCCGTACTTACATGAAGCTGCTCCGTGTCCCCCGCCGGATGTCTCCTCCGTGCAGTCTTCCCTCTTGCACGGAGGAGGGAAGCAGACACCGGATGTAACGCGACGTCACATCCGGCGTTAGTTTTTTTTTTCCGGCCGTCGCATCCATCGGATGCGGCTTGCCGGAAAAAATGTTCACAAGCGCAATGCGCTGTGAACGCGGCAGCAGGGGCTGGGGGCCCACGGGACAGCTGCCTTGGGGCCCCCCAGGAGTAAATGGGCCCAGGGCAGCTGCCCCGTTTGCCCCGCGTTAAAGACGGCCCTGGCGGCCACGCGGCCGCATAGGGCTAGTGCGCCCCCCCAGATATTGCGCCCGGTGCGGCCGGCCCCCCCTGCACCCCCCACGCTACGCCACTGCTTGGGATACACAGTTACAATAAGTGAGGCAGAAGGTTAGGGCATGAAAGAGGTTTGTAGAATGTAGGAAGGAATGGATAGAATGTTCAGAATGCATCTTTATATTAATAACTAGAGGAAACATGCATTTCATTTTATTTTTTACGTTTGAGTGTTTGGAAGAGATATTGATTTATATCAAACAAATAAAAGCATACATTTCAGAGTTCATTTTCCAACCCAGCTCTTACGGCCCGATTTCTTCAGCATTTACACCAGATTTTTTTTGCTTCAAATCAAATTTATCTTAAGGAAATGCTTTTGCAGGAAAAATCTTTCTACAAATAGTTTTCTATTTAAGATACATTATAGTGCAAAGGTTGCTCAGTATGAAACAGAGCTTATGTAACATTAGGCTGTATATTCATGCAATCTTTACATATTTGATAAACTAGTTCAATTAATCCAAATGATCCAATCCAGAGATAATATACACTTTTCAAGGTAAAAATGGTATAAATTAAACAAGGTTCAGGAATAGACCTTAATTCTATAGCTGTTCTGCAAATCTATCTACAAAGAACACATTATCTTCACACACTTCAGTTAATAAAAATTGATAATTGAGCAAATAAAGCAGCTCTCCAAATGTGTGATTAACCTACTAAACTAACATTCCGATATAGCCGTTGTACTAATCTGACGGGTTATTCTAAATGTGAAATCTTCACTTAGTTGCAAATATTAAAGATTATATCTACCAGCAAGAATGAGTCTTGACATGTAAAAATCATAATTTAAACAGTCTTAATCCAATCCACCCTGTTTGTAATTAGCCACTCGTCTCCTGTATCAGCGCTCTAAAAGCAAGGACCGCAATAGGTTTGTTTTGTTAAAGAGACAGTGTCACTTCAAAACTGTTTATACTGTGAACAGTCAAAAAGGATGTATGCAAATAAATTAAGAAAAAACAATGTGTTTTAATTGTGTCTGTGGTGTCTCCTATTTATGACTTCATCTTGTGGCTTTATATGAAAATTAGACATTTCCAGTCGAAAAAAAGGCAGATTATGTGTATATCAAGTGCTGATAGGCATGCAAGCTGTAGGGTGATTGTTGGAGAGTAGGTCGGTAGCCGCATATAAGTAACACGAATAAACACTGACTGATTACTATTCTGCGAAATCTGTCTGTCTGCCATTTCTCCATTGTTTGTTTGCTTTTTACTGTGATGTAAGGCATCGTTGGGAACCTGCCTATGGCATGTCAGGCCTGCACATGTGCCATTGTATTACCTTTTGTGTGTGTGGGGGGGGGGGGGGGGGGGGATGGGGGAATCTGAGCATGCATGGAAAGGCTATATCACAGCTTACAGGGGCTGGACACTGAATAAACTGTTGTGTGCTTGTATCCTGACATGTGTGTGTGGAATTTGCAACTTGTGATGAAATCCCCATAATGGATAAAGGATCATTTCTGAAAAGAGATACTCAGCCTGTATACATTATATATGTACATACACATATATTTGGTGCACGTGTGCAGTGTGATTGCAGTTATTGATCACAATAAATCATTATCATTAAAATGATCACCACATAATTCTAATAAGTTGTCAAACATTCCATGGTTCGTTTTCGTTTGTGATGTCACTTACCTAAACTGCCGGAAGCCAATGTGGATTGCAGTGCAGCAGCAAATCCTGGGACCATTTGCTGATAGTATACCGTGTCTGAGCAGATGCAGGCTGTAGCACCCACGGCTCCTGGCCAGCTTCGAATGGGTCTGGGAAATCCAACCAAAAACACAGGGAGAGTAAATAGTGCCAGTAAGGGAGAAGACAGGACTGAAGAGAGGATGACAAATGTGAGCACCAAAGGGAAGAAGATGACGTTCAAGGTAATTAAGCTCGTTGTTGATTTGCGCCGCTGTTTCTTCTCCGTCCATGCTGTCAGAAGAACCGTTACGACAAACTGGAGCTTAGATACTAACTGACATAGGCGGTCGCGAATTAGAGCAACCTGTAAATAAAATGAAGTATATTAGCATTCACTGTACTTGTTTAATAAATATACTTGTATCACCGGTGATATTACTGACATCCTGCACATTTACAGTGGACATCCCATGCATCTCTATGTAAGACCTCTGATTGTCTCCCTGGACATGCTTTTTTATTAAAATTTTAAGAGCAGAGTCCAATATGCAGAAAAAACTGCAAATAATAACCTTTAAGTATTGTCAATTCTTTTTAAAGTTAACTTTTATACTCCTTTATGTCTTCATGTTTCTTCAAACTGGACTAATCCTTTAATTTGTAATCTAAATCCCTAGCATAATCCAATGAATTGAGTGCTTCCCTCAGGCTCTGTATAAATGTTGTATTGTTTGAAGGGTCACAGAATATATTAGTGACATAAATCAAATGTAAGCTTCAAAATGTGTTAGCGCTTTATACATAATGAGAAAACTAAACTCCACAACACTGCTTGCAGGCTATGCATTCAGCTCTGTTATGTATTTAAATGTTTCTATCATATCTCCCCTGTTACGTCTTTCCTCCAAGCTATACATGTTAAGATGCTTTAACCTTTCCTGGTAAGTTTTATCCTTCAGCTCATGAACCAGTTTAGTAGCCCTTCTCTGAACTCTCTCCAAAGTATCAATATCCTTCTGGAGATACGGTCTCCAGTACTGCGTACACTGCTCCAAGTGAGGTCTCACCAGTGCTCTGTACAATGGCATGAGCACTTCACTCTTCCTACTGCTAATACCTCTCCCTATGCAACCAAGCATTCTGCTAGCATTTCCTGATGCTCTATTACATTGTCTAATGTCTACCTTTATGTCCTCTTTAGCTCCAAATAGTGGGTTAAAGGACAACTCTAATCAAAAAAATAAGTTATGTGTAATAAAATGTTGTCAAGTGTAGGCATTTTAGAAAGAAATTTCTCTATTTGTATAGCACTATCAGGGGGTAGACATCTTGAGTCAGATGGCTGTGATGTTCATTCATCTGACCCGACATTCTAAACAACAACATGTCCATCCCCCGATTGAACATAACAAGCAAAGGGCGCAATATAAATATCAATTTTTTTTTTAAATGTCTACACGTGGGGGGCTGAGCTAGCTGTTGATCTAAACAGACGTGTCTGGACGGAGCTCTGTAAACAACAGCAATTATCTACATCTTTTTCACGGCCACACCGACAGAAACTGCCAAACTGAAGTGCCCAGACCTCACCAGCACAAGCAGAAATCAGATAAGAAAAAACAACCTTTCCAAGTTGGTATTGAAACTTTACAGACAAGACCTTCCAGGCCCCAGACAACTGTGCCTATGACTCAGCCCATACCCTCGGTTGAGGACACTGACACCTCCTCGGATGAGTCAAAGAAAGCTCCACAAATGATCACACAAGTGCAGAGGTTGGAGCACCCCTCAAGGGAAACACTTTCCACAAAAAACGACATTCAACGTTTTTTTCAAGGAGTTTCAAGTTCTCTGGAAAACAGATCTACAAGCTATCCAAGCAAACGTAAATACGTTGCAAATCGCATACCTAATCGGCTGTTCTTACTATCCAGTTGGACTCTCTGAAAAAGCAAGTATTCATCCTCGATTCGCAGTTGCGTCTTACCAATATGCATAAATTAACAAAAAAAAATGTCTACACGTGACACATTCTTTCTATTATACATAACTTCATTTTGTTTGCTAACAGTTAACCTTTAAATGACTAAGGCTAGTGAGATAGTAAGCAAACATATTACCAGAAGAAGCCGAATTCCAGTATCCAGGCTTATGTTCCACCATACTCTTGTGTTATATACCAGTAACTGGATGATGGACACAGTCACCATTTCAACCATGGCATTCTCTGTATTCTGCCATATCTGCCAGGAAAAGAAGAGGACAAATAAAAAGATAAACTTGGTGAGGTTATTATAACTATATATTATCATATGTAGATCCTTCAATCTATTTCAAACAACCTAGAGCTAAATAAACAATTAAGAAAAGGATAAACTGATGCAATAGTTTTGCTGGTGGTGAAAAAAGATTCAGTTGCATATTAATGAACAAATTATCAGTGGCACATTAATGGATAAACTAACACTGGCATATTAATGGTCAAATTATCAGTGGCATATTAATGGTCAAATTATCAGTGGCATATTAATGGTCAAATTATCAGTGGCATATTAAAGGATACACTAACACTGGCATATTAATGGTCAAATTATCAGCGGCATATTAAATTATAAACTAACACTGGCATATTTATAAGCAAATTATCAGTGGCATATTAATGGACAAATTATCAGTGTCATATTAATGGTCAATTTATCAATGGCATATTAATTGTAAAATTATTAGTGGCATACTAATTATACAATTAATAGTGGCATATTAACTGAAAAATTATCAGTGGCATATTAATGGAGAAATTATCAGTGGCATATTAATGGAAAAATTATCAGTGGCATATTAATGGAAAAATTATCTGTGTCATATTAATGGACACATTATGAATGGCATATTAATGGACACATTATCAGTGGCATATTAATGGACAAATTATCAGTGGGATTTTAAAGGATAAACGAACACTGGCATTTTAATGAGCAAATTATCAGTGACATATTAATGGACAAATTATCAGTTGCATTTTAATTGACAAATGATCAGTGGCATATTAAGTCTTGGATGTGCAATGCAGGTAATGGGGCATCAGCAAATCCTGGATGTGCAATACAGGTGATGGGGCATGTCCTGGGGTGTATTTAAATCATTGGCATGATATACAAAGACCTGGATAAAACTACTTTGGGAGGGTAGGGGGGGCGAGAGGGAGATATGGGGGGGGGGGGTTGGGGGCTTATTTTTCAGTAAGGGGCTCTGAAATTTCTGTGGTTGGACATGTGTATAGGAGAAGCACGAGTGAAAAATAAAGTTTAGTTGTCCTTTAAGATGTGTCTGTTGGCTATGCACAAGTTGCATCTAGGAAACAAATCTATCGTATTTTCTTCTTGAATGAGTCTCTTTCAAGCATGCTAATATTCCTATGCTTTATATGTTTTATATTCACCGCAGACAGAGCCTTTATTTATTTTTGTACCATGTAGTTCAAACTGTTGAGCTTGCTTGTTGCTCAGCGAATATATTATACCATATTGCTCTTCACTATGTATTATCCTGATTAATTAAATGTACATATGATATTAGCCAGAAGCTCAGAATATTTACACAAAAGATATTTTTACACTAAATTTAGGCATGTTAAATAACAATACACTCATAGCACTAGTTAGGCATTTTATTGTATCCTACTATACAATAAATAGTGTATTATGTAGCAAAATCAGCAATGAAACTAATTGGAGCAGAAATAGAGCTGAAGTAATCACAATAAATGGGGATTATGTATACAAGTGTTTCAGACAGAATTGTAGTGCAACTGCGTCATAATTCTTGTAGTCTGTTGCACACCAATAAAAAGTGATCTAATTATTAAGAATTAGACTATGTATAAAAAAAAAACAGTGTCAAAACTGCGCCAATTTTAGATCACTTTATTGGACTACAGTTCTCTCGCCAGTCCTAATCTGGCGTTAACTGCACTGAACAGAAAGTCACATATTGTGAATAAAATGTCGCACATTGCGAATAAAAAATTGCCGTTTGCCTCTTTTTTCTTATGTATAACACCTATGCAGACAGTTTTATACAGATCATACAGGCGCAAGAGCAAACACTTGACTAAATGAGGATTTAGTCAAGACATAAAACAGTGACACTATTTATACTTAACCCCCATTGTTGGTAAGTAAGATGTTCCTCTGTGAAATATGGTCTTTAGAAACCAGATTGTGATGATATGTATGGTAAACAGGAAAAATGGCATAGAAATGATACATTACCATTCTGTAGGCCCTCGTGAAGCCGATACAAACAGATATCGAATGGAGACTGTATAGTGAAGGATCCAGTGAGAGATATGCTACCATAGTAAACGGAGACACTAAAAATAACATGAAAAAAGCTAATTATTTTTCACCCCTTTGCAACTTTCCAAATACATTTTACACGTTTTCAGTTTAGTTTGCCAAAAGGTAGCAAAATGGCTGGCTATTCACTAAAACTGAAAAATAAGTCGGGGCCAGTGGAAAAAGTGATAAAAAGAGAAACAGAAAATAATAATAATAAATAGACAACTAACAACCTAACAGAGCGCAAGTTCCCTCACAAAAGGTGGATACAAATAACATAACTGTAGTTGCCTCTTCATTCTAGGAGGGACAATACACTATGTTATGACCTCATTTTCTGTGATAAACATGATCAGATACATTACAGCATTAAGTACTATGATATTTTATACGTTACCAGCAAATTATCACCTAAAAGTCATATCAGAGAGTAGAACCCGGAACCAGACAGGGTGTTCACCCAAAAAGACCAGGTACCCATTGGTTGTGCCTGAAATAACAGCCAACGGGGACTTGTGACAACCACAGTACTAGTGTAATCAAAAAGAAAAAGAGAGGCGGATCCTTTGGATGCGGTGAGGTTGATCACCTGGAGTGGAGTACTGCTCTCTTTCGACTTTCTGCAGGATTTTTCCTGTTTTGGAGATTGGTTTCCAAAGTCCTCAACTAATTTTTGGGGACTTTTCTATGGACTGACAAAATGGTGATATACGCAATAAAACTATATTGATCTCAGGACTTTGGGAGATATTATTATCATTTAAGCCTTTTAGTGCAGGTTGTTGTATAATATTGATTGTCTCATATGTGCCATTGGCATGACTGGTAGCATACACAGGAACTGAAAAGTCAGCGTTGACAGAAGAAAAACACAAGCCATGTTCAAGGAACAAGGCGAAGTTGAGACAGGCAAAAGCAAAAATAGACAAATACATAAGAACAAGCCAAGGTCAGGGCTAGGGAGATAAGCGCTTAGGAAAGTAAAAGACGTATAGACTGTACAAGAAGCCCAAAACGGGATATTTCTTATACAGAGGCAAAGGCATAATGGACACAGCGGGCTTATATACTCGCACCCTAATGTATACACACCCCAGGAATGAAAGTGGGACAAAAAAACCCCACACATTTCCCCTTTAAGGAAGTGTGTAGCATTATTTCTGACCCCTCACAATTGTGAGAGGGTTCCGGGCATGCACATGGCTCTGGCGCCCATATTGGAGCTGTGCGCTGGCCACAAGGTAGAACATCTGGGAAAGAAATCTGGCACGGTCATCCCCGATGCTCCGAGGACGCTGGAGCCGGCAACAGAGCAGAAACAGCATACACAAGCATCCTTGGGAGCGAGGGGACGAAGCATCGGAGGAAACAAAGTCAACAATCACATCAAGCATTTAATAATCTCTGCGGGGTTTTCATTAGAATCACAGTTTCTTACCTAACGTCAGTAGAAGTTTCCGGACTACAGCCACTTTCTGTAACCGGCTTTGTTTCTTCATGAAAACATTTAAAATTCGAATGTCGCTCTGGAAAAAGGGATTCCTTAAAATCCCCAGCAAGTAAGCACCTTGAATTTCTTGGAGAATCCATAAAAAAACTGAAAGCACGATCAAACAATATCCGACTATGGCCTGGGGACTTTCTAAGGAATACCCAGAAACGCAGAAATAATGTAACAAGCAGGCTTCCAGAAGGATTAGGACGAGAACAATACAATAAAAAATGGGTTCCTTCCAACTTGTTTGCCAATGGAAAGAATCCCATGAATGGTTTGATTTCTTGACGTTGAAACGACTGTAAAGATGGTTTTTAAGAATAGTGCCCATCTCTGCTAAATTAAGACTGAGTATAAATCCAAATCCAGTAATGAATAAAACCAGGCCAATAGAATGCGGAATGAAATAGGCTGATATAGTGACGCCAGATGATATGATAAATATTACTAGTAATCTGAAAAAGAGGGGGAGGGGGGGGGGGAGACATAATTTAGGCCGGAGGTGCGGCATTTGAATTTTGTTATATAGATAACAAAAAAAAATGAGTTTACCTTACGTTACTTGACATAGGTGAACCTCCCAGGACAAACTCCAGCGTTTGTTCCAATCCCCACAGAATTAGTGCATCCAGTGGCGGCAGTATCCCCAATGCCCAAAGAAAAGGTAAAAACAAAAATACTATATGCAAGACTTGATTGGCCCATACTAAAGCTGGCACAGTCACAACAAACCTGAAAGAAACGAAATGGGAGGTTAATTGTGTTAATAAGTGAAACACATAGTTCTTTTTTGAATGGGCATGCTTGCAAATCTCAGCACTAAAAGACAGTCAGACTGAAGTCATTATAGTATGACAGAGGGTATTAGTATGTTCATTCAATTTAAATTCTTTATCAGACATGTGTATATGTATATAGGAGGTGAGCTGAAGATTTGTTTCACTATTTAAAGATTGATCAATGCATTAGGTATTCTAGCAGTGAGAACTTCACCATGTTTGTCCCTGCAAAGAATTGAGTCAGTGAGTATTAATGATTAGTGAAGTAGGAATGAGCAGGCTGACAGTGAGAAGTGGAGAATGCTAGAACCTCAAAAGAGTTGCACAAGATGCCCGCACTTGAGTAGAAGATGGAGGACAAGAACATGCTGACGATTCATAGGCTTATTGTTTAATGGTTTAATCAGAACTACAGTGTTACATTCTCAAATAAAAGCACCAGCCAGAGGTGTTTCCTGATAACCTTGGATTATAGGTTGATAATTTATAAGGAGATCAATAAAAGAAGGCAGGTTGTTGAACATTATAAACACTAATATAGTTGGGAGCTTAACCTTCTGGAACTTGCGCTGCCTGGAATTCTAAATGACAAAACCATTACCTTCCAAGCATACCTTAACATTCCCATGCATGCAAGTGCTCTTTAATGTCACACGGCTATACAGTTAATAATACATTAAAAAGGCTCATGAATTTAAAGGAACAGTACAGTTTTACTAATCTCTAGTTGATAGTAAATCAGACATTTAACTTTCCATTTGGAATTTCTATTCACAGGAAACGTTTTAAACTGCAGGCATCGCTTGCTGTTCACATCTTTGCTGAAAAACAAGTCTGTCCTTCAACAAAATATAGACTAGGCCTCAACTACAGCCATTCACCTTGGGCCTACAATGAGCAATGTACTGTGAAGTGTGACTATTGGAATGCATTTTGGCCCATTAAAGAGGCAGTGTTACCCAGTGTCCATTTTTTTTTCAAAATGTTATTTAGTGCAGCATCATATAAAGCAAATTAAAATAAATAGTTATGTCTGATGTTTTTTCCCCTTAATTCTTCCCATTTGCTAAAAACTGTTAGTAAAGTGAAAGATGTATTGTTACCATAGTAACAGTTCTGCCTCTCACTTATATCAGATGCTCCGGTGAAATTATTTTCAAGGTATAACTACAGGAGAATCTGTAAACTGTTTTATTCCCCACAAATTAAACAAATGTACAACAAGAAAGATAGGTGGAACTGCCCCTTTAATATTTCACCCTAATTACATAACTGGGTCAAATGAAAAGGAATTTGTTTCACAGTAAATAGAGAAAACTGGTAACCAGTCAAATGTACCTGAGTGTAAGGTCAATGGAAATAAAAGCCAGAATGTAGACAGGTCTCAGGAGTGCTGTGATTTCATAAGTATCCTGGGCTTGGAAGGTGGCAGTTTCTGCTGCGGAGTTGACAATTAACGTATATTCCCCTATACATATAGTTACCCACCCAAATATAAATATCATAATAGTTCCTCCTGTATTGCTATACAGCAGCTGTATTCTGTATGGTAACAAATACCATGTGCCCAAACCACACAAGACTCCAGCAACAATGGAATGTAATATGAGGTTGGCTATGAACTTCTTGCCTGGGATTATGAATTTCACAGTTTCTGAGCCAAGACAGCTGGAAAAATCGTACTCGTCTTCATCGGTTAGGGTATGTTGGTTTTGTATTCTTTCTACAGTTGATGTCTTGCGTCTTGCATATTGATTTAGAAGTTGGATAACCAATGCTGCAACCAGCATCAATCCTCCAGAGAGTGCTGCTGTGTAATAGTCTTCTAAGATATTTACTTCGTACAGAATGGTACCTACACCTCCTAAAACCCATGGTGTCAGAAAGAGGATAACCTGATTGATGTAAATATAAGGGGGGGCACTGTATCCCAACTTGAACCGAGGACCTCCAAGAACAGTCTGTGGAAAGCGCTTCCAAAAGAACTCCTGTTTATAATCATTTAGCAAAGGAACATCTGGACCCATTATTGTTTATCAGAAGTTCTGGTAGGGCATCATTTTGTATGCAGTGAATTCGTTCCTAACAACAACAAATAAAATAGATGAAAAAATAAAAATGGTGAAAAAGTAACGAGCAGGTTTTCGTTATATACTGCACCAAAAATGCACACAGCGCTTGGAACAGAATTTAACGGGACTTCAGCATCTCAATCCGATTTTTACAGTGAATATAGAGAATAAAAATGTATCAGAAATCATTGTTATACATGAATTGCACACAAGCGAATAAAGAGAAAATGTGTGTGGTGTCTCCAGTTTATGACATCATCGTGTGGAATGATATGCTAATGGACCTCTTTTAATGGGAAAAGGTTATATTTGCATATCAAGCCACAAGGTGATGTCATTAACAGAAGACAATACAGACACATTTTTCTCTTAATTTATGTGAATTAAATTTTGCAAATGCAATGTATATAGATCACTTTGTATTGTACAGTCACAGTATCCGCAAGAGTCTTCTTAAAGAGGTGCTACAAACTAAAAATTAAACTAACACAGACAAACCCATGCATTAAGTGCTTTGTTCATTAAATTGCAGGGAGCTGAGAAGGGAATTACAAAATGAAGGTAAAAATAACAGAGTCCAAATAACTTCCTCCTTCATGAACAAAGCCCAAAGTAGATGGATAGAGTCTTACTTAGGTGCCTACAAATTAGAGATGGCAAAGGAACAGGCGACACACAAGATGTTAGATTAAATATTAGCTCTTCTATGATACATGATAAACTTTCTAAAAATGGTATGTGATTATCAAAGGACAGCTGTTGATGTTAGAAATGTACAACTTCCACAATGCTCAGCCAGCATTTCCCCAGTCAACTGAGGCTCAGGATAAGGACATACGGAGAGCTACCTTATAGCCAGGAGAAAAGATAAAAAACAAAACAAAAAAAAACCCATAGAGAACAGTAAAGTAATTCCCTTGATAGGAAAATGTGTATTATCTGGGGAAATAAATGAGAAACACAAACAAAGGAAAAGAGTCGGGAGGATAATGCTCAATATTACCAGACAAATTAAAGGATTTTCCTCTTTGCTCAGCATCACAAGGTTGAGATTTCCTGCAGGGGGTGAAAAAAAAAATGCACGTAATTAATTAACAGACATTAGAGGTATTTAAACCTCTGAATCTACACCACGTACCATGTTCATCTACACAGATTTCCATTCGGTCCCATGTATATATTTACATATTGTGCTACCCCGGCCTCTCACTCAGGAGGGGTAAATCCTACTTTCAGCATAATACACTGAAACGTTTGGGGGTTTTTTCCTCTAAAAAGCATACCTTACGTCAGCCATATCAGCCTGATTCACAAAAACGAACACAATTTCCTGTCCAAGCATTTAACCATTATATATGTAGCTGTAAACCTTTCCCTTTCTTCTTTGCTTGAGTAATTTGTGGAATCAAGTTCCCAGAAGTTTTGTGTGTGTCCACTGAAAGTTCCCTTAGTAATTGTAAACTAAACACTTAGCAACCCTCAAACATTGTCACTGGACACCAGTTATTCAGGTGACTGCCCCTATGAGTCACAACATACCGCTACCTTTTAAAGGGAATTATAATTAAAGGAACAATAGCGCCATTTTAAAAATATAAAATAAACTTTAAAAAAATAAATAAATACATTGGGGATCATGTATAAACGTGGCGCATCCGCAGATAGCGCCAAATAATGATGTATCGGCGTGTGCACCTCAGTATAAAGCAGACTCACAGACAACAAATTTGGAGTCTGTGCTTCTTCTGCCAGTCACCTACTTTTTGTTGTGCTGGCAGTCAAAAATCAGGCGCTAAAAAAAATGTATAAGAAAGGTGCAATCGTCATTATAGGTAACAAATGGGAATACCTCTCCCAACACTTTACAGGTGGGAGTTTGTATACATCAGGTTGCCATGGTGAACAGGAAATCAGACCTGGCCCCCAGGTATTGTGACCGCTGCATGGAGCCCTCGCCGTTTTTACCCCTTCTCTCTAATCCAGTGGTGCGCGAGGGAGCACAGACTTCCTGCTCCTCCCCTTCGTGCACGGGGTGTGCTCAGCAGCGCTGAAAGGGAAGATGCTTTGTGCCACCGATCTAGAACGGAAAGCCCCCCCTCCCTCCCCCATGAGGTACAGCAGCGGGGGGCACATATTAATAAGTGAACTTTTTTATCTTTAAAAAAACAAAACCTTCTGCCTTGTGTGTATGTCTATATATGTGACTGACTGTGTGTTTGTATGTGACTGCCGATATGTGTGTGTATATATGTGACTGACTGACCTGTGTGTGATTGCGTGTATGTGCCGTCGGGCCCCTGGATTTTTTTGCTGGCTCCTAAAACTCAATTAAGTTTGTCGAGCCCTGGTATACATGACCCCTGTTGTTTGAGGTATAGGATCAATAGAAGAAACCTAGCAGAAACTTTTTGATGCAATAGGAGTCCAGTGAGAGAGGAAAAAAAAAAAGAAGTTAAATCTCCACCTTTTCACATTTCACGACTCACTGAATTCATGTGTGGTCTGTATAATTTATACAAAACGTCTCCTTAAAGCAGCAGTGTCTGAAAAATGTCTTTTCAGATTAAGTACTCCATCACGTGAAGTAAAGACAAAAGAACCAACTCTTCCTATCTCTTCAAAATTGTAAATAAAGAGAAGTCATTGAGTTATTGCTGTTGCTATGGCAACAGACGTGCCTCTCGTGCCAAGTCCTCCTTATTGGACGGTACTGTATTGAGAGCCCCCCGTGATATTATTTTCAATGTAAAACTACAGGAGAACTGTAAATTGATTTATCAGATATTATCATAAATAGGTCACATGACTAGCTATCAGGCTGCTAGAAAAAGAACATGAATCCCAACTATGCAAGTCCACTATGCACTGGGACCCCCAATGTTAGTGCATATTCCTGAATATTTTCTACTGGCACCCATAATGAGGCTCATATAGTAAGTATACTTACATAAACAGGGAGTGCAGAATTATTAGGCAAATGAGTATTTTGACCACATCATCCTCTTTATGCATGTTGTCTTACTCCAAGCTGTATAGGCTCGAAAGCCTACTACCAATTAAGCATATTAGGTGATGTGCATCTCTGTAATGAGAAGGGGTGTGGTCTAATGACATCAACACCCTATATCAGGTGTGCATAATTATTAGGCAACTTCCTTTCCTTTGGCAAAATGGGTCAAAAGAAGGACTTGACAGGCTCAGAAAAGTCAAAAATAGTGAGATATCTTGCAGAGGGATGCAGCACTCTTAAAATTGCAAAGCTTCTGAAGCGTGATCATCGAACAATCAAGCGTTTCATTCAAAATAGTCAACAGGGTCGCAAGAAGTGTGTGGAAAAACCAAGGCGCAAAATAACTGCCCATGAACTGAGAAAAGTCAAGCATGCAGCTGCCACGATGTCACTTGCCACCAGTTTGGCCATATTTCAGAGCTGCAACATCACTGGAGTGCCCAAAAGCACAAGGTGTGCAATACTCAGAGACATGGCCAAGGTAAGAAAGGCTGAAAGACAACCACCACTGAACAAGACACACAAGCTGAAACGTCAAGACTGGGCCAAGAAATATCTCAAGACTGATTTTTCTAAGGTTTTATGGACTGATGAAATGAGAGTGAGTCTTGATGGGCCAGATGGATGGGCCCGTGGCTGGATTGGTAAAGGGCAGAGAGCTCCAGTCCGACTCAGACGCCAGCAAGGTGGAGGTGGAGTACTGGTTTGGGCTGGTATCATCAAAGATGAGCTTGTGGGGCCTTTTCGGGTTGAGGATGGAGTCAAGTTCAACTCACAGTCCTACTGCCAGTTCCTGGAAGACACCTTCTTCAAGCAGTGGTACAGGAAGAAGTCTGCATCCTTCAAGAAAAACATGATTTTCATGCAGGACAATGCTCCATCACACGCGTCCAAGTACTCCACAGCGTGGCTGGCAAGAAAGGGTATAAAAGAAGAAAATCTAATGACATGGCCTCCTTGTTCACCTGATCTGAACCCCATTGAGAACCTGTGGTCCATCATCAAATGTGAGATTTACAAGGAGGGAAAACAGTACACCTCTCTGAACAGTGTCTGGGAGGCTGTGGTTGCTGCTGCACGCAATGTTGATGGTGAACAGATCAAAACACTGGCAGAATCCATGGATGGCAGGCTTTTGAGTGTCCTTGCAAAGAAAGGTGGCTATATTGGTCACTGATTTGTTTTTCTTTTGTTTTTGAATGTCAGAAATGTATATTTGTGAATGTTGAGATGTTATATTGGTTTCACTGGTAAAAATAAATAATTGAAATGGGTATATATTTGTTTTTTGTTAAGTTGCCTAATAATTATGCACAGTAATAGTCACCTGCACACACAGATATCCCCCTAAAATAGCTAAAACTAAAAACAAACTAAAAACTACTTCCAAAAATATTCAGCTTTGATATTAATGAGTTTTTTGGGTTCATTGAGTACATGGTTGTTGTTCAATAATAAAATTAATCCTGAAAAATACAACTTGCCTAATAATTCTGCACTCCCTGTACTTACCTCACCTTTAAATGCAGCATTTCGGGTAATGGATCATTTCAGCAGCACCAGCCATATAAATGTTGCTCACACTGTATTAGGTAATATAGGTAATTTCCAGCAGTGGTGCTGGTGACCTTACTTTCTCCGGGGTGCTGCCGAGATGATCTGTCAGTCACGTGTAGTCCCTCCCGTCGCAGCGCTCTGGGAACTACATTTCCCTTGAGCGCCAGCTCCACATTTAAGGCGCCCGGGAGGGTGAAGCAAAGGAGCTTCACCACCGGACGCCAGGAAGGCTAGTATCCCTTATCCTAACTGACCCACATCCAAATAGTTTTTTTTGGGGGGGAAGGGGATTTTTTGTAATATTGTTTTTTGGATCTTCGAATAATATATACTCAACCTGTATATGGTTTTCAATGTGGGAAGGCATTATTATTGAAATGTTTTGAGGATAACGAGTATATACTGTAAGTGTAATGTAATCGTGTACAAACCAACCATAAGAAACCTTTAATGAACATCAACCTACTAACCATTATTTGGGATAGTGGACCACACTGGTCAGAAGACACATAAGGGGAATTTGTATAAAAACTCCCACATGGCATAATGTCGGGAGTTATATAAAATAGCGCAACCACCTTTTGATATGTATAACACCTTTTTTTATAACTCCAGACACTGAGTTTTTAGACAGCGCCTGATTTTTTTATACATAGGCTGCGTAAACGCAGCAAGGGCGGAAACAACCTAAAGCTACGCATTCGGCATAGATAATACAGACTCCTGCAGGTCTGCTTTATACATTGGCACACACGCTGATTGCGCCATGTTTACACATGCCCCCCGTAGTCAGGACATTATATCAAGCAGTTGAGTTGCTAGATCTTAAGGAGTAAATGATGTTAGATATCTATATGATTGTTGCCAAAGATTGACATGTCATGTCATTTTGTATCATTTCTTGTTATACACAAATTGTATTGAATAATATATAAAATAAAAACAAATAATAAAACAGAACAAACAAAAAAAAAAACAAGCAGTTGAGTTCTTAGCTGTCAGAGCTTACAGTCCAATCATTTAACCAATGCTGCCGGAACTCACGGACATGTTTGTGAGCTTTTAATTTTAAGCGTGAGAAGATGCTCAATCTCATCATATTGTACTGTGAGTACAATGTGCATTATATATTATAACATCTCTGAAACCGGTGGACAAATAACACATAAGTAGATAACACAAACTTCAGAATTTTATAAACCTTGGGGTGAATCTGGGCATCATTATTGCTTGGAAATAAGTCTCTATTATGTCCTACCTTGCCAGCTCCACCACTGATGGCAATGCTTTGGCATTCCACCTCCTGGGAACTACATTTCCCATGATACATTGCTGGCTGAGCAGCATGGGAAATGTAGTCCGCGTCCACAACATGTGATCTCTAGAGTCTATGCCACTGTTGTGCGATACCGTTCACATGATGCTCAGCCAGACATTTGGCTGGCTGGGCATCACTGTAGATGTCCTGCATGACAGCTGGGATGCTAAATGTTATTATCAGCCGTTACTATTGCCTCGCACGGCGTCGGTAGCATGCATCCAGCCCCCCCGTATAACATCAGTATTAACCCTCTCTGTGCTAGTGGCTGGGACCAGCACTACCTCTGGCTGCCAGAGGGACCCACTCAATGGTGCATCCCGGTGAGGGGCAGTGATGGGTTAATAACGGCCAGTTGGTTATGGCCTGTATGGTCAGGTCCGGGTTATTATCAGCGCACTGTGCAGGGCAGGTATTGTGTAGGCCTCTCCTTTAAGCTCACCGTCATTGCCCCAGCTTTCCATCCTCCACTCACCCGGAATCCATTTGCTCTTCATCTCCCTCCTCCTCCTCCTCCCTCCACTACATAGAGGAGCGCGCGCCCGGGAGTCCGCGAGCAGGGCGCGAGCGTGAATGGCTGCTCTCCACATAGAAACCATTATACAAAGCCGGGGCTGAGCTTAAGCTGACATTACAACTACACACAAACAGGGCATTTACCCACTCATATACAGACACCTGAGCCCAGAGTGTGCACAGATACACAGACACACACAGACACCTGAGCCCAGAGTGTGCACAGATACACACACACACAGACACCTGAGCCCATAGTGTGCACAGATATACACACACACACACACAGACACCTGAGCCCATAGTGTGCACAGATACACACACACACACAGATCTGAGCCCATTGTGTGCACAGACACACACACACACAGACACCTGAGCACAGAGTGTGCACAGATACACACACACAGAGATCTGAGCCCATAGTGTGCACAGATACACACACACACACAGACACCTGAGCCCATGGTGTGCACAGATACACAGACACCTGAGCACAGATACACACACACAGAGATCTGAGCCCATAGTGTGCACAGATACACACACAGACACCTGAGCCCATAGTGTGCACAGATACACACACAGACACCTGAGCCCATGGTGTGCACAGATACACACACACAGACACCTGAGCCCATGGTGTGCACAGATACACACACACAGACACCTGAGCACAGAGTGTGCACAGATACACACACACACAGAGATCTGAGCCCATAGTGTGCACAGATACACACACACCGACACCTGAGCACAGAGTGTGCACAGATACACACACACACAGAGATCTGAGCCCATAGTGTGCACAGATACACACACACACACACAGACACCTGAGCCCATAGTGTGCACAGATACAGACACCTGAGCCCATAGTGTGCACAGATACACACACAGACACCTGAGCCCATAGTGTGCACAGATACACAGACACACAGACACCTGAGCCCATAGTGTGCACAGATAGATACACACACACACAGACACCTGAGCCCATAGTGTGCACAGATAGATACACACACACACAGACACCTGAGCCCATAGTGTGCACAGATACACACACACAGACACCTGAGCCCATAGTGTGCACAGATACACACACACACACACAGACACCTGAGCCCATAGTGTGCACAGATACACACACACACACACACAGACACCTGAGCCCATAGTGTGCACAGATACACACACAGACACCTGAGCCCATAGTGTGCACAGATACACACACACACACACACAGAGAGAGATCTGAGCCCATAGTGTGCACAGATACACACACACAGACCTGAGCCCATAGTGTGCACAGATACACACACACACAGACCTGAGCTCATAGTGTGCACAGATACATACACACACACAGAGATCTGAGCCCATAGTGTGCACAGATACACACACACAGGCCTGAGCCCATAGTGTGCACAGATAGATACACACACACACACACAGACACCTGAGCCCATAGTGTGCACAGATACACAGACACCTGAGCCCATAGTGTGCACAGATACACAGACACCTGAGCCCATAGTGTGCACAGATACACACACACACACACAGACACCTGAGCCCATAGTGTGCACAGATACACACACACACACAGACACCTGAGCCCATAGTGTGCACAGATACACACACACACAGACACCTGAGCCCATAGTGTGCACAGATACACACACACACACACACACAGATCTGAGCCCATTGTGTGCACAGACACACACACACACAGACACCTGAGCACAGAGTGTGCACAGATACACACACACAGAGATCTGAGCCCATAGTGTGCACAGATACACACACACAGACACCTGAGCACAGATACACACACACAGAGATCTGAGCCCATAGTGTGCACAGATACACACACAGACACCTGAGCCCATAGTGTGCACAGATACACACACAGACACCTGAGCCCATGGTGTGCACAGATACACACACACAGAGAGATCTGAGCCCATAGTGTGCACAGATACACACACACAGACACCTGAGCACAGAGTGTGCACAGATACACACACACACAGAGATCTGAGCCCATAGTGTGCACAGATACACACACACACACACAGACACCTGAGCCCATAGTGTGCACAGATACACACACAGACACCTGAGCCCATAGTGTGCACAGATAGATACACACACACACAGACACCTGAGCCCATAGTGTGCACAGATACACACACACACACAGACACCTGAGCCCATAGTGTGCACAGATACACACACACACACACAGACACCTGAGCCCATAGTGTGCACAGATACACACACACACACACAGACACCTGAGCCCATAGTGTGCACAGATACACACACACACACACAGACACCTGAGCCCATAGTGTGCACAGATACACACACAGACACCTGAGCCCATAGTGTGCACAGATACACACACACACACACACACAGAGAGATCTGAGCCCATAGTGTGCACAGATACACACACACAGACCTGAGCCCATAGTGTGCACAGATACACACACACACACACACACACAGACCTGAGCTCATAGTGTGCACAGATACATACACACACACAGAGATCTGAGCCCATAGTGTGCACAGATACACACACACAGGCCTGAGCCCATAGTGTGCACAGATACACACACACACACACACACACACACAGACACCTGAGCCCATAGTGTGCACAGATACAGACACCTGAGCCCATAGTGTGCACAGATACACAGACACCTGAGCCCATAGTGTGCACAGATACACACACACACAGACACCTGAGCCCATAGTGTGCACAGATACACACACACACACACAGACCTGAGCTCATAGTGTGCACAGATACATACACACACACAGAGATCTGAGCCCATAGTGTGCACAGATACACACACACAGGCCTGAGCCCATAGTGTGCACAGATACACACACAGACACCTGAGCCCATAGTGTGCACAGATACACAGACACCTGAGCCCATAGTGTGCACAGATACACACACACACAGACACCTGAGCCCATAGTGTGCACAGATACACAGACACCTGAGCCCATAGTGTGCACAGATAGATACACACAGACACCTGAGCCCATAGTGTGCACAGATACACACACACACACAGACCTGAGCTCATAGTGTGCACAGATACATAAACACACACAGAGATCTGAGCCCATAGTGTGCACAGATACACACACACAGGCCTGAGCTCATAGTGTGCACAGATACACACACACACACACACACACAGGCCTGAGCTCATAGTGTGCACAGATACACACACACACAGACACCTGAGCCCATAGTGTGCACAGATACACACACACACACAGACACCTGAGCCCATAGTGTGCACAGATACACACACACACACACACAGACCTGAGCTCATAGTGTGCACAGATACATACACACACACAGAGATCTGAGCCCATAGTGTGCACAGATACACACACACAGGCCTGAGCCCATAGTGTGCACAGATACACACACACACACAGACACCTGAGCCCATAGTGTGCACAGATACACAGACACCTGAGCCCATAGTGTGCACAGATACACACACACACACAGACACCTGAGCCCATAGTGTGCACAGATACACACACACACACACAGACCTGAGCTCATAGTGTGCACAGATACATACACACACACAGAGATCTGAGCCCATAGTGTGCACAGATACACACACACAGGCCTGAGCCCATAGTGTGCACAGATACACACACAGACACCTGAGCCCATAGTGTGCACAGATACACAGACACCTGAGCCCATAGTGTGCACAGATACACACACACACAGACACCTGAGCCCATAGTGTGCACAGATACACAGACACCTGAGCCCATAGTGTGCACAGATAGATACACACACACACACACACACACAGACGCCTGAGCCCATAGTGTGCACAGATACACACACACACACACAGACCTGAGCTCATAGTGTGCACAGATACATACACACACACAGAGATCTGAGCCCATAGTGTGCACAGATACACACACACAGGCCTGAGCCCATAGTGTGCACAGATACACACACACACACAGACACCTGAGCCCATAGTGTGCACAGATACACACACACACACAGACACCTGAGCCCATAGTGTGCACAGATACACACACACACACAGACACCTGAGCCCATAGTGTGCACAGATACACACACACACACACACAGACCTGAGCTCATAGTGTGCACAGATACATACACACACACAGAGATCTGAGCCCATAGTGTGCACAGATACACACACACAGGCCTGAGCCCATAGTGTGCACAGATACACACACACACAGACACCTGAGCCCATAGTGTGCACAGATACACAGACACCTGAGCCCATAGTGTGCACAGATACACACACACACAGACACCTGAGCCCATAGTGTGCACAGATACACAGACACACAGACACCTGAGCCCATAGTGTGCACAGATAGATACACACACACACAGACACCTGAGCCCATAGTGTGCACAGATACACACACACACACACAGACACCTGAGCCCATAGTGTGCACAGATACACACAGACACCTGAGCCCATAGTGTGCACAGATACACACAGACACCTGAGCCCATAGTGTGCACAGATACACAGACACCTGAGCCCATAGTGTGCACAGATACACACACACACAGACACCTGAGCCCATAGTGTGCACAGATACACACACACACAGAGATCTGAGCCCATAGTGTGCACAGATACACACACACATACCTGAGCCCATAGTGTGCACGGATACACACACACACACACACACAGACCTGAGCTCATAGTGTGCACAGATACATACACACACACAGAGATCTGAGCCCATCGTGTGCACAGATACACACACACAGGCCTGAGCCCATAGTGTGCACAGATACACACACACACAGGCCTGAGCCCATAGTGTGCACAGATACACACACACACAGAGAGAGATCTGAGCCCATAGTGTGCACAGATACACACACACAGAGATCTGAGCCCATAGTGTGCACAGATACACACACACACAGACCTGAGCCCATAGTGTGCACAGGTACATACACACACACAGAGATCTGAGCCCATAGTGTGCACAGATACACACACACAGAGATCTGAGCCCATAGTGTGCACAGATACACACACACACAGACCAGAGCCCATAGTGTGCACAGATACATGCACACACACAGAGATCTGAGCCCATAGTGTGCACAGATACACACACACAGGCTGGAGCCCATAGTGTACACAGATACGCACACAGACTACTTGGATCTATTATGTGGTGTACCTATGTATAGTCATTATATTATTAAGTCCATATTTGCCCAAGGAAGGAATAAACAAATGACTGGACTACAGACACACAGACACCTGAGCCCATAGTGTGCACAGATAGATACACACACACACAGACACCTGAGCCCATAGTGTGCACAGATACACACAGACACCTGAGCCCATAGTGTGCACAGATACACACACACACAGACACCTGAGCCCATAGTGTGCACAGATACACACACACACAGACACCTGAGCCCATAGTGTGCACAGATACACACACACACAGAGATCTGAGCCCATAGTGTGCACAGATACACACACACAGACCTGAGCCCATAGTGTGCACAGATACACACACACACACACACACACACACACACAGACCTGAGCTCATAGTGTGCACAGATACATACACACACACAGAGATCTGAGCCCATCGTGTGCACAGATACACACACACAGGCCTGAGCCCATAGTGTGCACAGATACACATACACACAGGCCTGAGCCCATAGTGTGCACAGATACACACACACACACAGAGAGATCTGAGCCCATAGTGTGTACAGATACACACACACAGAGATCTGAGCCCATAGTGTGCACAGATACACACACACAGACCTGAGCCCATAGTGTGCACAGGTACATACACACACACAGAGATCTGAGCCCATAGTGTGCACAGATACACACACACAGAGATCTGAGCCCATAGTGTGCACAGATACACACACACACAGACCAGAGCCCATAGTGTGCACAGATACATGCACACACACAGAGATCTGAGCTTATAGTGTGCACAGATACACACACACATGCCTGAGCCCATAGTGTACACAGATACGCACACAGACTACTTGGATCTATTATGTGGTGTACCTATGTATAGTCATTATATTATTAAGTCCATATTTGCCCAAGGAAGGAATAAACAAATGACTGGACTACAGTAATATGTTGTATTTCCATAAGAATTGAGGGCAGTGAGATCATGCATGGATCAGGAATGGCACTAACTGACTGACAGGATTTCTGACTTGGTAGTGACCAAGGGACTATAGGTGACTAGAGAGTTGAAGGTACCTGCTTTCCGAATAATATTAGTGACAATTAATTATTATTAATTAGTGACAACATTAGTGCGATTCCAAGCAAATTAGTGACAAGACGGTCAGGATTATAATGATTATACCCTCGCAGTACGTACATCTATGTCCTGTGTCTAAATTAGCTTTGGAAGCAATCACCGCCCAGCCTGTGTTGCCGTAATGCCTTGATATCGAGGCATTAAGCAACACTGTAATCAAGTGCCAGGTGGCTTTGTGATTATCATTCAGAGTGCCATAAAGGCACAATGCCTTTCTAAGATGGAGCCGCCCAGCTGTGGGCAAGTCAGCAACAACAAGTAAAATAAAAATATATATGTAGATAGCCTTCAGGCTAGTGTTAAAGTTGGAATTCAAACATCCCTATAGGAGAATATGGTTAGGAAAAATCAATGCGCTACTTTCAGTTATTGCTCAATAACTATAAAAAAAAAAAACAGAAACACATGTAAACATTGGGTATTTCTAAACTCTAGAATCAATTTAGTAGGTTTTTTTCATTAGCGTTGTGAATGTGTACAAGTTAGAAAACATATTTTGTTTTTCAGTTTTGAATCACTTTTTTTATCGTAATTTATATGATATGATCAAAGTAATTGTGTCTTAAAAAGCCCTTCTTTTCCCCCTAAAATAAAATATATAATTTGGGTATAGTAAATGAGAGATGAAAATGACAGCTAAACACAAACACTGCAGAAGTGTTAAAACAGCCACTGCCACCACGTTAAACTTTGCATGTTGTGGAAAGTAGTAGGCACTTCAGTTTCAGAGCTTATACTATATCATTCAAAGTATATGCAAATCTGTGAAAGGTCTTACCATGAGGGAGTCCAGTTGCAAAGTAGAAAAATAAATTACGATCCAAAAATGTATATAATTTCTTTTCAATTTAAAAAAGGCTCAAAATGTGGGGATAACAGCAGAAACTTGATGAGTTTCGCTGCCATCAGTGCTTATTCACAAGTGACATTTTTGTGGACTAAGTACAGTTGCAAGTCCTGAAGTAGCAGACCCCATAGTATTATGAATGAACTGGAGTACGATGCTGGTCATGGTACTGCTAACAGCTCCAAAGTTTAACCTGAGGAACAAATGTCTCCTGTCGATGTTCCCTATAGTTTGCCATTTCCTTAAAATGTACAATTCTCGAGCAGTCGCTATTTCAGAATTAAGATGAATGTTCCCAACTAAATTCTTAACATGTTAATCCAGAGTTTGCTAAACCTGTTTTGTTTAATCCAAAAAATGAGTGAGGAACTGAAATCTGGATGTACAACACATTGTGTGTCTAATGCTGGGATTTCTTTAGCTCATATTGGACAAGTGTTTGAAGGCCTGGTTGGACGTTTTTCAAGAAGTGCCAGATCTCAAGTTGGATGTAAAAAGTGTGTCTGTTTAGGTGGGGGAGAACCGAAACATTATGAGGGGGAGAGCTGAAACAGTGGCATTTGGAGTTATTCACTAATGCTGGAATAGCCCATGATATATTAGTGTGAACATTATATAGGAATCCACATCTTGTGATATTCTCTAAGTGGATCCAAGATTAGCTCAGTGACACAATTCGCACGGGTTCAAAGCTAAATGCAGTCACAACCTCCATCTTTTATTTAATGCCAAATACAATCCACAGTCCTCCCTAAACATTTTGTAACATACGGGGTCCAGGTGGCATGGGACCCTGAGTCCCCAAGTTGAGGCGCTTCAGTGCAGGTATGGAGACACAGGGCCTGGTGCTGGGTAACTGCACTAGCCTGGTAGCTTGAGGCTCCAGGTTTGTACAGCCACATACCGAGGCCCTGTGTAAGCAGCTGTTATATCTAGTATCTCATTGCTAGAAGAAACCCTGCAGACATCCTGGAACAGGCAGTAATAATAACTCAACAGGAAAGCAGGATGCTTCAGGCTAGGACATGAGACAGACCAAGCAGAGCAAAAGCAACTAAGGCAGAACATAACTGAATACAAGGCACAGATATAAAGATAATAACATAGATATAATGTAGGGCACTGATACAACACACAGAGGCCAGGGCTAAGGAACACAGGGAAACATACTAAGGAAAAAACATAAATGCAGGAACTAGCCTAACACTAAAGATAGTTAAATGGTAGGGGTTTGGTTACACCAATTTGCCAAATGATGATTAAGCTTGTATACTCCACAATAAGGCAAGTCCATAACTAATATTAGCAAATGAATAACGTACGTTTAAAGATTCACATTGCACAGACACGCAGGGATTACCTGTAGCAGCACAGACTAAAAGGCTGCAGGGCTGAACAGAAACAGGTGTGGTTGGGATTAAATACAGGAACTTAGAAACAAGGCAAAGAGGAGAGAAAAAGAAACCTGGAATAGAACGTAACAACAAACAGCAAGAAAACCAGAACAGAAGAACAAAGGAACAGAAGCCAGAAACAAGAAAAAAAACATATAACAGGATACTATGATAGGGCTGGAATACCTAGACAGGACTGGAATATCTAGACAGGGCTGGAATAATAGACAGGGCTGGAACTGGACTGAAGCCGGATTAGGCAGGTGCTGCTCAGGGGCCAACTGGGCAGGTGCCATACTAGGACCAACTGGGCAGGTGCCGCTCTGGACAGGTGCTGCTCTGGGGCTGAACTAGGGAAAGGTGCCACCCTGTGGCCAGACGAGGATACAACGAAACAGATCAGGAATACCAGCAGACAAGAATGAGCATAAATAATAAACAAGAACACAAAGCAAAAAGAATACTGAAATGACTGGATACAGCTGCACATGGGTGAATAGTTACACATTTGAGATGTAAATGTTACCCAATCTATCCATCAGACTTTTTACACACTTATCACTTTTGTTGAGTATGCTCTTGCTTTATGAGTTGTATTATAGTATGAATTGAAAAAGAAATACTGCTAATTTGCAGGCATATGTGAATTTAAAAACAAACAAACATATTTTCCCCCAAATAAACTGTAAAATAACTTAACACAAGCCGATGTGAATAGGTAATAATGGAAATCACTCAGTCTATAAGGAATTCCATCTACCAAATAATACGTAATGTCCTTTTGTACCCGGCAAAGTAATATGATGTCACTATGTCAGCCAGATGGATCCCTTACTTGTTTTTATTGTGTTGCTACCAGAATATTGCAAACAGTGGAGTATTGTGACAAAAGAAAGATCACTTTTGAAAGTATGTACAAAAAATGTAGAGAATTGACAGGTAAGGTCAAAGAGTTGTCCTTGAAATGCTTTGAATGGTATGACAAATAATAAGGTGTCCAGGTACATTAGCCAGCTACCAAATAAGAGAGTAATGTTGCCATCCTTTTATACATAGTTAAGTCTACTTTATATTAATATAATACTTTCTCATGCCATTGTATCAGAAATACATGCAAACATTAATGGTCTAATGGGCATTCTGTCCTCAACCCATATTGTTTGTGGTTTGGTATCAACCTCCTTTTAATAGTTAGAACCAAATGAAGGAAGGTTAAGGCATCCTCATCCATGGAATGTTAAGTGAAATGTGTAACGCCACTCAGTCTATGAATTTATTATACCTTTTAAAATACATTAGGCTCTGCTTTAACCCACAAAGTTTATTTCTCACATTGCTTAATGGAAAAGATGCTTTTTCATAAACAAAAAAAAAAGGCCTTGTGTTAAAGGATTATGGGCTTCTTGAGTCACTAATTGTATTTTGTATTGTTTGTTTGCACTGAATATTAACATTTTGTTGTGTGCATTGCTTTCTGTATAAAACTTTGGAAAATATAATATTTGATTATCAATCGGTATTGTTCTAATCATTAGGCAGATTTGTGTAATTATTTCTCTATTTCAACGATTGACGAATTTGCTTAACGCTCCACAAGTAATACGAAAAATTTATTAATAGCACACAAGGAGTGCAAAAAAAAAACACTTACCATAATACAGAAATATTAATATATGATATATTGACCAGTTACCACACCTTTGATACTTTTAAGATAAAACTGTATGTTAAATTTCTATTCTTTTCCCACAGATCTGGAGCTCACACTTATTTTCATTGTTTTTTTTTGTCCACTATTTCAAGTGTTTGCAAATCACTGGGGTATTAGTAATAAAGTCCCAGCCATTACCACTTCTTGGCACGCAATCACATACTCTTTTAAAGTGTTAAACAAAATAGTTTTTGTGTTGCCCACTAAGGGCTAGTTAATTCACCCCAGGTTGGCTACTTAGTATGTCCAATAGAAATGAGCGGATAGACAGGGCACTCTTGGTTTCTGCCAGTGATGACATGTATACCATGGAGTCTTAGTAAAATCTTTCATTTTGATTTAATCTTCATAAGATCAGTGAAATATGGAAGAAACATAGAGAAATTGAGAAACACAGTCTCATGCGTTTACCAAGATGGCTTATGATAATATAATTAAGCTGTCTTGGCGAAACACGTGAGACTGTGTTTCTACCATGTATCGTTGATTTTATGGTTGTAGTAGTTTAGGTTGAAAAAATACTTGTCCCATCAAGTTCAACCTTTTTCCTATTCTAGTTTACTGCTGTTGATCAAAAAGAAGGCAAAACCCAAGAATACATCACACTGAACGATTGTCAGGCTTATCTTTATTACTTTGGATTGTCTCTACCTCATTGTACCAACTTGATTTTGTTATCCGTAATAAACATAGATCTCTTTAAAAAAAAAAAACGCAAGAAAACCAAAAATGTATTTCATCAATTTCAAATCCGCTTTTAATGGGGGAAGACATTCCTTCTTGATTCTGAATGAAAATCAGATTTCTCTCTGGACCGACACACACAAAATAAATATTAATCGCAATACGAACATGCATAGCCTTCTATCATCTGCTCTTTTAAGAAAAGTATCCAGGCACTTTATAAAGGCATCTAATGTATTTGATAGCACCACCTCTTCAGGCAGTGAATTCCATACTTTTATTGCTCTGCGGGGAACCTTGATCCCAGTCTTATAGTCAGACCGCGATTTAAGGTCTGATTATAAGACGGAGCTCGATTGCATTTGCTCTGGAAATAAAACCTTGTCTTATATTTGAGTAGATACGGTAGTAGTAAAATTGAGAATAAACCACAAACTTAAATAAGAGATGCCTGTTCTTCTACTTCTACCAATCAGCAAATAGATAAGACAAACAAGGGATAGAGGTCTGCTACAACCAGATCAAGAAAAGCAGGAATCCAAAGTATGCTGTGATGATGCTTTATTTGGAAAAAAAGGATACTCAACCTATATATAAATATACACTTATATTAAGTATATACTTAGCTAATATTTGGCCCTATAAATTATTGGTTAGCTTATACATATATATGTTTCACAGTATATAATAAACTTGAATAACTATTGAATTTAAGGGCTGTGAGTGCTGGGAGTTATTTTTGAGTGTGTGTATATACAGTGGCGTAGCGTGGGGGGTGCAGGGGGGGCCGGCCGCACCGGGCGCAATATCTGGGGGGGCGCACTAGCCCTATGTGGCCGCGTGGCCGCCAGGGCCGTCTTTAACGCGGGGCAAACGGGGCAGATGCCCTGGGCCCATTTACTCCTGGGGGGCCCCAAGGCAGCTGTCCCGTGGGCCCCCAGCCCCTGCTGCCGCGTTCACAGCGCATTGCGCTTGTGAACGCTTTTTTCCGGCAAGCCGCATCCGATGGATGCGACGGCCGAAAAAAAAAAAAAAAACTGACGCCGGATGTGACGTCGCGTCACATCCGGTGTCTGCTTCCCTCCTCCGTGCAAGAGGGAAGACTGCACGGAGGAGACATCCGGCGGGGGACACAGAGCCGCTTCATGTAAGTACGGGGGGGGGGGGGGGGCTGGCTGGCACAATATTCCTGGTATCTGATTGGCACAATATTACTGGGTATCTGATTGGCACAATATTACTGGGTATCTGATTGGCACTATATTACTGGGTATCTGAATGGCACTATATTACTTGGCATCTGATTGGCACTATATTACTGGGCATCTGATTGGCACTATATTACTGGGTATCTGATTGGCACTATATTACTTGGCATCTGATTGGCACTATATTACTGGGCATCTGACTGGCACTATATTACTGGGCATCTGGCTGGCACAATAATACTGGGCATCTGACTGGCACAATAATACTGGGCATCTGACTGGCACTATATTACTGGGCATCTGGCTGGCACAATAATACTGGGCATCTGACTGGCACAATAATACTGGGCATCTGACTGGCACTATATTACTGGGCATCTGGCTGGCACAATAATACTGGGCATCTGGCTGGCATAATATTACAGGCATCTGGCTGGCACTATATTACTGGGCTCTGACTGGCACAATATTACAGGCATCTGACTGGCATAATATTACAGGCATCTGACTGGCACAATATTACAGGCCTCTGACTGGCACAATATTCCTGGCCTCTGACTGGCACACTATTACAAGCATCTGACTGGCATAATATTACAGGCATCTGACTGGCATAATATTACAGGCATCTGACTGGCACAATATTACAGGCATCTGACTGGCACAATATTCCTGGCCTCTGACTGCACACTATTACAGGCATCTGACTGGCATAATATTACAGGCATCTGACAGGCACCATATTCCTGGGCTCTGACAGGCACAATATTCCTGGGCTCTGACAGGCACAATATTCCTGGTATCTGACTGGCACAATATTATTGGTATCTGACTGGCACAATATTACTGGTATCTGACTGGCACATTATTACTGGGCTCTGACTGGCACAATATTGCAGGCATCTGACTGGCACAATATTGCAGGCATCTGACTGGCACAATATTACTAGGCTCTGACTGGCACAATATTACTGGGCTCTGACTGGCACAATATTACTGGCATCCGAAAGTTACAATATTACTGGCATCTGAATGGCACAACAATTATGGCATATGTGTGTGTGTCTGTGGGGGGGGGGGGGGGGGGGTAACATTAGAGGTACAGGATTGAGGAAGTTGGCTCCATCTAGCCCAGTCTTGGATCATCTCCAGAGTATGGTTCCATTTTGATGTTTAGTTTTTGTTCTTGATATTGTTTGTCGTTTACGATGGTTGTGAGACGACATATAATAGCATGGCCCATGCTAGGTTACTACATGTGTATATTTGTATTCATAGACCTGCTGAAAATGTGGAGAATGTGTGTAATGCATGTTCGCACTCAATAAAGTGTTGGAAAATAAACTTGTATTTAGATGCATTTTACTTTAATTACATAAGTATTTTCATAACAAACAATACATGTGCTTGGGGGGTAAGGGTTTCTTTAACTAATCTAGTAGAAGAGACTCGAGTGCTAAAATCCACGGGTTAGGGGGCGCAAATTACTTGCCTTGCCCCGGGTGCTGACAACCCACGCTACGCCACTGTGTATATATACATGCCTTGTGTGTAATCTAATCTACAAGACGGCAACACACTTGCAAAATAAATATCCCTGAATGTTTAATGGAAAGATTGCCCCAAGTGTGCGCATTTTACATAAATAAGCTTTGTAGCCCCAAGATGAAGGTAGATCTGACCCAAAATTATAAACATGTCCTCTGTTAAGGGTTTCTACCCGGCCGGTAAAAAAAATTAGCTTGAGACCCATGTTCTATCTATGGAGGCAATAGCATGGGGGGGTATTTGTTTGGAAAAAGGTGGCAACTCTACCTCTGAGCTATATGGAACAAAGAGGGCTCATGGAGGTACCTCATTCTTTCATTAAAGCTTTTCTATTTAAAATGTATACTTTTTATTATAGGAATGCTTGGATTTTATGTTTAAAATAAAGTACACAAACCTCTTCAAAGAAACTCGGTCACCTAAATATATAATTTATGCTCTGAATGTCAAGAATTTAATTTTTTTTTATTACTCAATCTTCCTCTCAACCAAATCCTCTCTGAATACAATCTTATATGTGTCCCTCAAAAAAAGTGATACAGCATGCATATGTATGCAAATAATTGGCGGAGATGAAGGTGGAGTAAAGGTAAAACCTATTTAGGTTAATTGGTAGCAGCTCGAAAAGTGTGTTTGAGGGGATTTAGGTGTAAAAGTAATAAAACAGTCAGAATTTTTTTCTTCTGCTTGGCGTGGCCATAATTGCTGGTGGTGAAACTTACTAGTGAGGGTTTCTGCCCCCACCCTGGCTGCCAAGTGCTCATTTTTTGGGGCGGATTAGATGATGTGCAGGAATCATCTACCTCTCCAGTAAAGAAACACTTGGTACTGCTACATCTAGGGTTGCCACCTTTTCTTCAAAAAAATACCGGCCTTGCTACTGTCTCCATTGACTTAACATTGGCCTGATGCCAATTTTTTACCGGCCTGCCAGGTGGCAACCCTAGCTACATCTGTACAAAACATAAATATCATTTTTCATTGTCCCCCTATAAAATTTGCTGTTAATAGTGTGTAAGCATCGGGGCCGTCTTTAATAGTGATTGGACCCTGGGCAAGCATTTGCTTGGGCCCCCTGGACCCTGCATGCAATCCCGCCATCCATCGCAATGTTATCCACCCCCCCCCCCCCCCCACACACACACTCACACACAAAAAAAACATAATAATAAGCACACACACAATTGGACTTGTAGCTAGTATTTTTATTGCATTGTATAAAATGTGTATATTACGTGTATAATTGCAGTGTTTAAACTGTATATTTGGATATTTGGATACAAAATGTGTATATATGGCTGCAATATGTATACCATCTTACTATGCAACACTGCACTACAACTACTCATTACCTAAATGACAAACATATACACAGATATTAGCGAGCACTTACATATGTTCATATATATTTCTAAATATCTATACACATCTCGCTCTCTCTCACTAGTTGCATTTATACTTATATGAACTTCTTAATATTATATTCAACTATTTTCATATGTAATAAAAATGTTATTGAAACATTTTGAATGCATTTCTTGTTTTTATTCCCTTTTTCTGCACCCACATTGCAACTTAAGGGCTTAACACAGCCCCATAGAGTAGCCACAGCACTTGTCATGCACCTATATTGCACCCACAGCACTTGTCATGCACCTAAATTGCACCCACAGCACATGTCTTGGACTCATATTGAACCCACACAATTTTGCATGCTACAGTGTAAATTTGCCCCACAGAACATACCACAGTTTCACTTTGTTCTACTGAACTGCCCATGCAGAAAAAAGCCACATTATCACTTTCCCCCATAGTACATGTTATTTTTCCCCACAGAACATGTCACAGTCACTTTGTCATTGCATATGCAACAGACAGTCTGCCTGTTAAAATGACACCATTTGTCCATTAAATATGCCAGTATTATTTTGCCATTAATATGCAGTATTATTTTGCCATTAATATGCCACAGACATTTTTCCCATTAATATGCCAGTATTATTGTGCCATTCAGATACAAGTAATATTGTACAATTAAGATGCCCCAGCCAATTTTCCCATTAAGATACCAGTATTATTGTACCATAAAGATGCCATAATTGTTGTGCCATTCAGATGCCAGTAATATTGTGCCAGTCAGATGCCTGTAATATTGTGCAATTCAGAGCCCAGTAATAAAGTACCATTCAGATACCAGGAATATTGTGCCAGTCAGATGCCTGTAATATTGTGCCTTTCAGATGCCAGTAATATTGTGCCATTCAGAGCGCAGTATTATTGTGCCATTCAGAGCCCAATAATATTGTACCATTCAGAGCCCAGTAATATTGTGCCAGTCAGATGCCTGTAATATTGTGCCATTCAGAGCCCATTATTATTGGGCCAGTCAGAGCCCAGGAATATTGTGCCAGTCAGAGCCCAGGAATATTGTGCCAGTCAGATACCAGGAATATTGTGCCAGTCAGAGCCCAGGAATATTGTGCCAGTCAGATACCAGGAATATTGTGCCAGTCAGAGCCCAGTAATATTGTGCCGCTCAGAGCCCAGTAATAGTGTACCAGTCAGAACCCAGTAATAGTGTGCCAGTCAGAGCCCAGTAATAGTGTGCCAGTCAGATACCAGTAATATTGTGCCAGTCAGAGCCCAGTAATATTGTGCCAGTCAGATGCCTGTAATATTGTGCCAGTCAGATGCCAGTAATATTGTGCCAGTCAGAGCCCAGTAATATTGTGCCAGTCAGATGCCTGTAATATTGTGCCAGTCAGATGCCTGTAATATTGTGCCAGTCAGAGTCCAGTAATATTGTGCCAGTCAGATACCAGGAATATTATGCCATGCAGAGCCCAGTAATATTGCGCCAGTCAGAGCCCAGGAATATTGTGCCAGTCAGAGCCCAGTAATATTGTGCCAGTCAGAGCCCAGGAATATTGTGCCAGTCAGAGCCCAGTAATAGTGTGCCAGTCAGAGCCCAGTAATAGTGTGCCAGTCAGATACCAGTAATATTGTGCCAGTCAGAGCCCAGTAATATTGTGCCAGTCAGATGCCTGTAATATTGTGCCAGTCAGAGCCCAGGAATATTGTGCCAGTCAGAGCCCAGTAATATTGTGCCAGTCAGAGCCCAGGAATATTGTGCCAGTCAGAGCCCAGTAATAGTGTGCCAGTCAGAGCCCAGTAATAGTGTGCCAGTCAGATACCAGTAATATTGTGCCAGTCAGATGCCTGTAATATAATGCCATGCAGAGCCCAGGAATATTGTGCCAGTCAGAGCCCAGTAATAGTGTGCCAGTCAGAACCCAGTAATATTGTGCCAGTCAGAGCCCAGTAATATTGTGCCAGTCAGAGCCCAGTAATAGTGTGCCAGTCAGATGCCTGGAATATTGTGCCAGTCAGATACCAGGAATATTGTGCCAGTCAGAGTCCAGGAATATTGTGCCAGTCAGATGCCTGTAATATTGTGCCAGTCAGAGCCCAGGAATATTGTGCCAGTCAGAGTCCAGTAATATTGTGCCAGTCAGAGCCCAGTAATAGTGTGCCAGTCAGAGCCCAGTAATATTGTGCCAGTCAGAGCCCAGTAATATAGTGCCAGTCAGAGCCCAGGAATATTGTGCCAGTCAGAGCCCAGGAATATTGTGCCAGTCAGAGTCCAGTAAAATAGTGCCAGTCAGAGCCCAGTAATATTGTGCCAGTCAGATGCCTGTAATATTGTGCCAGTCAGAGTCCAGCCTGTTATACCTCCCAACCCCCTCCCCCCTCCCTTCCCTAGTACTTACATGCTTCTGCTCCGTGTCCCCAGCCGGATGTCTCCTCCGTGCACTGTACAGAGGAGGGAAACAGTCACCAGATGTGATGCGACGTCACATTCGGCGTCAGTTATTTTTTTTTCCGGTCGTCGCATCCAGCGGATGCGGCTCGCCGGAAAAAAAACGTTCACAAGCGCAATGCGCTGTGAACGTGGCAAGCAGGGGCTGGGGGCCCACAGGACAGCTGCCTTGGGCCCCCCAGGAGTAACTTGGCCCAGGGCAGCTGCCCCGTTTGCCCCGCGTTAAAGACGGCCCTGGTAAGCATGTTCATGAGCAGACCAGTCAGTGGCTAAAGGAATCAGAAATGGGCAAATTGGGGAAAATTCCCTCTATACTGCTTTGAACTTATCAAACACATCCTAGAACTCAGTGGCGTCCCGAGGGGGGGCGGGGGGGGGGGCGGACCGCACCGGCTGACACCTCCAGCGTGGGTGACACCCGTGCTGCCGGCACACCCAGTACAGCGTTGCTTAACTTTTTTTTTTCTGGCAGCCACATCCGCTAGATGCGGCCGCCGGAAAAAAAATCACAGCGACAGGATGTGTGTTCCCCTCCTCCGTGCAGGAGGGAAGACTGCACGGAGGAGGCGTCTGTTCGGGGACAAGGAGCAGCAGCAGCCATTCGGTAAGTGATGGGGAAGGGGGGGGAGGATGGTGGTTGAAAACGAGCACTTTAATTGCACACTATTACTGGGCTCTGACTGGCACAATATTACTGGGCTCTGACTGGCACAATATCCCTGGGCTCTGACTGGCACAATATTCCTGGTATCTGACTGGCACAATATTACTGAGCTCTGACTGGCACAATATTACTGGTATATGACTGGCACAATATTACTGGGCTCTGAGTGGCACAATATTTTTGTGCTCTGACTGGCACAATATTACTGGTATCTGACTGGCACAATATTACTGGTATCTGACTGGCACAATATTACTGGGCTCTGAATGGCACAATATTCCTGGTATCTGACTGGCAAAATATTACTGGGCTCTGAGTGGCACAATATTACTGGTATCTGAATGGAAATATTCCTGGTATCAATTGTCACCTCGTGGGGCTCCTGTGTGTTGCATAATTAATGGCGGTCCCATGTGTGGTGTATATAATTATGGGGCGCTTGTGTGTGGCATATTTATTGGGCCCCATGTGCGGCATAATTAAGGTACTCTTTTGTGTGGCGTAATTAAGGGACTGGCAAGGGACTTGCGGCTGGACTCACCTGCTTTTTACCTTAAGGACTTTGTTACTATTTTATTGCATTTATAAAGAACACTGCAGAAGCGTTTTCCTCATACAGACCAAAGTGTGGCGCCCACCTTGCAGCTCTCAGGAAACCCTTCATGTAAGCAGATATTTGTTCTTCCTATATTAAACCTGTTTTTTGCCACTCATCTGTTGTTCCACTTCTTCCTTGTTTTTGGAGTTCTAAGGATACTTGCAGTACCGGATCTCTTTTAAGAAAAATCGTTTGATGAGCATATTTTGTACTTGGAGTCTGTGAGTGCAAAATCCAAAGGGAGATTTTATCTCTCCTGAAGTTATTATTGTTTCACCATTTTCACTCACCTATTGTATATATTAGGTACTACATAGATTCCACAGTTTATGTAAAGCGCACTTTTTTTTCTGTTTTGTAATTAAGGGACTATTTTGTGTGGCATAATTATGGGGCACATGTGTGTGTGTGGCATAACTATGGGGCACCTGTGTGTGTGGCATAATTAATTGGGCAGAGGTGAGGCATAAATAGTGGAGCTCTGGTGTGGCATAATTTATGGGGCTCTGGTGTGGCATAATTTATGGGGCTCCTGTGTGTGGCATAGTTATGGAGCTCCTGTGTGTGGCATAGTTATGGGGCTCCTGTGTGTGGCATAGTTATGGGGCTCCTGTGTGTGGCATAGTTATGGGGCTCCTGTGTGTGGCATAGTTAATAGGCCATCTAACTGGCATTACTAAGGAATCTGTTTGGCATTGTATTGGAGGAAATCCAGGGGGGTGACACCATGAGTTTCCGCACCGGGTGACACCAACCCTAGTGACGCCCCTGCTAGAACTCACTTTTTTTTTTTTAAAAGCCCCATTTTGGTTACATACTTTTAAAAGTCTGGTCTTGTACTTTCTTTGAAGTTACTAGAATTTTGGCAGGTACTAAAACGTGATCGGTTCCCATATTTGGACAGACTATCCCAAAGGCAAAGTTTAGTTTGGAAAGCATTAATGTGATCAAACATATAAGGGACAGGCTTTTACTTTGCCTTCAGGCTAAAAACTTCGGAAAAATGCAGCATTTTGCACCAACACTTTATACTTTTTATTCTAGGAATGCATGGATTTTATTTTTTTAAATAAAGCACACATAATTTATGCTCTGAATGTCAAAAAAAATGTTTTTATTTATTTTTTACCAGAATTGCAGTCACATACTGAAATTAAGAGAAATATATGGTTTAAATAAGTCTGTAGTGTCACCTATTTATGACATCACGTTGTGGCTTGATATGCAGATTACACATTTCCGATTGAAAACGGTTAATTAGAATATCAAGCCACAAAGTTGTGACACACCACAGACACAATTAAACCACGTTATGCCCCCATATAGTTCATTACCGGACGAGGTCACTGCTAATCCGTTATTGGGCATGGAAAATGGCCAGACTGAGATTGAAGACTCAGTGGCAATATTCAGTTTTCCAACCTTGACTGCGAAACCCTCTTTTTCAGCATGGGGAGGCGGGCAGTCCATATACATTATGGATGCAACAGGGCATAACTACAGTAGCATTATTTATCGACCCAGTCCCAAAAAGGATTCTAGCGTATGGGGAATTCAGAAAGCGTTTCCCCACAGTTAAAATTCCAATTTTTAGGTATTACCAGGCCAGAAGTTTTATTTCTTCCCAAATTAGTTTTTTTACTGAGAAGGACTGGGATCAGTGGCGTAGCGTGGGTTGTCAGCACCCGGGGCAAGGCAAGTAATTTGCGCCCCCTAACCCGTGGATTTTAGCACTCGAGTCTCTTCTACTAGATTAGTTAAAGAAACCCTTACCCCCCAAGCACATGTATTGTTTGTTATGAAAATACTTATGTAATTAAAGTAAAATGCATCTAAATACAAGTTTATTTTCCAACACTTTATTGAGTGCGAACATGCATTACACACATTCTCCACATTTTCAGCAGGTCTATGAATACAAATATACACATGTAGTAACCTAGCATGGGCCATGCTATTATATGTCGTCTCACAACCATCGTAAACGACAAACAATATCAAGAACAAAAACTAAACATCAAAATGGAACCATACCCTGGAGATGATCCAAGACTGGGCTAGATGGAGCCAACTTCCTCAATCCTGTACCTCTAATGTTACCCCCCCCCCCCCCCCACACACACACACACATATGCCATAATTGTTGTGCCATTCAGATGCCAGTAATATTGTAACTTTCGGATGCCAGTAATATTGTGCCAGTCAGAGCCCAGTAATATTGTGCCAGTCAGAGCCTAGTAATATTGTGCCAGTCAGATGCCTGCAATATTGTGCCAGTCAGATGCCTGCAATATTGTGCCAGTCAGAGCCCAGTAATAATGTGCCAGTCAGATACCAGTAATATTGTGCCAGTCAGATACCAATAATATTGTGCCAGTCAGATACCAGGAATATTGTGCCTGTCAGAGCCCAGGAATATTGTGCCTGTCAGAGCCCAGGAATATGGTGCCTGTCAGAGCCCAGGAATATGGTGCCTGTCAGAGCCCAGGAATATGGTGCCTGTCAGATGCCTGTAATATTATGCCAGTCAGATGCCTGTAATAGTGTGCAGTCAGAGGCCAGGAATATTGTGCCAGTCAGATGCCTGTAATATTGTGCCAGTCAGATGCCTGTAATATTATGCCAGTCAGATGCCTGTAATATTATGCCAGTCAGATGCTTGTAATAGTGTGCCAGTCAGAGGCCAGGAATATTGTGCCAGTCAGAGGCCTGTAATATTGTGCCAGTCAGATGCCTGTAATATTATGCCAGTCAGATTCCTTTTAATATTGTGCCAGTCAGAGCCCAGTAATATAGTGCCAGCCAGATGCCTGTAATATTATGCCAGCCAGATGCCCAGTATTATTGTGCCAGCCAGATGCCCAGTAATATAGTGCCAGTCAGATGCCCAGTATTATTGTGCCAGTCAGATGCCCAGTATTATTGTGCCAGCCAGATGCCCAGTAATATAGTGCCAGTCAGATGCCCAGTATTATTGTGCCAGTCAGATGCCCAGTATTATTGTGCCAGCCAGATGCCCAGTAATATAGTGCCAATCAGATGCCCAGTAATATAGTGCCAATCAGATGCCAAGTAATATAGTGCCAATCAGATACCCAGTAATATAGTGCCAATCAGATGCCCAGTAATATAGTGCCAATCAGATGCCAAGTAATATAGTGCCAATCAGATGCCCAGTAATATAGTGCCAATCAGATACCCAGTAATATAGTGCTAATCAGATGCCCAGTAATATAGTGCCAATCAGATGCCCAGTAATATAGTGCCATTCAGATACCCAGTAATATAGTGCCAATCAGATACCCAGTAATATTGTGCCAATCAGATACCCAGTAATATAGTGCCAGTCAGATACCAGGAATATTGTGCCAGCCAGCCCCCCCCCCCGTACTTACATGAAGCGGCTCCGTGTCCCCCGCCGGATGTCTCCTCCGTGCTGTCTTCCCTCTTGCACGGAGGAGGGAAACAGACACCGCATGTGACGCGACGTCACATCCGGCGTCAGTTTTTTTTTTTCGGCCGTCGCATCCATCGGATGCGTCTTGCCGGAAAAAAGCGTTCACAAGCGCAATGCGCTGTGAACGCGGCAGCAGGGGCTGGGGGCCCACGGGACAGCTGCCTTGGGGCCCCCCAGGAGTAAATGGGCCCAGGGCAGCTGCCCCGTTTGCCCCGCGTTAAAGACGGCCCTGGCGGCCACGCGGCCGCATAGGGCTAGTGCGCCCCCCCAGATATTGCGCCCGGTGCGGCCGGCCCCCCCTGCACCCCCCACGCTACGCCACTGACTGGGATAATCCACTTAATGACCTGTTGGCCCCAGAGGTGACCTCTCCCCCGTCGACATAAATCTTATATCGTATATTACATTCTATTGACCAAAGACACAACGTTACGGGGGGAACAAGGTGCAGGACGGTTCATATCCAAGGTCTGGACATTGAGGATATCCACACAGCTACGGTTCCTCTGATAAAAGTCATACATTCTGCACTGTATAAAGACATGGCATTAAAAATTGCCCACTACGCATACTTTTCTCCTTCTAGGTTGTATAAAATGGGCCTTTCTGAATCCACTAACTGTCTGAAATGTGGAGAAAATGATGCCACACTATACCACTGTTTCTGGACATGTCCAGTCATTTCGTCCTTTTGGTTTTAGGTACACACATATTGTAGAGACTTAGGCATCTCTATATCTAATCTTAAGCCAGAGTTGGCTATTTTAGGGGTCATAGATGACCAATATCGTGGAAACAAAAGTATCCTTCAAATTATTTTAGCAACAGCCAGAAAGACGATCCTGCATCAATGGATTCAGACTTCTCCCCCAACCATAACTCTTTTAAAAACCAAACTTTATTATTTAATGCGTATGGACTGGCTGGAGACCAGTTTACACAAAGAAAAGAAAACAAAAACTTTTTTTAAACACTGGACAACGTATATTAACACGTTAGATACAGATATCAAGACCATGATATATAACACCTTTTGACAAACAGATTGGTATACTATCGAACTTCTTAAACAAAACTCGCCAATCAACCTCTCCACCTAGGTAACATGTTACAGAAAACTGCCATCTGGGATGAAAAGGCCACAGCAATGGAGATCTGGGGGGGGAGGGTAAGGCGGACAGGTTAGGGTCGGTACGTTTTTTCCTGGTTTTGGTTTAATTTCTACTCCGTTGCAAAGTTATACTGCCAACGGACTTAGAGGTTGCAGAAACGCTATATTGGCATCACCACAATGAATTTGTTTCTAAGACATATGTGTATTGGAAATTTATGGTTTGTCTATTGTCACATCGTCTCCATGGGTATTTTGGAATTGAATATAGTCTTCAACGTGTACGAAATCCTAAGATATCTAGCTATGACATATCAGACTTATGTTGTCAATCTGTAAGATGTTCGTTTATTGTTACATCTATGTTGAAGACTTACTGTGTTATTATAGTTTCCAGGGCGTAGACGTGTGATTTATACAAGATTTATCTATTTTATGTTTGTTTACATAGAAAATGTGAAAAAGAGTTCCACAACGGTCATAATTCTAGGGTATCGACCTTCTGTTTTTATAACTTTTATATTGTATTTGTATGATGCCTGTTCATATTCTTGCATTCCTCAAATAAAAAGAATTTAAAGAAAAAAAAAAAAAAAAAAAACACGTTATGCATTTGTTCCTCTAGTACAATTCATACATAACTTTCCAGGGGATGGGACACTTCATCGCGGCTGCTTCCGCGCAGCCGCTTCACCGTCGACTCTACAGCACAAGACAGATCGTCGCTGGAGATTTCATCGCGGGACATTTCATCGCTAAAGGTAAGCATTTTACCGATTTTAGTTGGTTTAGAATTAGGGTTTAGGGGGTTAGAATTAGGTTTAGTGTTTAGTGTTAGGGGTTAATTTTACTATTAGGGGTCGGGGGTTAGTATTAGGGTTAGTATTAGGGTTAGTATTAGGGTTTAGGTTGTTAACTTTAGTATTAGGGGTCGGGGGTTAGTATTAGGGTTAGTATTAGGGTTAGTATTAGGGTTAGTATTGGGGTTTAGGGGGTTAACTTTAGTATTAGGGGTCGGGGGTTAGTATTAGGGTTAGTATTAGGGGTCGGGGGTTAGTATTAGGGTTTAGGGGGTTAATTTTAGTATTGGGGTTAATTTTAGTGTTAGTATTGGGGTTTAGTGTTACTATTGGGGGGGGGAATCATTTATTAGGGGGGTTATTTTACTTTTAGATTTGTAAGAGCTGACAGTTCAGCGCTGAACTGTCAGCTCTTACATAGCTGCAGCTGCGGTGAAACGGCCGCGTTATACTTCATTGCTGACAGTTCAGCGTTCTAACTGCCGCGCTGAACTGTCAGCAATGAAAATGCGGCGAAGATGTGTCCTAGACCCAACTTTCCATACATGAACAGAAAGGTCCCAATGTGTTTCTCCAGTTGCATGCTGGGTTGGCATGCTACTTACTGGATGGTGCTTATAATTTAGTATCCCATGTTCCTTACTCCACTGCCATTGGCACTGAGGTTTGTGTAACGTTACATCACTTACTACCAGTCACAAGTTTTAGTACTCTGGATGAATATTAGATTTATTTCATAATTAGCAAGTTTTCCCTTTTAAAACATTTCTTGAAATATTTGGAAATGAAAATATTGTAGAATGTACAAAACAATACATAATGAGCATCTAAACACTATTAAAGAACATTCTATATTTGTCATTCCCGTATGCTGCAGTAATAGTCTCCCAAACATATGGTATTCGCTTAACAAGTTTCAGCAAGAAATCACCCGACTTGTCGTCCACATTTCTCCGATTTTACTATTATTATGACGTAAAGTCATGATTTATAAAGACACGGAGGCGAGTATTATGACTTCCTCTTTCTTTGAAACAATCAAAAAAAAAACAAAGGAAAAGTGCAGAAGTATTCAAATACTCAACAAATAGCAAAATAACCAATGGAAAACCATAGTCCAGGAACGAAATCCAGAAGCAGGAATGTAGACAGAGTCATGTCTTTATGTTAAAATAAAAAGAGAAAAAATAGTAATATCCTATCATCGAAGATGAAATTATCATCACATCGTCATAAAAAATATACTTAACGGTATAAAGGAATATAACGGACAAATAATAAAACATATAAAATGTGCAATAAATATACCATCTAGGGTGGGTAAAATATACAAGATACATGGGTGGGAATAATACTCGCCTCCGTGTCTTTATAAATCATGACTTTACGTCATAATAATAGTAAAATCTAAGGATTTCTAAAGACACGGAGGCTCCTATTATGCAAGTTTAATGCTGAGCCACCACTGCTGATAAAAAAAAATGTGTGTCAGGGTGAAAATAAAAAATTCCTGAAAAGTCGATTCCGCAGACCAGTCAGCTGCCTTAAGTAAATCCTCCAACCTACAATCCAGGGAAAAAGCCTTGGAGGCCCTAGCCCCCCTAACAGAATGAGGCCCAAAAATAGAGACATCAATCCCCGCTTCCCGGAGGACCCATTTAACCCATCTTGCCAGAGTCGTTGTGGAAACAGGTAAGTGAGGTTTGCGTAGGGCTAAAAATAAACCAAAGTGTGTGGGATCCCTATGGCCCGCAGTGCGTTGCTCGTACACTTTGAGACAAGACACGGGGCAGAAACAAGCCTTATGGGGAAAACTGGGGTAGGAAACCTGTTGTACAAATTGTATGTCGCTTGTTAAAAGGGATCAAGTTAGCTCATCCCCCATTACCGAAATACTCGTCTCTGTGGGACGTCTCTATTGTTTTGCGACTGCTTGAGTCCTGGCCAATCAATGAGGATCTCTCATTACAACATCTATCGTCTAAACTAGTCACTTTATTCCGCCTGCTCTCCTGCAAACGAGTCTCTGATGTTCCAGCTCTGGATTTTTCTGCTAGGTCCATTACTCCTCAAGGTGTTTGTCTTTCTATATCTAAACATACAAAAACTATGATCTCACAGGTTTCCTACCCCAGTTTTCCCCATATTGCTTAAATGGAGGAGCCTCCGTGTCTGAAATTCCATTTCATTTTTATTTTAGGGATTCATTAAAGGGTCTACTCAATAAAGAGAGAACTGCAGGGAATTGAGATGGGAATTTCGTTATGTAGGCGAAGGAAGCCGAGTTGGAAAAAATTCTCCAGTGCAGCTGAATGGGAGAAGTTCTCTGACCCAGCTACTTGGCCTTAAATTTGAAATTCACATCTTTGTTCCCACGCAATTCTCTCTTTATTGAGTTGTCCCTTATAACGATTAGACATTAATAGCTGTGATGGAAACATAGGCACATTTGAAGATTTTCCCTAGCTCAGCTATAAATCCTTGATATTTTTTCTGATCACGTATCAATTTAGTGTGTAAACATTCTTGGGCTTAACCAAAGTGGCAGCTGGTTCTAGATTTTTATTTCCCATCTTAATGGTACTCATTTTATTGAGCTCGGAAGTATAAAATGCTTAAACCCTGTGGGCAATAAACTCAGAGGTTTATACAAGGATTACAATTGGTGCATATACTAACTAAGATATTGAGATAGATAAATGCATCTATTGTGGTTGCTAGCACTACCTCTCTTGGCAGTGAGTTCCATAACTTTATTGTCCTTACCGTAAAGAATCCCTTCCTTTGCTGTCTATGAAATCTTTGCTCTTCCACTCTCAGGGGGTGACCTCTTGTTCTTTGTACACTTCTGTTAAGGAGCAGGTCACTGGAAAGCTCTTTATATTGGCCCTGCACATATTTATATATATGGTAGATAATCATGTATTTGTAAGTACGTTTTCAATGGGACTATATACCCTATATACCAGCCAACATTCTGGGACCTGGTCCAGGGATGCGGCGGAGTCTAAACCAAAACTTGACGTGACGTCCTATGATGTCACACAACCTTGCAACCTTGATATATGGAACTCAATTATTCCAATTCAGGACAGACAACAATTTTATGACACAGTACCCCAAAAATGTCACTGTACCGGCAAATCCACGACTGGTGGAAACTTGGCTATATATATTCACCAATGGAACAGGTAAGGTAGATGGCACTAAGTAGAATATGGCACTAGCTTTTTTTTTTTGCTTCCTTCAGCTCTGCAGGTTGAAACAATCCAGGATAAAGAAGCTACCACTTGTATAGTGCTTTGTCCTAACAATATGGACTATATGTGAGTGCTTTGTGTTATACAATTTGTATTATTGCACAACTGATATATTTTTATCTGCCTCACTGGGTATATATCCTGCATTCTTGCACAGTTGAAAAATTGATTTGTTGCACTGTCACTTCAAAGCACCTATAGCGCACTGTCACTTTTTGGATTTTCTGTTTATATATTCACCAATGTTGTAGTACTCTGATAGTGTCCTATGCATAATTTGGATGTCATGTGACTGAATCTCATTACATTCATCTTGGAAAGGAGTTTTTTTATATACACATTCATATTTTTATACATCTGTATACATATACAGTACTCTCACAGATACAGGGAATTTTTACATTAAATAAAGACTTAGTGATATTCTCCTGGGTATATTTGAGTCATATGGCCCCTCTATGGATAACTCACTGCTGCTAAGTAATGTTAATACACACTCTCTTATCCCATCTGAATTACTAATGGATTTCCCATGCCACATGCTGGAAAGAGACTGTGTCTTCTACTTATTTTTCACACGTTATATCTGTAGTTATTAATGTAAGTGCATGAATACAGGCACACATCACTGCAAGGTGATTTACATATGTTTAAAGCAAGAGGATGGACATTCAAATTACATTGTGTAACCCATTCTGCATGAACAAATGCCAATGTGAATACATTCTGGGGGTCTACTCAATGAAGAGAGAATTACAGGGAATTGACACAGGAATTTCAAACCTTAGGCCAAAGTAACGTAAAAATCTCCAAATCAGCTGCATTGGAGAGTTTTTCCAACTCTGCTATTTTGGCCTAAAGTTTTAAATACTCTTCTCATTTCACTGCAATTCTCTCTTTATCGAGTAGACCCTTTTGATTACACTTACATCTCCCTGCTGCAAGTTCCTGGGACAGAGATTTACTTTTCCTTAAATGTAGGGAAAAGATCACAGTGTATAAGCTAGATTAGTTTGAACTGCACCTTTAATGCGAAAAAAAAAAAGCTGTTTCCTGAAAGTCGGTAGTGTACTTGTGTAAATTTAAATCAAACTAGAAACATATTTGATCTCTGGCCGAACCCACCTAGCTCCAACCATCCAATGAACTGCTACTACCACCATCTTCCCTTTGACCTCTTCATTCTGCTTATGTGTCTCACATCCCTCACTCTCTTTAGATTGTAAGCATGCACGCAGCGCTCTCTACCTCATATATCAGTCTGTTCTTGTTTATCAAAAAGAGAATGCAGTCCCCCTCTATGCTCTGTACCTAGTGCTATGTAAATTGTTAGCGCTATAAAAATAAATGTTAATGTAATGTAATACAGGTAGATAAAAAAAATATAGCAAAGCCCATAAAAGTTTAGAAAGTCGTAGCTGTTTACTTTGGAGACCAGGAGCAAAAAATGTTAAAGACCATAAAAAGAAATATGCAACAAACAACAGTGCCCTCTACATTGTTACAGGCATGCTCTTTAAGGTCAATTAGATAAACAAGAGATATAGGCTGGAGAAGGCTCCTACTGCTGTAATGGCCCAATGATTTGCTGTTTAGAAGTTCTTGATTAAATACCGAGCAGTCAGAAAGTAGAGGAAGCCTTGAAGGTGATTTTAAAGATGAAGAGAGTAACTGGGCAGCACAAACAGCAATCAGAGACAATTAGGAGAAATGGGGCAAGTGGTTTATTCTCTTGTAAGGCTTCATGGAAATTACTCTTCAAATTTCAGGCTTGCTGCTTCCAGCTATGTCATTTTGAAGTCCGACTCCAATCAGGAGATATTGCTGAAAATCTTCCTATTATGGCTGAAGTGAAAAGGATTGATTGTCTATGCTGATGAGCCTTGAGATTGGGTTTGTAAAATAAAAATGGTAATTTAGTTTCCCTGGGCCATCATAATGCAGTTTCAATCTCTCAAAATAAATAAATAAACCAGTCCCAAGTCCGAAAACAAGATACAGGATAGAAAAGGTGATGAAATAGCTTATTTTTGCCTTTGATCGCCGCTCAGTTTGTAAAGCAAGCAAAAGAAAGAAAAAAAAATAAAGTTATTTATTTATTTTGCAATCTTCAAAGGGATAGTTCCAAACAATTCTTTTACTGTGAATGGTGAGAATAGAAACAAATGATTTGAAAATGATCTATACATCGTCTTAGCAAAATTGCCAATAAATACCGAAATTAGGAGAAACATTCGTTTTAAATGTGTCTGTCTCCTGTTTATGACATCACTTGTGGCTTGATATGCAAATTACACATTTCCCATTGAAAACCAGTTAATTGCATATCAAGCCATAGGTGATGTCATAAGCAGGAGACAGACACATTTAAAACACATTTCCCCCCCAATTCAGGTAATTTTAACACAATATATAGATCATTTTCAATCATTTTTCATGGTAAAAACAATGTTTTGGTGACAGACAGAAATGATGTATCCATCGCGGTGTAGAGACTTCCTGTGCCTGGACGTCAAACCTTTCACATGACGAATTTTTGGACAGAGCATCGATAATGCTTGAACTGGCTGGGCAGGAGCAAATTACGCTACTGGAATTACCATGCAAAAAATAACTGATTTAACCCCTTCATGATGTATGGTGCTTTGTTCCTGGACCCGATCACAAATGAATCGGTAGCCAGGCAAGACTTAGTGAAGTCAAACGAGACGTCGCGGAGGTGTGCCCTGCTCACAGGGCCGCCCCAAGACAATGTGCCTGCACCCACCCCCCTACCCACAAAAAAGCCCACAGTCATGATAATTCAAACTAAAATGAAACTTATCAGGAAGTGATCATTTAATGCAAGACCACCTTTTAATATGTAAAATTATACAACATATTGGCCTGAGTATTGGCTATCCATGATTAACATGTGTGCTCTAAATGTTTGAGCATTTAAACTTAAGGTACAATATTTGAGCAAGTCATGTTATAGGTCAGGGGTCACATATTATTTCTTGGGAAATTGCACAGCCTGTTTTCATAATAATGTTTGTTTTACCATTTTTTTCTTTTCACCTTGTGGTGAAAATATTTTATTTTTATATGCCCACTAAAGCAATTCCCTAAAACATAATGTGACCAGTGACCTATAATAAAATCCAGACTGATATAGGCAGTGTCAGAGGAGTTAACCCCTGGATTGCTTGACATATATAGGCAGTGTCAGGTGAGTTAACCCCTGGATTGCTTGACATATATAGGCAGTGTCAGGAGTTAGCCCACTCACTCACACACATACACAGACCAGTGACCTATAATAAAATCCAGACAGATATAGGCAGGGTGAGAGGAGTTAACCCCTTGGGTGGCTAGACAGATATAGGCAGGGTCAGAGGAGTTAACCCCTTGGGTGGATAGACCGATATCGGCAGGGTCAGAGGAGTTAACCCCTTGGGTGGCTAGACAGAAATAGGCAGGGTCAGGAGTTAGCCCACTCACTCACACACATACACAGACAGTCTGTCACTCTCACTGACACACACACTCTCTCTCACTCACACTGACACACACAGCAGAGGAACCGGTTTTATTATAGTTGGGAACCAGAATATTAAAGGACATGTTTAGTTATTAAAGAATACAAATTGTTTTAAAAAAAGATCATGGCTACTTGAGTGTAGCGGAGGTATTTTTTACTAACAAAGCAATAAGGTTTCAGTACCTTTTTATTATTATTATTGCGTCTGGGGGATCTTTGGTTGGATAATCAGCTATCGCATCCATCATGAGGTCCATGTCAGCTGCTGCCATTTTGCTTAAGCTTTTTCACCAATTGGACAATGCATAAAATGGTGGCGCCTCACAGTAACAGAAAACAGGACCAAAGCCATCTTTACCACAGGGCAAATGGGGCAGCTACTCCCCCACCCATACTCTAACAGTATGAGATTTGACCTGGAGATCTGATGATTCCAGTGAAACTATAAACCTCCGAAGTGCCATAATATGTTGAGCCAGCATGTGAGTGCAATACTTGGCTAATACCGATATTTTGATTAATAAGCATACTACACTACGTTTTGCTGCCTCTCTCTCTCTTATTACACTTTCTACAAGATCAATATATACTTTACCTCCCATTACTTTATAAGGTCATTATTTTGCATAATGAGAACATTACATTTTCTATATATTTGCTTTTAAAATACACAAAAAAATCCTCTTTTTTTTAATAGTGGTTTTATTTCTACATTATGAACCTGTAAAATGCCTAGCTGGGGCCGAGAGAGGCTTAGCAAACGTTAAAAGAAATTTGGGGACCTTGCAACTAGCACACAGCACATGTATCAAAAGAAAATGTATCTAAGAAAAATGATAAATATATTTAGTACATAGTAAAAATAAAAAAAATCTCAATATTTGGTATTACTACAAGGTCCCCCCGTGTTTTATTGTCAGACAGCTAAAAACAATTCGCTTGAGGCCAGTATTAAGTCTAGACATATATATATATATATATATATATATATATATATATATATATATATATATATATAAATATATATAATTATAATATTAATTATAATAATATAATATAATAATATAATACATAAATGTGTATTGAAGCTTATGTCATAAAAATGTATTTATTATATTATTTTTCAGCAATTTTTAAAGTTTACCCTTAGCAGGCTTTCTCCTGGGGATTGATTTTCCCACAATAATGTCTGGAGCTCATTGGATAAAATCTCCTGGAAGCTTAATCAGCAAACGAGGAGTCACAGTGCCTGTGCTATTAGACTTGCCCATTATATTTAAAGGAGGGGTAGAGCTCACGCACTTCTCAAAAGTGACTATTTAGCATAAAGAAAAAGTGCACCTGAGTTTGACTTAGTCTCAAAAATAGCTTTTCCCCTCCCATTACTTTCAATGGGGAAAATTCGAACCAGGGGTTCGAATTTGGCTTTTTGAGTCGAATTTGTCTCGAAATGAAAGCCGACCTCCTCGAGCTAGTCTCGAATTTTAGTGAATAGACCCGTTTAAGTGTCTTTTCTAAACAGTGGTACAATTTTGTATGTTTAGTAGTTTGTTGTGTATGAAACGAAGATCTACATTCAGTATATAAAATATCAAGCAAACACAACAAACAACCAATAAGTGTCTTTGTGTGAACAAAAGCAGATGAGAATTATGCTTGCGGCAAGATATAAAGTGAAACCTAATGAGATCCAAATCAAACACAATTCTAACAAAAAACAAACCAAAATGTAATGCATGCCTCTCTAGTGCCCCTATTTAGGAGGACAGTGCCCATTTGAGCCCCAAATCCCTTGGTCCCCCTTTCCTCTTATGGGATCCCGAGGTTTCTAGGCAATCAGAATTTTACATATATCACAGAGCTCCAAAGCTCCATACAACTCAGCAAATAGTGTGTTTAAAACGTAGTGAATGTGTTTATATTAGTTATATTAGTTATATTTTAAATAAAAATGATTCTTATTGTAAATGGCTTACCAAATTTCAGAAATAGTCTTCATTGGCAGTAAAGTCACACCTTCATCCACTCCTCCCATAAACAAAAGTGTCACTCTTTGGACATTTGAAGTGTTGGTGGTATGGTAATGAATAAGCATGCAGGTGCAATTGCTCCCAAAAATCCAAATGTGACAGATAAATATTATTAGAAATTGCATAACACATCTATGGGTGACCTTTAACTCAATGTAATATTTGGGTTCCGTTAGCAAAACTAGATATCTTTTCGTCACTGTAGGGTTAACACATCACAAGTTTAATGAAATAAAGGTCCTCAAGGGTTGGAATAAATAAAATGTAGATATGCATTCTTTATTCTTCTTATTACCCCGAAGTATGTATTATTTGAGGGTGTCTCGGAATAAAACAACAATACAGTCATCCTGTCCCAACATGCCATCACTGTCACCGCCCACCAGCCTCTTGACCAATTCTGCCTCAATCCTGAGGCACAACAGAGAGCAAACCCACTTGTATCTGTAAAGATGCAAGGCAGGTTTACTTAGGAAAAGGGGACACTATTTTTTTTTTTTTAAACAAAAAAACTTTAGTTGAGTTTTAAATTCATTCATATAATTGGGGCCTTCAGACGTCACTGCTGCTGTCCGTTGGTCCTGAATTTTGGTTTAAAATAAACAATAACCACAGCAAAAGAACAGCTTTAAAATCCTAGTGATTCCTCTCCCTCCAAAAAAAAGACATGGCTCATGAAATATAAATATGGCGAGATATTTATTTTGTGTAAATTAAACATTAAAACTGGAGCCCAATTTGGATTTGTGTCCAAATAACACCAATAACTAATCTAATAAATAATTTTTTTTGTTAGCCTTATAAAACAATATTTTGATTGTAAGAAACAAAATCCAATAATAGATGAACAGTTTGTTACTTTAAAGGGTTATGAATTTTGATAAACTATAATCTGCACATTATTTTTTGTGTTTACACTTTTTTTTTTAATAAGGGTATTTATTTTTTTTCTTAAATATTTTCATATTTTCTTTTGCCTCAGAGAAACCTTCAACCTAATTTAAACTGATAAATAAAAAAGGAACAATAAATATATAGAACAAATGTTAAAAAAATATTATTAAATTTGTGCCAAACCAAATATTACTTGATTTTAGCATTAAATGTCTTCATAAACATTCACCGGAGAGGCTACTAATTATTAAAATATAATTAAACTGGGCACATCATATAAAATGAACAATCTAGAGTACATAAGAGTTCCAGTCGCTTCCTTCTAATGTTTTTCAAGATATAACAGAAAACATCTCCAAAGTAAGATGCAAAGAAATGGCAGATGCTAACGGCAGGTCTTTTCATTAATTAGTTTTATGCAATGCCAAATGAAAAAAAAACCCAACATATTGTGCTATTCTTCTCAAACCTTAATATATCATTGAAATAATACAGCATGTTATGCTCTTGAAATGTACTTTAAACACCTAAGCTGAAATATACCAATGCAGATTAAAAGATTTATTTCAATACAGTTATTTTTCTCTTTAATGTTTAACTAGCTTTAAAGAAGATAATTGTTTGCATGGCATAGAAACGTATTTAATATACATATTTTAACTTGTTTCTCCCTGACCTAGTGTATTCATTCTCTTTAGCTAGAAACCTTACTATTCTAATAATCTTTAATTCTGTTATAAAACCTCAGCTTGCTTTTCACTATTCCCAGGCAGTTATACATAGATGTCTGGGCTGAGCCCATTGTTCGAAATAGTATGTAGTTTAAAAAGCTCGGTAGTATTTGACTCTGTCTATTGTATCTGGCTTCCCTGAGTGCTCTGTTTGCTACATTCTACTTGTACTTTGTGTTTCAGGGCCTATTTATGCCTTTTCTTTTCGTACACCCTTGTTCATTGGAAAGCTTAAATTGACTTCTCTCTTTTCTATTTCGTTAACTAAAGATGTACCATTAAGCTTGATTGAACTCTTTTGAAAAACACTTCCATAAAATGAAAGACCATAACAAATTAGTCTACCAGTGTTTGCAAATAATGTTTTTTGCAGTCAAATTGATGGGAAAGGTATTGAAAACTTACACATGCTATTGATACATGTTTATGTGTTAGCAATTTTCCCTTTTCAAATGCTATAATACATTTTGATAAAGATCAATGAACAAGGTGTGCGTTATTTTTTTTTATATATCCTAGCTCCTGAATGATGTCGCTCTTTCAATGTTAGCTGCCAAAAATTAACAATTTTCAGCAAAAAAAATAACCCTTTTCCAACTACGTTAATATAATCTTTATATAAAAAATTTACGCTTTTGAGAATGTAAGCCAACACTACTTAGTGAGGATCGTTATCAAGTACATAAAAAGAAATTACATTTTTGTAAAAATAAATAAAAAAATCCTAAATATTAACATAGTAATACAACATTTTAACATATTTGGAAGGCTAAAATATTTATTTTTTATGTTCTATGTTTCTATAAGAAGCATAGATTTTCACTGTCCATTTTTTTGGTGCAATGTAAATAATTAATGTTTAACACATATTTAACCAAATAGAAGCAGATAATAGGAAAAATAATTACATAATAATTATTTTTTTACTTTTTATTGACTAAGACAAAGTGCTCTCATGAAAGTATTTTTGTTTAAATCATATTTATGTAGTCTATAAGACAGTAATCTGTCTAAAGGTTATAGTAATGAAAGTACTGAAACCAATATTTTTCCAGAAGTATTATATTGTAAACATTGAAATTTAGAAGGGGTTACCAATAAAACCACAATGTATCACAAATAGGTTACTAATTTTAGTTTTAAGATTTCCCAGAATTATGTAAATTAAAAAACAAATGACACCACAAAATAAAAAGTAAAAAAAATAAAAAATTTGAAATAATTTAAAAAGATGTACAACATAGTCTTTCTAGTCTCTATTTAGTTATTTTGTTAACACTAATTGCAATACACAAGGGGATTTAAATCTTGATAAATTTTAGAAATTCTATTACATCCAGAGAATAACATCATATTATATATAACATTGTTTGTTTTTTTTTTCATTAAAAAAAAAAAAAAGCTAGGAAACAGAACAACCTCTCTTACATTTTATCAAAGAAAATACCACTGTGTATAGTTTAGTCAGTAATACAGAAATAAATAAAATATTTATGATTTATTTAGTTTTTTTCGTGATTTATCATACTTTATTTTTTAATTAATGCAAATCACTGTGCAACAAACAGAGAGATTCTCATAATTTGTAAATATTTTATTATTTAAGTGTTTAAAATATTTGCAAAAAGAACCAGTATGTATTCGCATCATCTTTGTGTATTTCAGGGGGAAAAAATATTTTTTATTATTACATACTACCATGTTCCTCTGAGCATAAAATGACATTGCTAAATAGCAACATTAAATTTAACTAAAGGGAGCTTTCTAAACTGTAATTTGTGTGTACAGACAAGTCAGAATTCTCAGCCGTCAAGAGCTAATTAGTGTAAAGCAGTGTTACAATGAGTGGCTTACGATATAAAAAATTGGCAAAGCAGCCAGTAGGACCACTTGATTTGTGCATACATAAACACTGTAAACTGGCACGTATATGGAAAATAAAATTACAGGGAATTAGTTAAGTTGTTTTTTTTTTTATTATGCAAAATGTTATTCACTTAGATTACATTATGGAACATGATGCCCCTGGAAGGTTAAAAAAGTGTGTTGTGTTCTCAGGCGTCTTGATCTTTCAAAAGGTATACAGTGCATCAAGAGATCGCACACCAAATCAGTCCTATGTTAAATAAAAAACCCATGGTCCCCTGATTCTGGAGCGCTCTGATCCCGGCAAATGCAACCTGCAACACCTAGCATGCTGTGTATTATGTGAGCTACATCTCTGAACATTCCGAGCAAATCTATGCCTCGTATGGACCTTGTGTTTAGTTATGTGATTTAACAATGAAGTAAACATTACATACTATGTTTAAAGACAAAAACCCAATTTCTATGATAGGCAGTTGGCCCTTTCTGCAAAGAAAAAAATTAAATAAACCTGCACGGTCAGAGTTCAACAATAGCATCAATAATACAGTCAAGTCATTTTAAGTTATTTCTCAATCAGAGGTCAAATTTTTGTATAAATTAGCACATATTTCAGGACTGAAGGATACTATACAATTGTATATGGAAAGTCTCGAGCGTGCCCGTAAACTAAATACTTGAAAACGAGACATTACAATGTATTCTTCCTAATAAAACACTTTCTATATAAATAAATCTCTTCATTCAACTAGTACACACTATAAATCTCCACCAATTCATGCTATGTATCTGTAACAGTCCTCACAATGCACCTTCTTCTGTCACCTTTATTCTTGCCTTTTTAAAGAACGTTATAGTTTTCCTAACCATGTCAGCTTGACTGAGCATCATAGGACATATAGTTCCCAAACATCTTCAGTGCCAAGGATAGCCATCACTGCTCTACATCATGTATCAGTTTTGCCGTTCGTTTAATTGAGCAACAGCCCTTTAAATTCCGTACCAAGCACTGTGTAAATTGTTAGAGCAATACAAATAAACATTAATATAATGTAGTATGGTGTTTGAGATTTTGGCTCACTTGGCATAGTTTCGATTTGTTCAGGGCATCAATCAATTTGTAGAAGTTTCTTTTTAACCCATTGTGAGAATGGAAGTACCAGGTACGTCACAGAAAACATGTCAGAATGGACGTATCTGGTACATCCTGCGGTGAATCCCACATAGGCAGCAATCAGCAGTCGCTGCCTATCTTTAGCAGGTGTTGCTATGATGCTTTGATATGGAGGCATCAATCAGCATCCCTCGGTGCACCGTGAATACTAGGATGACAGCATGCACTTTCAGTATGGTGCTGAACTGTTGCCAGCAAGAGCGACAGAAGTTATCACTCTGTTGTTGTTCGTAGACTGCCTGTAGAGGCAATCAGCAACATTGCAGGCCAAAAAAAGCCCACACTAACCCTAGATCTAAATTAAGCCTTGATCTAGGGTTAGGGTTCCACTTAGCGTTACAGATGGGTTAGCATTAGAATTTTAGGATTAGTGCTAGTGTTAGATTTAGGGTTAGGGTGATGATTAGGATTGGATCAAAAGGTCACTGCAGGAGAAAATGTTTAGGAAACAAAAACGCTACATTAAGTAATTGCCCAATAACTTGCAATAATCAACAGAAAAACATTTAAACATGGCATATGTCTTAACTCAGGAAAAATATTATAAACTATTTAGATGGAGGTATTTTGAAGAAAAAAAAAGATTTTTCAGGTCAAAGTTAGATAAGGTGCTTTTCCCAATTTTTTCATCATATTGTAGATTTTTTTATAGTAAATTATATGATATGATGGAAATCTAAAGATGACGGTATCTAAAGAAAGCCCTTTTTATGGCGATCAAACAATATCAAATATATGTGGGTACATTCAATGAGAAAGAAGAAAATGACAGCTAAACACAAACACTGCAGAAATGTTAAAACTGGCATTGTTACGAAGGCTACAAAAATGTCAACGGTCCAGTCACTAAGGGGTTAAATCTGTGACCATTCTTACTTTGCTTATAAAATGCCATTTGCTCCTTTGCTGACATTTACGAAAGAGTAACACATTAACCAGTGTGTTTCATACACTGTGTGCAAGAGGAATGTGCAACACAATAGATTCCCCAGTCACCTGACACTCCTATTGTAACATATCACACGTATCATATAACATCTGTATAATTTGCTTACTTTACTGCGATACTGAGAAAAACACTGCGGAATATGTTGGCACTTCATATATAAAACATTATAATTACACCAGCGTTTCATGCACTCTGATATAATTTAGTGTACTGCCAGCAAGTTAAACAAAACTCTGTTTAGCTAACTTGTTGACCTTTTAAATTGTCTTTCTATTATGTTATGTTTAGACAGGAGAGAAATCAAACACTAATGGGTCTATTCACTAAAATTTGACACTGGAGGTCGAGTTTCATTTTGAGACAAATTCAAATTCGAGTTTTACTTAGTCTCAAAAATAATTTTGATCATTTTGCCTCCCATTACTTGCAATGGGGGAAGATTTGAACCTGTGTTTTTTTTCGGGTGTCGAATTTGATTTAAAATGAAAGTCGACCTCCTCGATCTAAGCTCGAATTTTTGTGAGTAAACAAATAAGACACTAACCCAGGTCTGACAGACCAGTAGGGAAACAAATATACATAGACCAATAAGGGCAATAACAAAGCCTTGACTGTCAGACTGATAGTATGGGTATTTCTGTCATCGATTGCCATGTCTCCTTGGACAGATTCAAGGAAAAAAATCCTTACAGCTTGATTTCCCTCTTACGTAACCTGTAATATCTGCTAAAGAAACATGATAGAAAGGCAAATGAAATAGCTATTAAACAGGCAGAACATAGTCAATTCATTGATAGTTCTGAAATTTGGTCATCACTTCCACTTCAAGAAGCCATTTTAAATCTGGACCCAAATACTGTAAATGAAAGTTGTAACGGGTGATCTATTGTATTTAAATTCCAACATGTTCCACCGCGTTCTCCGAAAGGTAACATACCAAGGGAGGAGAGTCTTGTAATTTCAATTAAAACACGTTGGGTACAAGCTTGGTAACTGTGGAAAACAAAACTGTTTTTATTTTCTATTGAAAATATATATCCACCTTATTCCTGAAATGAATAATCATATGCGATACATTTATACAAATAACGCAAGTCTAAATCCTGACACATTTAAATGCATCACTGCTAACACATTTATTGTAAATAGTAAATGTCGTATTGATAGCATAATTCAACATCATTTTTGGATGCCCTTTTAGATGAAGCCAGGACTAATATGATATGTAATGAATTATAATAGTTAATTCTTCTGCTTTCACTAAAATTACACCTCATGCTTAGAATGCTGAAAAAATGTTTTAGAGAAGAGATGGCATTAGTTATGATGGATCTAGCAATTATGCTTTCTTTTGCCTCTAGGAAGAACTGTGTTCAAGTTATCAATTTAACCTCCATTAAATTGAATATTTAAGATATATTATTACTGTTTGTACCTAAATATCAGCCACATGTCAAATTATCTTTCCAAGAATATATTAAACAAAAAAACAGGTTTTTGTGAGAATAACGATTTAGAGTTGTCTATATTCCTTTCACTAATGTGACCAATTGAGCCTATTTCATAGGCTTACACTATGTCATATGACCTGGAATGTTGTGCAATGTAAAGCAAATCATTATTTACTTCCCTTTTCAGCTGGAACAAATTGGTCAGACTAACCATTTAATTGTTTTGATGCAAAAAGGGGCTAACTTTATACATGACCTTTTTAGTTTTTATGAAAAAAGGGGCTAACTTTATACATGACCTTTTAATTGTTTTGATCCAAAAAGGGGCTAACTTTAAACATGGCCTTTTAATTGTTTCGATGCAAAAAGGGGCTAACTTTATACATGACCTTTTTATTGTTTTGATGCAAAAAGGGGCTAACTTTATACATGACCTTTTAATTGTTTTGATGCAAAAAGGGGCTAACTTTATACATGACCTTTTTATTGTTTGATGGAGAAAGGGGTTGACTTTATATATGATCTTTTTATTGTTTTGATGCAGAAAGGGCTAACTATTATACATGACCTTTTTATTGTTTTGATGCAGAAAGGGGCTAACATTATATATGAACTTTTTATTGTTTTGATGAAGAAGGGGGCTAACTGTGTACATGACCTACGAATACCTGAATCAAAAATATGTTGCACTGATAGTGAAACATAGTTGGTATGCGCCTAAATAAAACGTGCATAGCTATGTACATCAGAGAGACAATAAATTATACACAGAATACATGTGTAGAATATATAGGAAGTGCATTGGTGACATCTAGTGGACATCAGGAGAACTGCATATAAAACAGTCATGAAACATATATTCCAATAATACATTTTACAAGTCCGTTAGAGTAGAAGCTATGTTTTTATTTCTGTATTTTGAGTATTTTATTTGCATTGAATTACATGCTGATATTCTGGCTGTGAATGATCAATGGGTCGAAAATCCTCTCTTCTTCTTCACCAGACGATGCTGTGGGGACAGCCATTTTGATATTTTATAAGGCAGGGGTGGATTGTGCAATGTTTTGCTTTCTTGCAAGTTGTAGCAGCATGTCTAACATCAACAGTCATAAAGGAATCAATACTGTTGTATCATAATATTGTTAAATCTTCTAAGTAATAAATGATAAAGAGCACAAGAATGGAACACATAAATTAAAAATGTCACACTCATTTACATGGCCTTAAGTGTTCTGCCTTAAGTGCGGGCTTCCCCCGTGGCGCCCCCCCCCCCCCAGTCTCTTTCACCCTCCTATGTATATGTCTCTCTCCCTTCCCATGTTTGTCCCTTTCCTCTTCCTTGCCATGTCTGTCTCTCTCTCTCCCCTTCCTCTGTTCTCTCTCCCCCCCGTCCTGTCTCTCCCCCCCCCCGCAAAGGTGGATCCAGGGAGGGGGCGGAGCTAACCGACTGAGAGGTGTAGCTCCGCCCCCACCCTGTGAAGCAGAGCAGAGTCTGCTTTACGGGGAGCCACAGGCAGCAAGAGAAAGTGCTGCTTGGCTCCCCATGCTTAATGCTTTTGATCTGCCCAATCCAGTGCCTCTACCGGCTTTTTTTTATTTTTTAACGGGCGGGCAGGCGCCCCCTGGGGTGTTCCGCCCTGTGCGCTCGCACAGGTCACACACCCCTAAGGCCAGCCCTGTTTATACCGTTAACAATCCACTGCTTTGCTTGTATTTTCTATTTTTCTAGTTGAGACACAAGAGGATTGAATTACTCTATTAACTTCACTTGTGCTTCTAATACTAAGAACCGTCTGGTATGAGGATAAACTGGCATGTTATTTTTATAGTACTAGCAAAAAACAAGTCATCCCCATACAGGCTAGACCTCGTTCCGACACACCAGACGATCCCCTGCTCCGATTGGCAGTGTGTGTGCTGACACATCTCCGCTGTGTACCTATACAGATACACGCTGGATTTACTCTGTAAAGGGGGCACTCATTTTTAACCCTTGCTTCTTATAGGGAAGCAAGGTTTAGAAAAAAAAGTCATTTAAAATGATATGCTAGGCAATTTCATATTAAATGTATAGATTTTTATATCAAGGAATTTTATATCTTGCTGTTATACATAGGTGTATAACTAAAGTTATAGAGGTCAGAAACTACACAGGCAGAACCAGATCCACCTGCCTCTAAATGCTGGCATCAACTTCCCAGAGTGCTTAGCACGCCGCTGTTGGATGCAGACATCATAGCATGGTTATAGGAAGAAAAAGGATTTGTGCACTCCGTAACAGCAAAAGTTGTAATCAAATAAAGTTCTTTAATAATAAAGTGACAAACAGTAGGGATGTCCCGGACAAGGTGTGCAAAAAAAGGGGAGACACCTAACGCGTTGATTATGATTAAGCGTGTTTACCACGCGAAACGAGTTAGGTCTCTCCCCTTTTTTTGCACACCTTGTCCGGGACATCCCTACTTGATCCGCGTGTGGAGCACCTGTTTTCGGCTTCTGTGGATGGGAGTGGAGCCAGCTTGTGTTAACTATTATGATAGCATGGCTAACAGCCATGCTGGAGGAGGTAGCTTTTTGCTACAGATAAGCATATATTTTAAGCTATATATCTCATAGCGGTTTTGCCAATTAATAATGTAGATTAACAATATATTTACCGGAATGTGAACCTTAATTCTTAGGTTTAGTAATTGACAAGTTCACAAACAAGCTCCAAACAGAGCAGGGATTTCTCAAGGTTTCAGGATGAAGGATTTTTAATGGCTCCATGAATCAAATGATAGTTTATTTTCATGTCCTGTCACAGGTAGGCACTGACTGGTTTTCCTGAGAATAATATGAGCTAATCTCTTTTCTATGAAGTCAGAATGCCAGTAGAGATTCAGCACTGCCGTCGGTGATAAGTGAGTTCCATAGCATCAGGACTGGGCAGTGGAGCTGATCAGGATCTGCCATACTGATTTCAACAAGTGATAATAATTGGGCCTTGCTGCTGCCCCCCCCCCCCCCCCACCCCAATCAAATCAATCAGTTTCCATATAAACAGATATATCCAAGCCAGTTTACAGCACTTACGATGTACACCACAGATATAAAGCCACATTGTAATGTTCACTGGCTATTTATATGACATTTCTGGCTTCATCGAGCCTATATATGCATCGTTTATCCAGCAGCCCGTCATATGCTTCTCTATGTGTAGGTTGTGATAGATTTATTTCATTTTGTGAAGTTTTTCTTTTTTTTAAGACTGATAAAGACCTGCAACTGTATGAAGTCAGGAACTATTTTGGTAAGTCTGAAATTAAATAATAGGCACGTGAGCGCGATGTAGGCCACATTGGGGTGCGGGGGGGGGGGGGGGGGGGGGGGGCTGCAGTCCACTCCCATTGGGGGGGAAGCAAGGAGGAGGAAGTAGGAGGTAGGTTTCTTCCCTGCCTCCATCCCTAGGCTTCCTAGAGATTGGGGTATCTGCCTGGGACGTGGTGGGAGGGGTTAGGGACTGGGCAGACTATAAAGCAAGCAGGCACTGTTTATACAGTGCTTGCTCATTTTTAAAGCTGCAGTACTGTAGTATTGCCCCTACTATTGCCTACAGTCCCTCTACCCTCCTTTATTATTGTCTCCTCTGGCTTCTGACCCATTTCTGGACTCTACCTGATGTTCCTGCCCTCTCCACTGATTGGACCCCGGCTTGTCTACCCACATTTGAACTATTTCTGCCTGCCTCCACCTCCGGACCGAATTTGACTTAGCTTTTGCCTACTCCTCTTGTACTTTTGCTACGACGGCCTTGCCCTATTGTTGTGGACCTCTCTCTGCAGTGGTGACCCCCGAGAGAATGCAGATGGGAATTTCACACTTTAGGCCAAAGTAGCATAGTCAGAAAAATTCTCCGATGCAGCGGAATGGGAGGATTTCTCTGCTACTTTGGCATTAAGTTTGAAATTCCTATCTCAATTCCCTGCAATTCTCTCTTCACAGAGCAGACCCTCCAATGATTATGCTTAATAAGCGTTTTGACTTCTTGTCCCTTTAAATAATTAAACATTTAATTAAAAGTACACTTTATGCATTTAATCCATCTGCATGTTCCTTTTGGATTTGTACCTACTGCACTCATTATAGATGTTTATATTTAACAGGTTGCCAGGTGAAGGTAATTAAGCAGTAATTAAATGAGGTAGATCTGTTTATGTAAATCTTCACAGCTTTAAGTTGTTTCTTTTTTTCGGCTCTTCCATTCGATTTTGTCGCAGGCTCCCATGTCCCTGTAACCTAAAGGGAAGAAAAACAAGTGCTCAGTATGATTTATTATATATTTAGGGAATCTTACCCTTTGTTTACCACGCTAACCATTCACACAGCACTTAATGGGTGTTAGAATTCAATAAGATAATTCAAAGTTGTTTTTACGGACCCTCTGTCGCCTTGGTTTGCAGACTACAGGTGAAGTCCATAAATTAATTACTGTGACAACCAGCAACTTACAAAAACTGGGCTGGACTCTGCCAAAAGTACACTGTCTAATTTGGCAGTAGTAACCTGGCACAACCTGTTCTTCTGGGTATGCCATCTCAGACATCCAAAGCACAATGCAATCAATTTCGCTTACGCACTAGTCTACATGCCTTTGTTTTTCTAACTCACAAATGTGTACAAATCTAGGTCACTCTGTCACTATGTATATAACAGACATATGTGACATGATAAAGGGACACTCCAGGCAGCAAACAACTGTGATTAATCGATTATTATTTAAGCTGTACATTGTATAGACTAATAGGACTCTGCACATTTCCCAGCATGATTTATATCCTGGTGGCTTACCAGCTCTGTTATTCTGGTTCCACCCTTCTTGTTGTTCCCCAGTCTCTGTGCTTACTTCTACTTATTGTATTCTGGATTATTGTGTTTCTGGCTTGACCTTCGCCTGCCTATCTCCTGCACTTCAACCCCGGAACTAGATCCAAGGCCTGTACCTTCAGCGTCTGCCTCCGGACCTCAGCTAGTTCATCAAACCTGATCTGCCTGCCCATCTGCCCACAGGGTGAGTGACATCATCAAGTGTTGACTCCAGTCTACCAGCTTCGCTCAGTATCCTCCACACAAACACCCATCAGTGACTGTTGAGCTATACTCACCTTCCTTCGTGCTCCTGGTTACTTGGATATATATACGGAGCTCTGCTTTGTCCATTCAGTTGCGTTAAATAGGATGAAGGAATATTGGCGCCTCCTCTGAGCTGCCTAATGGCCATTTCTGTTTGTGTGGTGCGTGGATTATTTCCTATACCTGTGACCTGTTGCTTGGTCTTTTTATCTGAAATTAAAACCATTGAAAACTGTTTTGTGTAATGAAAACAGAAAAGTGATGGTAAAAGAGTCCACTGATAACATTTTGATTGTATAACACACGGGCTGACTGACTAGTTCCTTCTATGTTTATAAATAAAACATATTGATATTATATTGTACATTTTTCATTTGATGACATATAATTATTTACTCTTTGCTTACAAATATTACGATTTTACGTACACTTCTAGTGATCATGATTAACAAGGAGTTTAATTTCCTTTATCTCATTTAATAACGTTAACATTCTGTAAAAGTTCACTTTAATTTCAATAATTTAATTCTTCTGCGTTTCGGGTCAGCTCTGCATTAACCTTCTTGCAGATAAATAAAGATCTGCCCTAAGATTCTAAACAACATGTCTACCCCCTGTTACAGGCAGTGGCGTGTTCTCTCCTACCTAAAGAGCACTGCCGGATCACTCCCCGCGCATGGATTGAGCTCTCAGTGTGTTTAACACACATTGAGCCCATGCTGCCTGCGTCTCCCCGCTGAGTGAGCTGGCAGTGCGCATCAGGTAGGAGAGAACACGGGGGGAAGGAGAGAACATGGGAGTGGGGGGGGGGGGGGGGTAGAACGCTGGGGATGGGGGAAGGAGAGAACACTGGGGAGGGGGGAGGAGAGAACACATGGAGACAATGGGAGACAGAGGAGAGAACACAGGGAGACAATGGGGGACAGAGGAGAGAACACAGGGAAGAGAAGTGGGGCCAGGGAGAGAAGGGGGGACAGAGGAGAGAACACGAGAACACAGGGGAGAGAAAGGGGGACAGAGGAGAGAACACAGGGGAGAGAAAGGGGGACAGAGGAGAGAAAACAGGGGAGAGAAAGGGGGACAGAGGAGAGAACACAGGGGAGAGAAAGGGGGACAGAGGAGAGAAAACAGGGGAGAGAAAGGGGGACAGAGGAGAGAACACAGGGGAGAGAAAGGGGGACAGAGTAGAGAACATAGGGGAAAGAACCAGGGGCAGAGAGAGGAGAAAATGGGGAAAGAGAGGAGAGAAGGGTGGACGGAGAGGCGAGAACACTGAAGGGACAAGAGAGAACAAAGATGGGGAGAGGAGGAAAAGAGACAGCTATGGGGAAGAGGATAGTGACAAAGATGGGGAAGGGGAGAGTCATACATGGGTAGAGGGACAAAGGCAAAGTCATAGGAGGTAGAATACAGAGACATGTATGGGAAGGGAGAGGAGAGACAGACATGGGAAGGCAGAGGAGAGACAGACAGAAATGGGAAGGCAGAGGAGAGACAGACACACATGGGAAGGGAGAGGAGAGACAGACAGACATGGGAAGGGAGAGGAGAGCAACAGAAGGACATGGGGGAGAGGAAAATACAGACGGAATGTGCCCCCCCCCCCCCTTGTTTAGATCCGCCCTTGGCTAGAGGTATTTGAAACAAAGAGGACTCAATAAAGTCTATTATTTGTATTCTTACATTAAAGGATTTCTTTGTAAAATGCCTACTTGATACAATCTTTCAATTAAACATTGAAATTTATTTGTGGCTCCAGTTGTCCTTTAACAGGTTGCAAGGTCCTAATGTATTTCCAGCAGGTCATATATGCAACATGTCTATGTGTATTTATAGCGTACTCAATAACTTCAATCATATACTGTATATAGGTGTAACTTGGCTACAGATATAAATAACGTGTATAACACGCTGCGTGTGTATCTTGCTCATTGACAGCTCTGAGAATCTGTGTATATCTAGTACTACTGAAAACAAACAAGACATTTTAACCAATATACAGCTTGTCTTTTGTGGATTTCTTTTTAGAATTGCTACACCCTGCCATCTTTGTCCTCATTTAATTGCTAGTGATTGACATTTATGTTTGCACGCATTATTCATACTTTTAGCAATTAGTCTCTGTGATAGTGCTTTAAAGAAAAGCTATGTTTTGGGTCATTCATTGATGTCAACAACCCTGGTCGGAATATAATTTCTGCAAAAATCAGCACTTAAGAGCCCCGCTCTGCCCGTCACAGACGAGCCAAAGGCTTAGAGTAGACGGGATGGAAGCAGGAATTAGGGCCAAGATTACCGTTTGTAGTGTTTAGCTGTCATTACCATAAATACGGCAAACAAGCATTTTCATGTGATTTACAAACACTGAATGCAGCGCAATTTACTTACACTTATTGACCTCATTTGGAAGGATGTCTTCGTGTGCGTTATTTGAATAATGGATGTCAGCTCCAATAAAGTGGTGAGCTCCTCCTGGTAAAGATACATTCGTTACTCGTAACGGCGGGGGTCTGGTCATGATTAATGTGGGAACCGGATTCACTGCATCCATACCGGCATTTGGAAGTGTCAGTGCCTGCCAGAAACCCAAGAAATGGTGGTTTGTTAAGATAGAATGTAAAAATAACCATTTTTTTTTCATGGACACGGTTACAGCTTATAAATCCCACTGGGGAGAAAGATGAGAATGTTTAAAAAAAAACAAAAAAAAAACAACAGAGGTTATTTTAAAATAAATGATATTACTAGATTTGTAATACTCATACACTTTGCAAACAGTTACATGCAGAAGGAGATCTTTGAATACACAGTGCATTGAACCATCCTATGTATAGGCTTCAGCAGCAACAGAAAGTCTGGTTTGCCAGTTACCAATAGGAATTCGAGGCTTGTGATGTAATCACACAAATTGGGCAAATGAAAATTGTCAGGCTTGATCCATGCAGATGACATCTCCATAATGTGCCATAAACTGTATCTTCCTTGTATCAGTTGTACAATCATGTGGGCAGGGCCGGCCTTACGTGTTCCGGCGCCCTGTGCGGGCCTCTCCTCATGCTGCCCGCGGCTCCCCGTGAAACAGGGTGGGGGGCGGAGCTACACCTCTCACCCGGTGAGCTCCGCCCCTCCACCGGCAAACTTCTTCTTTTTTTTTCGGCTGTGCGGGCGCCCCCTGAGGTGTAGTGCCCTGTGCGATCGCACAGGTCGCACACCCCTAAGGTCGGCCCTGCATGTGGGGAATGGTTTATGGCCCATAACTAACCTCCATAGTCCTATCGTATGATGGGAATCATATGACATCCCTCTATGAGCACAATTTAACCCACTGAAAATGGATATTACCTGCAGGATAATATGCTACGTCACATATCATCAGTTTACTCAAAAGGCCTGCACACTCCCCAGCTGTCAATCCTATGAAGCCCATTTAGGGTGCCATGTAATAGGAGGTTCAAAGAATTAATGTGTGGCCTATTAATCTGCAGGAAGGCAGCACGAACCAATAACTGTACAGAATGTGTCCAGTGCATTGTTAAAGAGATACTAAACTCTTTTTTACTTGTGCGTGAAAATATGGGTGATCCTAGTATGAAATAAACTGAAAGGTACTTTTTAACCATTATGCTTCCCGGGAAACATCAGGACTGTGGCTTTTGACGACAGTCTCCTTCTGGTAGAGCAGTGAGAGGATCAGTTTTCACGTGGATGACTGTAGCAAAAAAATGAACGTATGTTTAATTGATTATATCACGTGTAAATGATTTATAAAGAAAATCTTTACTGAAAGAATACAAATAAAGTCGTATTTCAGGGGGCAGACATCTTGTTTAGAATCTTGGGTCACCTTGGTTCAGAGGAAGAAAGATCTGACCCATCTGACCAAAGATTCTAAACAAAATGTCTGCCTCCTGGTGGAGCTATATGGGGTGAAGATGGATTAATAAGGTACTTTATTGGTATTGTTTCATTAAAGCATTTCTATTTAAAATGCCTACGCGTGATGCAATCCTTTAATTAAACACAACTTAATTTTTGCTCCAGTTGTTTTTTTTAACAGAGTTTCAGCTCTGAAAGACCCTGAGCAGATGTGCGGGGTGAGCCTTGTGCGCCAGCATCCAACAAGCTCTGTCTCTGCCCGCATGTGGATGCATGTCAGGTTTACTATGGAATAGCGGCCCCATGTTTAGTGCTACTGGAGGAGTCCTAACCAGGGCTAGAGAGGTGTTCCTAAAAAAGTGGCCACTGACTGTCTATCCATGAATGCAAGAATATGATGTAGAAAAGAATAGAGCTGAAATACAAATAGGCCTGTGTTCTCACATGAACAGTCTGATGAGATAATGGTTCATTTCTGTTTCTGCTCACAGGAGACACAAATCTTCACTGAACCTTTTCATGAGACAGACACTTAATGAGGAGAATATGGCCCTATACAGGATTTTCTGCCTTCTTACATCGTACAGATCATTCTGGTTGGTAACAGTGGTTAGATGTATTTCTCCAATATAAAATGGATACTGTATATAAGCCAAACTATGGTCTGAATGTAGAATAACTATGGAATGATAATTAATGATCTTCTACCACTGATGATGTAAACATCATTAAAGGACTAGGGAGTCACAGTGTTTCTGAAGACCAATAACCCGGGATAAAGAGAGCTCATCAATTTTACACCATCTATTCATTAAATAGTGGTAAATTTACAAGGGAATTGCAAAAATTCACCATTAATAGCTGAGCTTGAAACACAGATGAGCTGGATAATTTGTCCTACTAATTATGCTCGATAGGAAGTCTTTGGTACATTAATGGCATTTCAAGTGTAAAATTGTTATTGCTGTTGCTACAGCAACAGTGCTGCCTGTCTGTCTGTCTAAGCCCTCCTTATCAACAGCGCTGCCTGTCTGTCTCTCCAAGCCCTCCTCATCAACAGCGCTGCCTGTCTCTCCAAGCCCTCCTTATCAACAGTGCTGCCTGTCTGTCTGTCCAAGCCCTCCTTATCAACAGCGCTGCCTGTCTGTCTGTCCAAGCCCTCCTCATCAACAGCGCTGCCTGTGTCTCCAAGCCCTCCTTATCAACAGTGCTGCCTGTCTGTCTCTGCAAGCCCTCCGTATCAACAGCGCTGCCTGTCTCTCCAAGCCCTCCTCATCAACAGTGCTGCCTGTCTGTCTGTCCAAGCCCTCCTCATCAACAGCGCTGCCTGTCTCTCCAAGCCCTCCTTAACAACAAGGCTGCCTGTCGGTCCAAGCCCTCCTTATCAACAGGGCTGCCTGTCTCTCCAAGCCCACCTTATCAATAGCGCTGCCTGTCTCTCCAAGCCCTCCCTATCAACAGCGCTGCCTGTCTCTCCAAGCCCTCCTTATCAACAGGGCTGCCTGTCTCTCCAAGCCCTCCTTATCAACAGCGCTGCCTGTCTCTCCAAGCCCTCCTTATCAATAGCGCTGCCTGTCTCTCCAAGCCCTCCTTATCAATAGCGCTGCCTGTCTCTCCAAGCCCTCCTTATCAACAGCGCTGCCTGTCTCTCCAAGCCCTCCTTATCAACAGCGCTGCCTGTCTCTCCAAGCCCTCCTTAACAACAGGGCTGCCTGTCTCTCCAAGCCCTCCTTATCAATAGCGCTGGCTGTCTCTCCAAGCCCTCCTTATCAACAGCGCTGCCTGTCTCTCCAAGCCCTCCTTATTGGATATAACTGAATTCCCAGGCCCCCGGTGAAATTATTTTCAATGTGAAACTACAGGAGAACTGTAACGTCAAAATAAAAATAAGTGCATTTCACAAATGTTAAACATGTGCAACGTTCAGAAAATACTGTATTTCCTTGAATATAACTCGACCCTCCAAACTTTGGATCTTAATTTAGGAAAAAATAAAATCCTAAATATAAATATGATCGAAAAAATGCATTTCATTTTTAGTTCCCTTATTTCCTTTTATTTGCCAATGCGCACCCAGACTTGCCAGTGCAATTCCTTTGTTTTTAGTGGGGCATCTGGAGGATTATTGTGCACACTGCTCGTTGCGCACAGACATCCTTCAACACTTCTGCTCAGACTTCTAAGATGGAATGTCGGGAGGTCATGTGACCCAGGCGTTCTATCTCGGAAGTCCCGGCGGAAGTGTCGGGCATCATTGGAGGATATCTGTGTGCAGCACAGGTCTCCTGCAGCTCTGTGGGGGGACCTGGATCTTAATGTATGATTATCAGACAACTTCGAATATAAGACTAGGGGTCTTTTTCAGAGCATTTGCGTTAATTTGGGTGTATCATGAACAGAAAGTATACTTCAAATTTAAAATCCTTTTTTAACGTGTGCTTTACTTGTTGTTCCAGGAAATGCATCTCTGCCCTTGCTCTCTCCTCTGTGGTCACAGTGATTCCATCTAAAATTTGCAGATTTTGCAAGCGAAGTACAAGAAGCTGACGGTGGAACATCTTCCGGGAAATCTAAAGCAACAAACCAAATAAAATACATAACAGATTACAAGATGTGGTGCATCCAGAAACTAGTATACTGCAGTTTGGTGACAAATGTCTGTTATTTGTTTAATTAATTCCAGGAGGTTCTAGGTTAATTGAAAGGATTACCCCAGTCCATGGGCATCCGCAGAATTTTTTTCAGGGGGGGGCATAATTTTACAGTCATCCTTTCTGCGCCGCGCCTCTTTTTGACAAGTTATCATGAACAGAGGGGGGAGAGAGACAGAGGAGGGGGAGGAGAGAGACAGAACAGAGGGAGAGAGAGAAAAAACAGGTATGGGGGAGTTAGAGAGAGACAGACATGGCAAAGAAGAGGAAAGGGACACATACATACGGGGGGTGAAAGAGACACACAGGGCACCGGGACACTTAAGGCCGGCCCTGAATCCAACAGCACCAGACACAACACTATAGCACACACAATATAACCCCTCAGCACCAGATACAACACTATAGCACACAATATAACCTCTCAGCACCAGATACAACACTATAGCACACAATATAACCCCACAGCACCAGACACAACACTATAGCACACAATATAACCCCTCAGCACCAGATACAACACTATAGAACACAATATAACCCCTCATATATATTCCCTAAACACCCAAATTCCTAAATCCATGACATTTCTTTATATCTTTCCCCCTTTTTTTTATTCCTCCATGTTTGCCATCTCTTTCCCCATCATTTTATGTGTTTTATTCCTCCATGTCAGTGACCTCTTTTCACCTACATTTTATCTTTTCTGCCCCATGTCACAATTGTGCCTGTATTCTTCTCCAATCAATCACCTCTTTTCATCCTCTATTATCTTTTCTACCCCATGTCATCCCATTTTGTTTGCAATCTGCTTCCATCTATCACATAATTTTATCCTCCATTATCTTTTCTGCCCCATCCACTTGTCACCATGTTGATGTGAGCAGAGCCTGGTCAGAGGAGCTGCTCAGACTGGACAAATGGAGACCTCAGGGAAATGGGAGGGACCTCCTTGGATTTTACCCACTCTGCCATGTACCTTAAAGCTATTATAAGCTCTTCCTACCTGTTACAGAGGCTCAGCTATGGTCTCTGAGTATCTTCCCCTGTTTCCTCCATGATGTTGCACTGCAGGCTCTCTTCTGTCAGTCATGCTGCCACATGGAGGGCTGAGGGGCAGGGCTATAACTTCATATTCCCGGGCACCCCTATCATTGGCTCTCCATGCAGCATGACTGACAGCTGCAGAGACCTGCACCAATGTGGATGGGAGACCTGTATTACAGCAAGCAGAGTTGCAGAGAGCAACAGCTTTGGGTGCCAGCTCCTACCCCAGCAACTGGTGTACAGTCCCCTAGGGACAACTAGAGGCTGCACACTAAGTAAAAATAATAATAATTTCCCCCAAAAAATTATTTAAAGGGGAATTGCAAAAATCCAGGGGGGGGGGGGGGCAAGCGCCCCCCCTTGCCCCCCCCCCCCCCCCCCCTGCGGACGCCCATGCCCCAGTCCGAAAAATAAACCGGACAAAGAAATGCATACTAAAGAAGACACTTTAAAAATACATAAAATAATAATGCAATTTGTTCCAGTTAAGTTTTTTCAGTTGTTGTAAAGTTTTTTGGGTGAACCTTTTTCAGTTTTTTTCCCTGGGACAGTTCCTCCCACCATTACTTTTCCTGCTCTGTGTAAAATGTAAGGTATGTGTTGTTGGTTTGGGGCATATGTGGATGGGTAGTGATTGCTGTATTTAGAAATCATATTCACCACAGATGTGTTAGCCATATAAACTCTGGTTAAAGGGACTCAGTAAAACTAAACATGGCTTATACATGGAAAGTGGAGTATATTAAATGATGAAAAATGACCTATACATTGTAAAGGCATAAAGGACACCTTGTGGTGTAATGTGCAAATTACACCTTTTGCACATCAAGCCACCAATGAGGTCATAAACAGGAGACAATGAAGATATGTTTAAAACATATTTTTCTTAATTTAAGGATTTTCTTGCAATTCAGATAACACGATATATAGATAATTTTGCATATTTTTTTTTATTCTCTACATTCAAAGTAACAACAATGTTTAGGAGTCCTTTGAATATAGGAGTCCCCTAAATTTAACTCTACCAACTCGAACTAATTCTCAACGATTCCTGTAATAATTGCACTTCCAGCCCATTCTCTGGTTCTTCTACCCAGATTCTTTCTGCCTGGCCTTAATTACTGAATAGCCCAGTCGGGTTAGTGAATGTTGTGAATAATGTAAGAGAGAGTCAAGATGTTTGTAGAGAGTCTTATGTATAGAGAAAACTAAATACAGGGAAACACCCTCATCCTCAGCTTCAGCTACTACGGTTTCACCTAAACACGGTCTGCAATAGAACAGATATGAGGCAAAGCTGTTCCGCTAAAGATCCCCTTGATATTACTCTGTGTGGTGGCAGAAGTGTGATGGAGAGGGACCGTCCCGAATGCGGCAGAGGGAGGAGACCTTCCCTATCCCTTGCCTCAGACATGACTGTAAAAACGGAGGTAGGATTGGCAACCCAATCTGCTGTGTGGCAATTAACTGTTCTAGCCTCGGGCATTAATGGAGTCTACACTCTCCAGAGCACATGGCAAATGACCAGTTGCCACCTCCAGTCCCTACCTACACAAGCCCCTCCCACCAGTCAATATTGTTTAGAAGACAGTGGGGGAGGGAGTGTACAACAAAGAAGATGGGCTCTCTCTTGAAGAAAGCCCTGGTAAACCTTCTTGCAAGCTCTCTTACAAACAGGCTTCCTTGGAGACAACATCTCTCTCTCTCTTACTGCACTCATGAATACCACACCTCAGAGTCTCTCTGAGTCTGCGTGAAGAAGCAGATGGTTCACTAGTAATTGTATCACGTCTGCAAGCTTGCTACACTGTTAAGTAGTTACTTCCATTCAACCAATGTACTAGCTTGGTAACCGTATATACTAACTTATATATATAAATTGCAGTTTGTATTTGCAGTATGTAAATGTAGAATGTAATATTATATTATATGTTTCTTACTGTCTAGTGGTTTAACTGCTTATTTGTCGATAGCGTCTTATCTCTCTGTCCTAAAAAAAATATTGTAATATTGTATAAAGCAAGGAGTGTGAACTTTTACCTTACACTTAACTAGTTAATAAATATTTGTATACCGCCAGTAAGTTAGTTCATTGGCGAAGACTGATATCTATTTATATCAGTATTCGTGATTATTTATTTCAATGACAGACTTGAATCTGGGCATCGTGCAGCTCGGTTGCATTGCTGGCAAGGACCCGGCCAGGGTTTTTAGGTGATCAATTTAAACATTATCACGGTTGATAATGTGGTTTTGTGGGGAAGGAGACCGGAGGTGGAGGAAGTTTCTATATAGAAGCTAGTGTTCGCTAGTATCCATGGTTTCTGGCATCCATGGGGGGACTTACAGGGGTCTTTTCTGTAACAGTTTATTGCTTGTCATAAAAACAGGTTATATGTAGGTACATAAATTGCTTTTAAGAACTTTTTAAAAATTTGCTGACCCAAACTTAAGGAACGATGACAAATTTATTACAATGCATCATATAAAAAACATTATTACTATTATTTAAAATCTGTTATCATATAACTTACAGCACACATTTTAAATCACTCACCGGATTTCCGGAAATAGAAAGTTCTAGTAGAGTAGGAAGAGCTTCAAGTTTTTCTACTTCTGAAATTTCCTTTAAAAAGTAATGATATCAAAACATCCTTACTGATTATAAACTGTGTAAAATAATACAGTAAAAAGTGTTAAATCTGGTACATGATTAACCTCTTTGTCACCGGACTGTTTTAGAAATGGTGTACCTATTCTAGCCTTTCTTCATAACTAAAACCTTCCATTCCCCTTATTAGTTTTGTAGCACACCTCTGCACTTTCTCTAGTTCCATAATGTCTTTTTTTTAAAAAGGCGCCCAGAATTGAACCACATATTTAATGTGGGGTCTTATAATTGATGTATAAAGAGGCAGAATAATATCTTCCTCCCGTGAGTCAATACCCCTTTTAATACATCCCAATATCTTATGGCCTTTGCAGCTGCCAGCTGACACTGTGCACTACTGCTAAGTGTATTGTCTACAGCTACTCCCAAATCTTTTTCATTAGCAGATTTTCCCAAGGAAACACCATCTAAACTATATGTTTTTGTACCCAAAATGCATTATTTTACACTTGTCTAAATTGAATCTCATTTGCCATTTATCTGCCCAATTACCCAATTTGTCCAAATCCTTTTGCAGTGAAGATACATCTAGTCCAGACTGTATTACCCTACTTAATTTTATGCCACAAATAAAAAAGAAGTTCCTTTAGAATCTCCTTCTTGATTAATCCACCTGGACACACTTGAATTCTAGATTCTGTAGGGTAGAATGTAAATGTTATATGTATCCAGCAAAAGAACGGGCTGGCCTTGCAAACCTACAGATGTAATGTATATCACACAGGAGCCTGAGCGAAACACCTATAGTTATAATTTGGTACACTAGAAAAGAAGGTCATTAGAAGCTACTAATCTGATATTTGTGATTAATATAGAAATTACAATTTTGATAAATAGTTCCATTTTTATAATTACAGGTTGAGTAACCCTTATCCAAAATGCTTCGGACCAGAAGTATTTTGGATAACGGGTCATTTCGGATAACAAATCATTTTCACCAATAAGATATATTAAAGCCTCTCAGCACTCATGAAATACAGGAGAACAATACAAATACTGTATAGAGCAAATGAATCACTGTTACTGTGATGTAGCTGTGATGTGAGGCATCGCTGGGAACCTGCCGTTGGCGTCTCAGGCCTGCACACGAGCCATTGTATTAACCTTTGTGTGTGTGTGGGGGGGGGGGGGGGGGGGGGGATCTGAGCATGCCTGGAAAGGCTATATCACAGCTCAAGGGCGCAGGACATTGAAAAAAAACTGTTGTGTGCTTATATTCTGACAGGGGTGTGTGGAATTTGTGGAAAAATCCGAAAATGTTTTTGATAACGGATCATTCTGGATAACAAATTTTTGGATAAGGGATACTCAACCTATCCTGAACTTTGAATTGCAATTAATATCTCACAAACGACTTTGCACATTTTGGAATTATTTGGAAAAAAAAACTGTTTACCTGAATTTTATTAAATCCCAGAAACAGCCTCTTTAAACTGACAAGAGGAAGTAAATGATTCAGGTCTCGGAGTCTGTTTTCTTCAAGATGGAGAGAGAGCAGGGAATTCTGTCTAGCAAATGAGTTTTCGGTAAGAAGTTTAATACGGTTGTGATCCAACACAAGCTTTTGCAGAAACTGTAGACCTTCGAGTCCTTCCACTTGGCTGATTTCATTTCCTGATGTGAGAAATTGAACATATCTATTGTTCTGTCCTTTGTGATTATTAATACAAAACACTGCTTACACTATTAAAGCAATTAAAGTAAGGAATTGTTACTAGAATCTGATCAGAACAGGGTTATGCATTATTCAGTACTACACATAGCAAACCAACTAACCCAAGATATCGGCCTGCTACCCATCTAAAAAGACAGACCCTAATGTTTGCTTTAAGTGTATTACAGTGATCATTGTTGACCAGATTTGCATATGCCTACCCAGAATCCTTTGCAGTGGTGGTAGTACTGTGAATGTATGATTTCTGTTGAAAGGCAGGCCTTCCCACTTATTTGGTGTGTGTAAATGTGTGTTTGATAGTGCCCCTGCTACCCACTGAATTCCAGGAGAGCTGTTTCCATCACCATTACCCCACCATAACTTAAATGGTTTGTTCTTACTCTATTACACACAGTAGATTTCCAGGCCTTTTTGGATACGCTTGCTGTAAGAATGGAGAAAAACCCTATTGTTTAATTGGCACTTGAATGGACATTAATTATTGCTCCAGGAAACTATGTAGCATTTATGGGAATAGCTGTATAGTCCCTGGTGCTGCCCCTATTTGTGAGGATAACACTTCAACCTCTCTGACAGTCTTTTGTGCCATCAGCCGCCATTTTGTTAGTAGACTTTACGGTTGTACATAAACAACACAAATAACAGCAAATAAGATTTGTTATGTAAAAAATGATACGATTACCATGCCCACAGGTGATCTCATACGTCTAAAGATGTGAAGGCCACAAACATAAAGTGAAATAGAAATGGAGTAAAAAGATGTTTGAAAGTACTATCTGGCAGGAAAGTGGCTTGAGGTCGGTCGGTACTGGTGTCTCTTCAAAACGTTCCACTGTTCGGAACTTACCCTGTAAATGCAGTGACTTCAGATGTGTAAACCTGCTGAGTTGTAGCTGGGACAGACTGCTGATGCCATTGTAACCCAAATGAAGCACTTCTAAACTCTGCATTATTGGTGTCAGTGGTTCGGCAAATAGATTGTCCCTGCAACAACAATAGAGAAATAGAATGAATGTACAAAGTCAGAGACATCTGTGGTCTATTCACCAAAAGTGAACGGACAAGTGGACGTTAGTCATCGTTCAGAGATAGTGTAACTGCTGGTACCCTATTACTTCTATAATGTATTAATTTCTTAGAATTTAGCAGGGCTGACCGTACAAGTATCTTGACAAAAATCGTATAAAGATATTTAGGTTTTTCTATTATATTTTATAAATTGAGAACACAGTAGAAAAAAATAGGGATTTGTCTTTAAAATATTTTACTGATTTTATAAAATAAGTACAATTAAATTAGGATAATAGTAACATTACCGTCCCCAGGACGTAGTTTAAAACCATAGTGGTTAAACATTCTGGGGATGATTTTTAAATCTGGTGCACACACAGATACAGACAAAAACAGATGTCTAGCGTTTGTGACGCTGTTGATTATATATAGTATAAGACGCTGAGGTTCTTCCGTCCAGCGTTTGTAAAGTCTTGCAGTGAATACATATAATGATGAAAATATACACAAATTCACTGTATCCCTTTAAACACATATTTGTACAGCACAGTTGACTCCTAGTATTTTGGTAGTGAACTGTGATAATAATCTGGATAAATTCTGACTGCTTATCTGCATTAATTATGCTAAACCAATGACAATTTGCTAATAATTTGGTTCTACTGTTAGGCTGACCTAAGACTATGAAGAACATACGGTTTTGTTATAATATATATATTATCAGAAAATAATCATGTTTATTTGGTTTGTTGCGCTCAGACCACAAACTCTCAGCTGTGAAAATCTTTATTATCCAAGCCATCTGCCGTACTTTAGTACAGTAGGAGATGTGTGTTAATCACAGAAGAATGGCATTGTATTTCTTGTTTCAGACAGTTATTATTCTGTAACTCCTAAAGATTCAAACTAATTCTGCTTCTTCAAAGCCTTTCCTCCTGAACTTCGCCTGTTCGCTCTTCTACGCTGTCTTTTTTCGATTGCTGTTTCTTCAAAGTCTAATCTGATCTCCACCTAGCTTGCTTAGTGCATAACCACTTCTCTGGACCACTCCCCCACTACCTGAGCGGCATGCTCACTCTTACTCCCTGCACATCCTACAATCTCAGATCCTACACCAGCCCCTCACTAGCGATCCCTCACTTCAAAAAGAAAGCTGGTCGAGGTGCGTTGTCTTTCAGAGCTCCTCATATGTGGAATAGCCTTCCTGTTTCTGTCAAATCATCCTCTAGTCTAAAATCCCTTAAAATAAGTGTCTCCCAAATCCTCAAAACAGATTGTACCTGTTATTAGTTTACAAACTCTTTCGTATACTGTACATGTTGTTACTTTTTTGTATCAATAATGGTTTACCCTGTATGTTCTCCTTCCAACTTGTTTAATATATGTATGTATGTATGTATGTATTTTTAATCTAATGTTAAATGTGTAATTCCATTCTGGACTGGGTCCCCAGGACATACTTGAAAACGAGAAATTTCAATGTATTCTTGCTGGTAAAAAAACTTTCTAATTAAAATAAATAAATTTCATTACAATGGAAAGCAAACAGGTAAATCTTGGGTACTGGATTGTAGCTAGGACAAACTATAAGTACTTTACTAAGCAAAGCTCCATAACTATTCAAATAGGCAGCCAGTTGTAAAACTCATTTAATATTATTAATTACCTGGTTCCCTTTGATGTTCCCTGCTGTCCGTAGCCACTAGAGTTGACTTTTTGGTGAAGAATCTGCCTGTTTGTTAGGTGATTTTGTGTCTTCTGTCTGGGCAGTATTGAGTCAATGTGATTATGGTTAAGGTAGAGGTTCTATATATAAAAATAAAAACAAGTAGCTAAGATGATCATACTATCCCATATCTATGTTAACATATGACAGGGCGGCAATATTTGAATTCAATTCCATTTGTGAAGTGTCTGTGAGATGTTCAAGGGACTTTATCAGCTGAACATTGATTTTACTGTGAATGTAGAGCATTAAAAAGGTTTTAAATGAGTCTCCTGCTTATGACATCATCTGTGGCACAGTATGCAAATTACACATTTCCCAATGAAAAGCAGTTCATTTTGCATACCGTGCCACAGATGATGTCATAAGCAGGAGACTCCACAGAAACGTTTAAAACACATTTTTCTCTTACTAGGCATTTGGTTGTAATTTTGCTAATAAAATGTTTAGATAATTTTCAATCATTTTTTATGCTCTACGAGGAAAGTAAAAACAATTTTCAGGTGGTACAGTCCCTTTAAATACAACAGAAAGAGAGCTAGATAACGCAGGAAAAAAAAGGAAATTGACAAAACCAAACATTAATAGAGACGTAGGAAGAGGACCTTGAGTATGGGGTAGCAAAAAAAAGTAATTAATGCATAAAAAATGTAAACTGTTGTTTATAATCCTGGGTCAGATCTTCCTTCACCTGACCCAAGATGCCAATCCCTTGATAGACTTATTCAAGCAAAGACCGCTCAATATTGGAATTTAATTGTATTCTTTCATTAAAGTATTTTTTATTTAATGATGCAATCTTTCAATTACGGTAAATATAAATTCATATTTTTGCTGACAGTTGTCCCTTAACATGCACTATCTATTTTATATTGGGGGGATAGGAGAGGTCTACTGTATATATTATGAAGGTTACCAAACATGTATATTGATGCAGTGTTAGAAAAAGAAACTACACACGGATATCTGTGAGTTTATACTACTGGAAAGATATACATTAGGTAAGACATGCTATCTTGTATTATTCATAGAGCACTTAACTAGAAAAGGGCAGGCTGGATGGATAAACATATTCTACAATATTATTTATTTATAGTAATGTCTGTCTTATGGCTGAAACATCCTTTATCTTGGAGCTCAGCTATTAATAGATGCTAGAAATGTTTAAGAGAGCAAGATTGCTAAAAATCATTATGCACAGAAAGCTTATCCTTTCCGTTCAATGACAAATGTATACATTTACGAGCAAAAAAAAAACTTAATAAAAAAAAAAAACATTGCGCAATTTGTTGGCTTTTTATAGGTAACAATACCTATAGAACAAGTAACAATACATTCAGTGTTGAATGCTAATGTTTGGATATGTGGTGCAAATGTATGTGGCATTTATTTAGCTTAAAAGATTTAATGAGGCAGTGAACATATTTGCCAACCTGAGAGGCAGAGCAAAAAGGGGCGGGTTTACAAGACACCAAGTGGGAAATTGAGAGCCAGCCTCCTCGGATCAGATACTGGGTATCTGGAGGTTATTTCTACTCATTTAGGCTGTATATGTTATCTAGAGAATGCGTACTGTGCATACACAGTATTAATGTCAGGACAGACCAGATTTGTTAGACTATGAGGAAAGGGTTCAGAAATACAGGTCAAAATAACATTTCACGAAAAACCAAGGTGTCAGCAGTGAGATAATTAGGAGAGGACTATAACTAAGCCCAGAAATTAGTCCATGGGTAGATGTTTAAGTCATTTTTTTTTTTTTATAAGTTTTTCCGTTTTTGATGCTACTAAAATATATTAATCAATAAATAGTAGAGATGCTTGAAGAAACTTACCTTTATATTTGAAAGAAAAATTAATCCACTAAAGGATGTGAGATTATTATTCTCTAAATTCACTGTGTGGACACCTCTAAACTGGTCCGCTGGCACAAGATCAACAGATCTATATCAGATAATGAAGAAGGGGAAATAAATGTATAATACTAAAATATAAAAAGCGTATACACAAGAATGTCAATATACATGATTTAGCTTGTCTTTTATATTGGACTTCAGTTTGGCCACAGTTTAGGTCAGTTATGGTAAACCTATGGTAAGGTGCAGTGGCGGAACTATCATTATCGCAGGGGTCGCAGCTGGGACCGGGCCCATCACACCAGGGGCCCGGCTGCCCTGTCGACCCCTGCGTTAATGATAGATAAAAACCTGTACTATGCGATCTGCACTGATTGCATTGTACAGGCCCTACGGAGAGAGAGATGTGGCCCGTGTGACATTGTCACCAGTAGCCGCACCTCTGCTGGTCTCGCGCAAGGGGGTGAAAGCTCCGCCCCCTCGTGCATTGAGCCTCCTAGAGCGCCGGATGTCCATGACATCCGGGCGCTCAGAAGATAACGCAGGCTGCATCAACCCCCCTCCCTGCAATGTAACCGTGAAGGGAGGGGGACAAAAATATCTGTGGGTATGTATGTAGTGTAAGTCTCTGTTTATGTATGGATGTAATTCTGACTGTATGGATGTAATTCTGACTATGTAAGTGTAAGTCTGACTGTGTGTATATGTAAGTGTTAAGTCTGACTGTATGTAAGTGTAAGTCTGACTGTGTGTATATGTAAGTGTGTAAGTCTGACTGTATGTGTATGTAAGTGTAAGTCTGACTGTATGTGTATGTAAGTGTAAGTCTGACTGTGTATGTATGTAACTGTAAGTCTGACTGTGTGTATGTAACTAAGTCTGACTGTGTGTATGTAACCGTAATATTATAACAAATATTATATAAAACAATATATATATATATATATATATATATATATATATATATATATATAGCTGGTTTTATAGAATATTTGTTATATAAATATTATAAAACCAGCCATATATGTTATACACATATTAAGGTTTATGTAATACTTATAAAATATAAATGGCTGGTTTCATAATATTTATATATCAAATATATATATATATATATATATACACAAACAAATATAAAATCAACTATTTATATATATATATATATATTTATATATTTGTTTTTTTTTGTTCGGGGGCCCCAGTGCAATTTTTGCACCAGGGCCCGGTGGTTTCTAGTTACGCCTCTGGCAAGGTGCCACCTCTGTCACATCTCTGCATGATCCATATATGGAGGGAAGTAGAGTACGTAGAGACACCGAGATGGAGCAATGGAAGGTACTGAAACCAAAATATGTAGAAGGGGAAACTGAAATAAAGGGAGGCGTCAATGAAAATGGATCAGGGGAAGTACGAGATTATGCTCAAAAACCTTTGCTATCACTAATTTACGTGTCTCTTTTTTTTAGCATGGTTTGTACAATGCACATCATGCCATTTGGGATATTAGAGACAGATGCCACTGCCCCCTTCCCTTTTTCACTGCATATCATAATAAGAGTGTTTCCATTATCATACTACAATCATTATTTTGTATTATCTACATTAACAATAGCATTCACACATTTTTGTTTGCAATAAATGCAATTTGTTGGTACCGATTGCTTTCACCTTTTATACTACAGTATAGAGTATTTATCATTCCTTTCCATGTGATTATTTTCTAACATTCCCTTTCATCATAAAAACTGACACAACAACCAACAGAGTATGGGCACAAATGATATAATCTGGATTAAGTACAATGTGTGAAGAATAGAGCCATATGTTGTTTATAGTTTGGATGGATGGACTGATGGCCTGGATTTCTAACGTTGGGCTTTCTTGACTGAATTTTCTGCTCCATGTCTGTGTCAGCTGGATTCATTTTCCTTCCCTTCTAGCCAGCGTATTGGAAAGGTGAAGAGGAGGGCAGTGATAATGTCCCTGGATAGATCATCATTGGCAAGAAAATTAAGGAAACTGCAGCCTCGCAGAGGAATTCAGAGTAAAAATAGTACAGTTTCTTATTGCTTTCAATAGAAACATAGAATGTGTCGGCAGATAAGAACCAGTCGGTCCATCTAGTCTGCCCAATTTTCTAAATACTTTTATTAGTCCCCCATTCCCGGTCTTATAGCTAGGATAGCCTTGTGCCTAAACTCCTTGACTGTGTTTACCTCTACCACTTCCGCTGGAAGGCTATTCCATACATTCACTACCCTCTCAGTAAAGTAACGCTTCCTGATATTACTTTTAAATCGTTTCCCCTCTAATTTTAGACTGTGTCCTCTATTTGAGATACTGATGCTCCAGACATACAAGCTTTGACATTTTCTGCCAAAACATGCTACTATTATGTTGCCTTTCCATTTGCGTATAACTGGAGATAACACTATATTGCACAGACATTTCCTTTGCCAACTTTTAGGAGACAGACTTTACTTTGTTCTTAGACACTTCCATAAAGTGTATTTGTATTCTCTGTGACAATGGTGTCTTTTCAAAATGCAATGATGCTAAATTTCAAGCATGGTTGCCTTTGTCTTCATAAAAAACTTGTTTTTACGTTGGGATGAGTGACAGAAATAAAATGATCTGGGTATTCACATGGTGCATATACAAGCTGGGCAAATGTGAAAGCCAAACAAAAATGCAATATATTCGGAAATCTTTCACTGTAGTTGTGAACTCAAAATATTTTGGGCTTAATTACTTTCTTTAATGCGTATCTGCAAATTATTTATGTTATGCGTATATTTACATGCATACCCTTGAATTATTCATGGTGTCTAGGACATACTTTAAATCAATGTAAAACAAATAATAAAGCAAAATACGAATGAGTCTCACAAGAATTCGAAAATATCATACAAATTTGTTGCCTATGTCATGCAAAGTTGTAAATAAATATGTAGCGAGAGAGCTTTAAATAAATTAAATTATTTCTCCTGAAAATGTGCACAAATAATCAAAAACAAATACTGAGAAGCATATACAGGCTTGAAGGTGCAACTGATGGGTGGGGCGAAAAGCGTAGTGCTGTTTGTGACATTACACACTTTCAAAGAAGGATAGGGTTTCCTTTGTCGGAGAATCAACCAGACGCTCCCTCTTGTGTCACTGTGCATACTGCGTGGACATGTTACCAGACTTTTTGTTGGTGATACTTACACATATATAAGTAAGTAGCAGTGTTTTGTGTGTCTTTATTAAATTGTAAACATTTTCCCGCAATGCTGTATTTCTTTTTTAAATCTCTGTATGTTTTGAAACCTGACTGTAAGGTCTAGAAAGGGATATACCTGAATCCTGAAATGTGAAAAGCGATATAGCTAGATAGGGGATCTATAAGAGGAGGAGTCCAGTATAAGAACAGAGGGATCTAAAAGAGGAGTCCGCTTTAAAAACAGAGAGATCTAAAAGAATAGTCCAATATAAGATTGGAGGGATCTATAAGGGTAGTCCAATATAAGTATAGAGGGATTTATAAGAGGAGTTCAGTATAAGAATAGAGGGATCTATAAGAGGAGTTCAGTATTAGAATAGAGGGATCTATAAGAGGAGTTCAGTATTAGAATAGAGGGATCTAAAAGAGGAGTTCAGTATAAGAATAGAGGGATTTAAAAGAGGAGTTCAGTATAAGAATAGATGGATCTATAAGAGGAGTTCCGTTTAAGAATAGATGGATCTAAAAGAGGAGTTCAGTATAAGAATAGATAGATCTATAAGAGGAGTTCAGTATTAGAATAGAGGGATCTAAAAGAGGAGTTCAGTATAAGAATAGAGGGATTTATAAGAGGAGTTCAGTATAAGAATAGATGGATCTATAAGAGGAGTTCAGTATAAGAATAGATGGATCTATAAGAGGAGTTCAGTATTAGAATAGAGGGATCTATAAGAGGAATTCAGTATTAGAATAGAAGGATCTAAAAGAGGAGTTCAGTATAAGAATAGATGGATCTATAAGAGGAGTTCAGTATAAGAATAGATGGATCTAAAAGAGGAGTCCAGTATAAGAACAGAGGGATCTAAAAGAGGAGTCCAGTATAAGAATAGAGGGATCTATAAGAGGAGTCCAGTATAAGAATAGAAGGATCTAAAAAAAGGAGCCTTATAAGCAAGTAGTATTATCTGCTCCATTAAATGTAAGTGGGCTGACTGAAGATTTCTGGCTCATATATTTAAGAGAAACCCCAAGCAATATTCCTCTGCACCACCTGGATCTGTACTTCTGATCTCTACAGGGTTCAAAGTATTTGTTTTTTTAATATTTGTGGTGATTTTTGGGTGAAATTATTTAATTCATTTCTTGAAGCGCTCCATATATATGATGTATGATAAAGGGGCTTCAGCACACTTTATGTTTTGGGCTGTTTTCAAAATTTGAATGCAATCTTTCGGTTAAACTTCATTTGAACAATTTGTGTGCTGGCAGCTGTCCTTTAAATTAGTTTCTTTCTTGGCTTGTTAAAATGTAAGTGTACCTGATTGAAGATGATCTCCAGTTTAACTCTTGCAAGTCACTGAAATTTTGATGTCCAATTTTCTCTGCCACCATATCTGCTGTGAGCCTGCCTCCAAACACATCTTTGGCATTTTCGCTTTCTGCAGCATCCTTCAAGACAGTAAAAGATTCCATTAAAAACCTTAACTCACTGGGGTCTATTCACTGAATGGTGAGCTGCAGGTGAGATGAACATTCCATCTCACCATTTAGACATTGTGCAGGGACAAACCTGGTGACTTTCCCCCCACCAAACAAACTCACCGTTATTATCTCTGCACAATGTATAGCTACATTGGTGAGATGAAATGTTCATCTCACCTCAACTCACCTTTTTAGTGAATAGCCCCATTGAAACTTGTGAAATGTACATATAATAATACAGTAAATTAAGTCATTGGCTTACCATATTAAGTCATTAGCTTACCATATTAAGTCTTTGGCTTACCATATTAAGTCTTTGGCTTACCATATTGAGTCATTGGCTTACCATATTAAGTCTTTGGCTTACCATATTAAGTCATTGGCTTACCATATTAAGTCTTTGGCTTACCATATTAAGTCATTGGCGTACCATATTAAGTCTTTGGCTTACCATATTAAGTCATTGGCTTACCATATTGAGTCATTGGCTTACCATATTAAGTCATTGGCTTACCATATTAAGTCATTGGCGTACCATATTAAGTCTTTGGCTTACCATATTAAGTCATTGGCTTACCATATTGAGTCATTGGCTTACCATATTAAGTCATTGGCGTACCATATTAAGTCTTTGGCTTACCATATTAAGTCATTGGCTTACCATATTAAGTCTTTGGCTTACCATATTGAGTCATTGGCTTACCATATTAAGTCATTGGCTTACCATATTGAGTCATTGGCTTACCATATTAAGTCATTGGCTTACCATATTAAGTCATTGGCTTACCATATTAAGTCATTGGCGTACCATATTAAGTCTTTGGCTTACCATATTAAGTCATTGGCTTACCATATTAAGTCTTTGGCTTACCATATTGAGTCATTGGCTTACCATATTAAGTCATTGGCTTACCATATTGAGTCATTGGCTTACCATATTAAGTCATTGGAGTACCATATTAAGTCATTGGCTTACCATATTAAGTCTTTGGCTTACCATATTAAGTCATTGGCGTACCATATTAAGTCTTTGGCTTACCATATTAAGTCATTGGCTTACCATATTAAGTCTTTGGCTTACCATATTGAGTCATTGGCTTACCATATTAAGTCATTGGCTTACCATATTAAGTCTTTGGCTTACCATATTGAGTCATTGGCTTACCATATTAAGTCATTGGCTTACCATATTAAGTCTTTGGCTTACCATATTGAGTCATTGGCTTACCATATTGAGTCATTGGCTTACCATATTAAGTCTTTGGCTTACCATATTAAGTCATTGGCTTACCATATTAAGTCTTTGGCTTACCATATTGAGTCATTGGCTTACCATATTAAGTCATTGGCTTACCATATTAAGTCATTGGAGTACCATATTAAGTCATTGGCTTACCATATTAAGTCTTTGGCGTACCATATTAAGTCTTTGGCTTACCATATTAAGTCATTGGCTTACCATATTAAGTCTTTGGCTTACCATATTGAGTCATTGGCTTACCATATTAAGTCATTGGCTTACCATATTAAGTCATTGGCTTACCATATTAAGTCTTTGGCTTACCATATTAAGTCATTGGCTTACCATATTGAGTCATTGGCTTACCATATTAAGTCTTTGGCTTACCATATTAAGTCATTGGCTTACCATATTAAGTCATTGGCTTACCATATTAAGCATTGGCTTACCATATTAAGTCATTGGCTTACCATATTGAGTCATTGGCTTACCATATTAAGTCTTTGGCTTACCATATTAAGTCATTGGCTTACCATATTAAGTCATTGGCTTACCATATTGAGTCATTGGCTTACCATTTTCGTTTTTATATTGGGGAGAGATTGAGCATATTGGGGTCTATTCAATGACCTGAGTTAATTTATCTAATGTCATCCCATAGACAATAAGTGATATTTTAAGTTCCCATTGGGTAAAACAGGCTTTTTTGATTATATTTTATTTACCATTGAGTAGTTAGTTTATCTGAAAACAACAGCATTATGTTGGGATTTTTTTCTTCTTTTTTTTAGAAATCCTAAGAAAACACTGTTTTAAAGGGACACCAAAAAATGAAAAGGTTTTATTTTGTATTGTTGACTTCAGATATGTCTTTTGTTTTTGTTATGTTACTGTATTTATTAAAATATGTAACTAAACAAGTGTGAGTGGGCTCTGCCATTTTGTGAAATATAGTGTTTTTGGGTGCCACTACCTAGTGACTTTACAGCATAAATTTCTCAATTTGGGACTGGGGTCACAGAATGCAGTCTATAAGTCAGAATTCTGACCATAGACTTGCATTGAATGGGAGGATAATGTAACTAATACATCACAAGGGGGTGGAGTCATGATCCTGTTTGACCAGGTTAATATACTCTCTTTTTGTGTTGGAAGGCAGGTAACTATGCCCACTATGATACACAGGAGCCAGTAAGAGAGCACGGGAGTATCCTATGACATCATCATGCAGGCTTTGGCCACAGTTGTATAGTGGGACTGGCTGGAAGATTTTGGATGATGTGAAATATTCACAAAATGGAGCCAGGAGATAAACACCTAATTTTATTTTTCCTTTTTATATGCAATTAATTCAATCATATATAAAAAAACAGCGGCATATGATTAATATATGTGTTTGTTTTAAATTACCAAATTACTGTTTAACTAAATTAATCCATTTACCTTTAAAATAAGATGTTTGAGACATTAAATGATATGGCACAAGATCTGCAATTCTACATATCTCGTGCAATAAACAAGAAAAAGATAAATATAAAATATTATGGGCAATTTAACACAGTTATAAATTTAAAGAGACATGTAGATAACGGCTAACCTTAAAAGATCAAAATTGACCTTTAATATACTGCAGGCTGAATTTCCGGTCAGAGAGTATCAAAATGATCAGTCAGGTTGCTTTTCTGACTGGTTCTAGTATGATTATCCTCTAGTGAGGCTCTTTTGCATTTCAGTGAACCAAGGAATTGTAAAAAATAAAAGGGATACACAGGATAGAAATGACATTTATAATCCATCCGTACTAAACCAGTGCCTGGTTCTGTTGCTATATTCTATGAATTAGATAGAGTAGAAATTAGAACTCACAGTATATTATTAAAGACTATCATCATGTTGATGTGTATCTAGATTATCTGGTACCCAGGGCGGATCCTAATGTAAAAAATACCCAAATTTTTTGTTACCCCCAAACAGTTTTCCAGTGAGATCTCTGATGGTGATACCCAACCAGGGTATGTCCAACAGTGTGTCCAACACAAGATGGTCAAGAGAACTACCGCACTGGGTTGTTGCCACACTAAGCATGTCACCTGGACTGGGAGCAGCTATCAAGGACGAACATTGACTAAAATGCAATAAAATGTTATAGTGGAACCAATAAAAATGTGCTGAATGCATAAGGGGCATAGTCACACAATCATGAGATGGCAAGAGTTCACTGCAAATGTGTTGGTTTAAAAAACTTTAGAAGCTGGTCCTGCACTCAGTCAGATGCTTAGTAAGAGTAGTAGTATTTGCTCACACCTAGCTACAAAGCTAAGTCAACTATGCAAATCAGGGCTCGAGTCCTGCAGGAACGCGTGGGAACGGCGTTCCTGCACTTTTTTCATGGCAGGAACGGCGTTCCCTTTGCTCCTGCAGGACTTCCTGTCACTGCCACCGGATTTGACAACAAGTCATATCCGGTGGCGTTGTTTCCCTCCTCCGTGCAGGAGGGAAGAAGACTACAAGGAGGACCTGGACGGAGACAGGGAGCACCAAGGAGATGGTGAGTACTTACCTCCTTGTTGCTCTCTGTCTCCGGTCTTCTCCTCCGTGCATCTTCCCCCCTGCACGGAGGAAGGAAGCTCCGGTCGTCACGTTTTTTTTTTTTTAACTTTATTGAAGTCGCGCGACCTCAATAAAGTAAAAAAAAAAAAAAAAAAGTGACGACTGGAGCTTCCTTCCTCCGTGCAGGGGGGAAGATGCACGGAGGAGAAGACCGGAGGTAAGTACTGTCTGGGGAAGGGGGAGGAGGGTGGATTAAACGAGCAAATCCTGGAATATTGAGGGGCAAAATCCTGACATAGCGGGGCAAAATCCTGGCAAATAGAGGGGCAGGGGCAGAGTCCTGTCATATAGAGGGGCAAAATCCTGACATAGAGGGGCAAAATCCTGGCATAGAGGGGCAAAGTCCTGGCATATAGAGGGGGGAAATCCTGACATAGAGGGGCAAAATCCTGGCATATAGAGGGGCAGAATCCTGGCATATAGAGGCAAAATCCTGGCATATAGAGGGGCAGAATCCTGTTATATAGGGGCAAAATCCTGACATAGAGGGGCAAAATCCTGGCAAATAGAGGGGCAGGGGCAGAGTCCTGTCATATAGAGGGGCAAAATCCTGACATAGAGGGGCAAGGTCCTGGCATAGAGGGGCAAAATCCTGGCATATAGAGGGGGAAAATCCTGGAATAGAGAGGCAAAATCCTGACATAGAGGGGCAAAATCCTGGCATATAGAGGGGCAGAATCCTGGCATAGAGGGGCAAAATCCTGGCACATAGAGGGGCAAAATCCTGGCATAGAGGGGCAAAATCCTGGCACATAGAGGGGAAAATCCTGGCATATAAAGGGGCAGAATCCTGGCATAGAGGGGCAAAATCCTGGCATATAGAGGGGCAGAATCCTGGAATAGAGGGGCAAAATCCTGACATAGAGGGGCAAAATCCTGGCACATAGAGGGGCAAAATCCTGGAATAGAGGGGCAAAATCCTGACATAGAGGGGCAAAATCCTGGCATATAGGGGGGGCAGAATCCTGACATAGAGGGGCAAAATCCTGGCACATAGAGGGGCAAAATCCTGGCACATAGAGGGGCAAAATCCTGGAATAGAGGGGCAAAATCCTGGAATAGAGGGGCAAAATCCTGGCATTTAGAGGGGCAGAATCCTGGCATAGAGGGGCAAAATCCTGGCATAGAGGGGCAAAATCCTGGAATAGAGGGGCAAAATCCTGACATAGAGGGGCAAAATCCTGGCATATAGAGGGGCAGAATCCTGGCATAGAGGGGCAAAATTCACTGAATTTTCGGTGAAATATATATTTGGGGGGGGGGGGGGGGTCGCAGTGAATTTTGTGTGAGTTCCCACACTTTTTTCCCCAGGACTTGATCCCTGATGCAAATAGCTGCAATGCTAGAGTACACTTGTGCGTTAGTACACGCGTATGTAAGAAGAGTTGTTTATAGTCAGGCTTGTTAGACAATGCTCTCTAAACATCATAATAAATATCATCAACTCTGTTTGGACACCGAGCCCTAAAATTACATTTAACCTTACATTGGGTTGCCACCCAGATGGTATATTACTGGCAAGCCTGTAAAAAATGTGCTTGATGCCAAGTCTATGGAGGCACCAGCAAGGCCGGTATTTTTTGGTAGAAAAGGTGGCAACCCTAATCTTACATTGTAATGATTAGTGTTGGAAAAAAGTTACAAAGGCCCCTGACCAAATGGGCACTTATGACTGTTTGCAGATGCACTAGACTTCTTAGAAAGACTCGTCGGGTCGAAAAGATTTTCACATTATTATTTAAGATTTTTGACCATACGGTCTGTTTAATATTACGTACCACAGAAACGCCATCCAGAGCTTTCAACATCGGTAAATGGAAGATGACAAACAATCTGTAGTTGTCATGTTTCCACATGATCAGATTCGCATACATGTCCAAAATGACTAAATTGCTTAAACCCTAATAGGAAATAAAAAATAGTCAGGTCAGTTTCTTATTTTAAAATGATAGGCGTGTATAATGTATGTTTTTACACAAACATGTACATTATGAATGCAGCTATGCAGTTTCACCCAATGTTTATTAATATTATGTTACAGGGCCCGATCTTGTTGCCCTGCTTAATTAATATGGTCCTTAGTAGGTACAGACCCTAAGCATTCTGCTTCAACCACTTACACATATAAACTTGGTTGTTTAAATTGTACTGATGGTCCTGGGAGCCGTCATCATTCAAGAATCTTTGGTCAGAACTCTGAAGCACCGTGATCTTTATGATTTCTTGAATAAAGTATAGGCAAAGATTCATAAATAACTTCTTTCATTTACTGAAAGCTCTGAAGCCTGGTTATTACCATCATTCCTAAGATTATGGTTGTAGTTTCTAGTTTATATTACTACAGGTTGAGTATCCTTTAACCAAAATGTGTGGGACCAAAAGAATGTTGGCAAACGGATCATTTTCACCAATAACATATGTTAAAGCCTCTCAGCACTCGTGAAGTAATAATAATATTAATGCAAATATTGTATAGAGCAAATAAATCACTTTTACAGTGATGTGGCGGTGATATGAGGCATCGTTGGGAATCTGCCGTTGGTGCGTCAGTCCTGCACAGGTGTCATTGTATTACCCTTCATGGGTGTGGGGGGTGTCTAAGCATGCATAGAAAGGCTATATCACAGCTTTAGGGCCTGGACACTGGAAAAATCGGGGAAAAAATTTGGATAACAGATCATTTTTGGATTATGAATTTTTAGATAATGGATACTCAACCTGTACTGATTACGAACATGTCCTCTACTGGTTTCAAATGTCACGTCCAGCAAACTGATCTTATGGCACTAATTTTAAAACTTACTGCATCCTTTTATTGGCCTCCATTGCAGATTGTTGTGTGTAATTTCGTTTAATATTGCTATAGCAATTGCAAAAATATCATATAAAAAAAAACATAAATCATACATCTAGTTAAAGTTACCTTTAAGTAGTAGATTTCCTGGTTGTTAGCGATCTTGTTATTGCTTAAGTAGAGTTCTAATAATGCAAAGGCTTTTTGCAAACCGGCCAATGATGTGATGCTATTGTTCTCAGCAGATAGGAAGTGAAGATGAGACAGTTTATCGATAACCTCTTTGTCAAAGCACATGAGACGGTTGTTATTAATGCTAAGCTGTCTTAGTTTAGTCAACTTTGAAAGTCCTAGGGAACAAAAAAAAAGTATTATATTTGCAGCAGACCGATGTAATAAAATTCACAGAGTATACAAACAACATACAGTCAGTGCAATGTTTTCTGATGATAAAATGCTTTCCCAAAGGGTGCAGGCAATACACAGTGGATGACTGGCTTGCCACCAGGCTATCCTCAAAAACAAAACAGTAAAATAAGACTGAGATGTAGGAATGGGCCAATTCCTCTGCACATATTAAAGCTTTTAAATTGGTTTCCTTAAACTATTTCACAGTGGATTTTGGCTCTATTAACCAAGTATTTAAAGGGCAACTAAACCTTATTTTTCACTTGTGCTTCTAATATAGATGTACAAGTGAATAAATAGTTGCCCCTAGTCTGAGGATAAGCTGGCATACTCCAGGGGAAGAAGACCGCCAGGTCTGGTCTGCAATTGGTTCTCTGCTAATACAGAGAGATACCCTTGTTTTTGGATGGGACCATCATGGGGGGGGGGGGGGGGGGGGGGGCATTGTGATTGGATGTGCGCGTGCTGACAATGTCAGCGTGTGCCAGCTTCCCGACCTGCTGTGTCTCAGCTGTGAGACACAGCAGAGGGTAAACCTGAATGTATTTATTTAGATGCACCTATGGTTTACTTAGAAGAAGCGGGATATCTAGGAAACAAGGTTTAAAACAAAAATGTTTACTTGTCTTTTAACTAGGAAATCACCAATACAAAGGAATAAGGCAGCAGTTGCGGGATACCTTCCAGTTTTGTGATGCAGTTCCCATCCAGACAAAGTTCCTCCAGATTTATACAGCGCTCCAGTCCTTCAATCTTTGTCATATAATTGTTGCTGAATGATGCCCATCTCAAGTTTTCCAGCTTTTCTAAATTTGAAATTTTGAAGAGATTCTGGCCGTCCAAATTAAGTGATGTAATCTAAAAAAAAAAAGTTTTGGATACAATAAAATAATATAACATAAATGGAGATCTGTAACAACATTTGCAGTGGTGTCCCGAGGGCGTGACACCTGTGCTGCCGGCATCCTCCCACAGCGCATTGCGGTCCTGTACTTAAATTTTTTTTCTCTGGCAGCTGCATTCACTGGATGTGGCTGCCGGAAAAAAAAAGGCAAAAAAAAGTCCCTGCGACAAGATGTGACGTAACGTCACATCCGGTGTCAGTGTTTCCCTCCTCTGTGCAGGAGGGAAGACTGCACGGAGGAGGCGTCCGGGGACACGGGGCAGCAGCTAGGCGGTAAGTACTGGGGAAGGTGGGAGGAGGGAGGAATAAAACGAGCACTGGAATGGCACAATAATACAGGCATCTGAATGGCACAATATTACTGGTATCTGAATGGCACAATATTAGTGGCATCTGAATGGCACAATAATACAGGCATCTGAATGACACAATATTACTGGTATCTGAATGGCACAATATTAGTGGCATCTGAATGGCACAATAATACAGGCATCTGAATGGAACAATATTACTGGCATTTGAATGGCACAATAATACAGGCATTTGAATGGCACAATAATACAGGCATCTGAATGGCACAATATTACTGGCATCTGAATGGCACAATATTACTGGCATCTGAATGGCACAATAATACAGGCATCTGAATGGCACAATATTACTGGCATCTTGATGGCACAATATTACTGGAATCTTAATGGCACAATATTACTAGCATCTTAATGGCACAATCTTACTGGCATCTGAATGGCACAATATTACTGGCATATTAGGCAAATTGCCTGGCTTATTAACAGCAAAATAATACTGGCATATTATTATTGTGTGTGACATAATTTGTGGGGCTCCTGTATGTGGCATATTTAATGGGCCATCTGACTGGCATTACTAAGGAATCTGTTTGGCATGGTATTGGAGGAAATCCAGGGGGGTGACACCATGAGTTACCGCACCTGGTGACACCAACCCTAGTGACGCCTCATTTGTATTGATATGCTGCCAATAAGCAGATCACAGATGTTTTTGAGTTAAATCCCACTCGTGATGCACCGTGGAAATTGTGGTTCAACAACTCATTTGGGTCTATTCACTAAAATTCATGAATAGCTTGAGAAGGTCGAATTTGGAGGTCGACTTTCTTTTGGAGAATAAGTCAAATTCGGCACCCAAGTTTGAGTCTTCTCCATTGAAAGTAATAGGAGGCGAAATGATCAAAGCTATGTGTGAGACTCTGGTGCCGAATTTGGCTTGGTCTCAAAATGAAATTCGACCTCTCTCGAGCTATTCTCGAATTTTAGTGATTAGACCCAATAGAGCTCTACAGCTTTTGGTAGATTTGATTTTAAACAATTCCCAATTCACCTGTACTTTTACATTAGAAATGATGTCACCGGGGCATTCAATCTCTGTGATTCGTTATCAGGGCGGCCGTATTCCTCGGAAGTCTGCCTCATTCTCAGCAGAGTCTTCTTCCAGGAGTCGGCGGGTTTTACTGCCTTCCTGCACAGACCATTCTAGTGACTACTTATATATATGCACACTTCCTTTTGGCAGAATGGGTTAATAAAGAAAGTTATTGGGGGGGGGGGGGGGGGGGGGGAGACTTTGTTAATTGAGAACTCTTATATCACCATGCCAGCTTCTGTGTTGTTTGGTGAAGAGACAGAAAAGAGTTAAAATACCAAGAGAGTGGCTGTGTAAATGTACAGCAATACAGATTTAAGCTAAACATCAGCATTCTCCATGTGACACGCACACAATGTGCTTTTATAATTTTATTTAGTGGCAAGAAACCACAAGGAATTAGCAATTAATCTCCAGCCATGATTTTGTTGCTTGTAAACAGGATTTGATTTATTTATTTATTTAAGCCAGGTTGCTTTGGCAACAGTTATAAATGTGCATTCCCTAATATCTCCAGAGCTGAACACTATGGTTATCAGATGCAATACATTTCTCTTCCAGCTATTTTGGAACCAACAGATGTAATTGAACTGACAGAGAAGCTCTTAACTTTCACTGTTGGCAGAATTCTGTGGTTTTACATAATCAGTCAGATCATAGTTCCGAAAAGCTTTACCTAGGAGATTTGGATTCTGAGCATCTATCAGATGACATTTTTTTCTCACTTTTTTTTTTTAACGAGAATGCTGAATGGTAATAGATCAATGTCCCTTCCATTAATATGATCACTTGAATGTCTATCTATCAGGTTACTTTTCCATGGAAAGTCAATAAAAATGGATCCCTTTGTAGACATTCATTCCTTGTACAAATGTTAAACCCAATTATTTCCAGGAAGCACATATTTTAAATTGTCTGTTATTTTATATATGAAAAAATACTGATATTCACTTAAATTGGGGGCGGAGTCTAGGGCAGTGATGGCGAACCTATGGCACGCGTGCCACAACTGGCACGCCAAGCCCTCAGTTGTGGCACGCGGCAGGTTCGGCTCTCACCGCTTGTCTGCACTGAAGATGCGTTCAAGTCGGAAAGCAATTAACTGTTTGCTTTCCCACTTGGAACGCTTCTCCACATGCACCCGATTATCAGGAGAAGGAGCAGATGACTGGCGGTACCTGTCTTTTACCCATTGAGGACTGCGCTTGTCCAGAAGCTGGATGGAGCAGACAAGAGGGGTGAAACTGTATGTATGTGTATGAGTATAAGTGTGTGTGCATGAGTATAAGAGTGTGTGCATGAGTATAAGTGTGTGTGTGTATGTGTATGAGTATAAGTGTGTGTATGTGCATAAGTGTGTGTGTATGAGTATAAGTGTGTGTGTGTGTGTATGAGTATAGGTGTGTGTGAGTATGAGTATAAGTGTGTGTGTGTATTAGTACAAGTGTTTGTTTGTGTGTGAGCATAAGTGTGTGAGTATGAGTATAAGTGTATATGTATGGGTATAAGTGTATCTGTATGAGTATAAGTGTATGTGTATGAGTATAAGTGTATGAGTATAAGTGTGTATGTAGGTGTATGAGTATAAGTGTGTACGTATATGTATGAGTATAAGTATGTGTGTGAGTATGAGTGTAAGTGTAAGTGTGTGTATATTTTGTGTGTGTGTGTGTATGCGGTGTTGGCACTCTGAGGTCTGCAAATCGGTTTTGGACAAAAATTGGGCACTAGGGTCATTGATGCCTGGGTGCAGGATTTTTTTGGTGCCCCCTGAGTTAGCAAAATAGCTAACTCTGTCCCTTCAAAAACATGACACCCTTTTTCCTTGGCAGTAGCATCTTACTCCATGAACCGCGGCCATTTGGCATCTGTGGCAACCAGCGTGTCAGGGCGTGTTGCACCCAGTGCACCCATCTAGTCTAGGTTCTGCTTTTGGACCAAATTTGACTGTATTAACTTTTAGATAATCCCACTATGTTTAAGGCAGTGATGTATAATACTGGCCCTGCAGATGTTTAGGAACTACATATCCCATGATGCTCTCTCATTCATTTGGTTGACTTGGCATCTTGTGTTCGGAAATAATAGCAGTGCCAAGCTTAGGCACTATTCATTTCAAATATCACCAATAAACAGGTGTATGCCTACAGTCCCGATAATAATAATTAATACCCTCCCAGGGCGGTACTATGTCCCAAGCCCCAAATAAAATCAATAGTCCTTCCATACTCCATGTGCCAGGGGCTCGCCAAAGCCATAAAATTTATTAAAACTAGTCCATACTTACCCTCCCACCAATACCTTGCCCAGGTAGGGGGGGCGATCAAAACTGCCCCAAATCCGTAAAGAAAACACCACCCATCCAGATTCCAGAGGAAGTCCGAGATGCCATGGACACTCATCTTGTTTTACAGGATGAGTACTGTCTTTACATAACGTGTGGGTTTGAATTGATGCTCATTCCTGTTTCCATTTAATACAACTACTTCAAATTCTCTAATTTTGCCTCCTCAGGGTCACAGGTGGGAAAATGCCAGTGGCCCCGATGATAATTTATACCCTCCCAGGGCAGCACTATGTCCTTAGTCCAAAATAAAATCAAATTTATAGTCCTCCCATACCCCATGTTCCAGGGGGCTAGCCAAATGCCGAGCCACATTAAATAAATGGAATAATTACAAACCAGTCCCTACTTACCCTGTCACCACTACATTACCCAATCAAAATTGCCCCCGATCTGTACATAAAACACCACACATTCAGGTTCCAGCACTAGTGAATACATCGGAGACGCCCTGGATCCTCATCTTGTTTTACAGGATACATACTGGTTTTATTGAACGTGTGTTTGAATTGATGCTCATTCCTGTTTCCATTTAATACAACTTCGTTAAATCTCTATTTTTTTAAAATAAATTCAGTTAAACAGAATAAACATACTTTTACTCACCATGCGAAAGCTGCTGGCATTTAATTCCCCACATGCTTCCAGGCAGTTCTTGCTTAACTGAGAGAGGATCTGAGCGGAAGGCAGTATGCTCAGACAACGTGGTCTTTTGTCATCTGTTCTAGAGTTCTTCAATAGTGACATCTGCGAATGTGCATGATTAATGATGTCAGCATTGCATAGTTACAGACATCCAAAGTGGATAAAATAGGGTATAATAATTTTCAGATTCAAAGCAACCAAGATGGGTTATTCCAACACCTCATAGCAAACGTTACCTAGAGGAAAAAATCCCAATCAACTACTTTGGCCTTAATTTGACATTCTCTTCTCAATTGCCTACAATTTTCTCTTTGATGAATAAAGTCATAAGAAAATGGCATATGCATGCATTAGCGCATTAAGCAAAGGGACAGTGTAGCCCCCAAACTCACTTTGGTGCAAGACGAAGATTACTGCTTGTATGGGGCACAGGCTTTTTTTCCCAGTGTGTTTTGGTGCAGGCATTCTGCATCACATTTTTAATATTTGACTCAAGCCCTCCCCTGTATCCTACTCTACAAGTACTCCCGAGCTGATTGTGTGTAGTCACTGAGCATGTGCCAGTTTTGTTTCATTTAGTCACTTCCTTTGCTGGTAGAATAGAATGCATTTTGTGGAACCTAAGTAACCTTGCTCTTGTACACAATAATCTCTTAACAATGCAACACATTGTTTGATGACATCACTAGAGAAACAGGGTAATCCATTCATTTGAATGGCATGATTCTCATTGTTTCTTACAACAAAATATAAAAAAATAAAGGGAAACTGACTTTTACTCAGCTATTATGGGCAGTCCTGGTGTCTTGCCAACTGCTGTAATTTTACAAATTCAAGTGTAAGATTTGCATATTTTAAGCAATGCAAAATGTAAAGTATACATTGTAAAGTACTTGGAATGTACCTTCATATACATTAACATTTGGAAGATGCAGTTTGGGCACCAGACAGTCGTGTTGTACTTAAAAAATTGTTTGCAGTCTCCTTATGACATTACTTTGTACCTTCATATGCAAACAAACAACTTGAATAGAGAATGTATAATTTGTATATCACGTTACAAGGCGATGTCTTGATTTAGGTTAGACAGATTTGAAATAAAGAAATGCTACACAGATAGACAGAGCAAGCCAGTACACGCTATTTCTATTTTTCTTTTAATCTACGCCTTTGCTTTATATTCATTTAACACAATTTATGGATTTTGTTTATGCTCTGAATCCCTACTGCTAACAACCTTTAGGTGACAGAGTCCTTTGCATAACAGAGAAAATGTACATTTGTATTGCTTTTTTTTTGTAAAATGACTATAAATACTTTTGTGAAGCAAGCCACTTGATACATTTCATCCAATTAGGACGTCTTCGCAGAGTAGTTCAGCTCAATCGAGAACTTTTTATTAGCATCAGATGAATACATGAATTAAAAAATAATGTAAGCAAAATCACTGGAGACCATTAAGGAAAGGTAACCTAGGGAAACCTATTAACATACTAATTGAATTGGTCAGGCTTCTGTCTCTGTCTTACACAAATAGTTAAAGGAATACTCCAACTTGAAAGAACAATGTGAACATATCAGCGCATATTAACGATGACACGTTTACAAAATGCATTTATTTGTATTTGTTTTTTAAATCGTTTTGCAATACTTACCTTGGCGTCACTGGGGTTGGTGTCACCCAGTGAGGTAACTCATGGGGTCACCCTCTCGTCCCCTGCATCTCCTCCCTTACCAGACCATAACTTTCATCTCCATAGATCCATCATTTTATTGTGAGCCATACACTGACAGTGGTACAACAATATCTGTACCCTTCGTGACAATGGCTGTTTTTACATTTATGCAGTGATTGTCTTTAGCTACACATATTATATACTGTTTTTATCACCATAAAAAGGGCTTTCTTTAGATATTAGATTATTTTCGTCATATCATATAAATTACTATAGCAGAAATCATAAAATATGATGAAACAACTTTTACATGAAAAATCCTTTACACATCTACAAATGCAAATAACAATACCTGCTAAATAGATTCTATTATTTGTCCTGAGTTTATAAATGTTTCTAAACCCATGCCCATGTTTACATGTTTTTCTACTGTTTTTAAAGTTATAGGGCAATAACCAAAAGTAGCATTTCTCGTTTCCTAACCATTTTCTCCTACAGTGACCTATTGACCCCAACCCTAATACTCACTCTTACCCTACCACTAACCCTAACCCATCTGTAACCCTAAGTGCAACCCTAACCCTAGATCTAGGGTTAATCGAGATCTAGGGTTAGTTTTTTTTATGTGTAATGTTGCCGACTGCCTCTAGAGCAGTAGGCAGTCTAGAAGCAGCAACAGAGTGACTTCCGGAGACCTTGGACACTACAGGGTAGCACCATATTGGAGGGGCATGATGCCCCAAGGGGCCACATTTAAGTGTTGCTTGATGCCTCGATATCAAGGCATCATAGCAATATCGGCTTTGCATTGGCAGCGACCATTGAGTGCTGCCTATGAATGATTCACTGAAGGACGTACCAGGTAAGTCCTCCGTCACTAATCATTTTATTATTTTCCAAATATTAACAGGGCAACTGGCTGTGAAACACATCACGTGTTATGTTATCCTATTATCCATGGCATAGGAAGCCCTAAACAAAGCTATGTTCGAAAATAAAAATGAACACATTGTTTGCAAATAATGTATATATGTATGTAAGTAATGTTATAAAATAGCATTAAAGGTAAAAAGTAAACAACAGCTATAACCACTATGCCTAGAAAATGTAGGCTATAGCGATATAAAGCTAATGGAAAGCACTTCCATTTAAAATACAGTAGATGCATTGTTAGATACATTGTTGCCCAAAGTGCATCCTCCAAACATGTATATTAAAGTATTTTCAAAAGCATATTTTACAATTTGCTTAAAGTTAGATGAAGTTTAAAGGTCTTACAGCTAATGAGGCCCACTCTGGTTGCGAAAATGCTTCTTCATTTTGTTCTGTCCAGCAGCAGGAAATAATAGAAATCATTCCCATTTATTTGAATTACATTTCCTGTTTTCATAATGATGTCACCAGGCAGAGTACTGCCCTAGCAGGCAGTGGTGTATCTTGATTTTGTGCTGCCCTAGGCAGACAAAATCCGGGCACCCCCCTACCCAAGCTGTACACCCACGTTACACACCTAAGGCATGCCCCATCATTCAGACTCTTATCAAGCTCACACTCCCATCACACTCAGTCACACACTCCTACTCCCATCACACACACTCCTACTCCCATCACACTCAGTCACACACACTGTCTCCCATCACACACACTCTGACTCCCATCACACTCAGTCACACACACTGTCTCCCATCACACACACACTGTCTCCCATCACACTCAGTCACACACACTGTCTCCCATCACACACACTCTGACTCCCATCACACTCAGTCACACACACTGTCTCCCATCACACACACACTGTCTCCCATCACACTCAGTCACACACACTGTCTCCCATCACACACACTCTGACTCCCATCACACTCAGTCACACACACTGTCTCCCATCACACTCAGTCACACACACTGTCTCCCATCACACACACTCTGACTCCCATCACACTCAGTCACACACACACACAGTCTCCCATCAGCACTTACCTTTCCCTGGCAGGCAGGCAGCATGGTCCCTCCATGCTGCCTGTTCGGCCTCCCGGCGATTGTGCCGACAGGTCCCGTGACGGGCGCGCGTATGACGTCAGCCCGGTTTTTAAAAAAAAAAAAAAAATTTCAGTGCTGGGGGGCGCTGCCGCCCCCCAAAATTTGCCGCCCTAGGCATCCGCGGTAAATACAGCACTGCTAGCAGGTCTTCAAGACCCTGATCAGGTCTGCATACTTGTCTAGTGAAGAAAGTCACTGTGTTTGGCACTGCACAATGTATAGGTAAGTGGGCGAGATGACATGTTCATATTACCTCAACTTACTTGCATTTTAGTGACTAGACTGCTCTGTGTCCACATGCACACTGACGCTTCCTCCATGCATGCTTGCTTGTTACACACTTTATGCCATGCAGAAAGGCACCTTGGTCTAGCAAATAAAGACCACAGTTTGAAACCCACAACTTTTTAATTGGATGTTCAGATCAAGCAGTGCATGCCCATGCAAAGCCAAATACCACATAGCAATTCAAAAATGTTCTCACCTGAGAGATTCTTGATCCAGCAATAAACTGCTCAGACGCGGAAATGTCCTCTTCGGTAATAAGCACTCCGTTCAAATGAGTTAGTGACTTTAATCGTCCAATCACAGTCTTGCGCACTAGAGCATCCTTGGAAATAACAGTGATGTTAATATATATAAATAACCTTTATTGTCCAACAAGTCTGTTCTACATTCTGCTATAAAAATAAAGGTTATAGGTTTCTGTGATGGCCTTCTAGAGAAGTCATATAATGAGAATGTTTATTACAAATAACCACTAGGAAAGGTATTACAGAGACCTTTCCCTCTGAGAGGCTTTTCAAAAACTGGGTCATGCATTCAAGGAGCTGCATTCAACACTCATGAAAGCCACTGCTGCAATTGTTAGTCTGTGCTAAATTGTAACATCCTTATTACAGAAAACAGATAGATTTTTCTGTTCTCGTTTTCAGTCTTGGTTGTGGTATAATAAAGGCTGTGAGACATGTTGTGGATAATCATAAATAATAAACTGTGCTGTGGGATGAAAAGCCTGAAATCTCACTGCTGCGCAATCCATTAGATTTCAAAATATACAAAAATACATATGACAAATGTAGCGTGAGGTGAAGCCAAGTAATTAGGATTTTGTTCAATGACGGGAGATGTCCTTTTTGAACCACACATCCAAACAAAAGGGAGAAAATAACCACAAAGGTCAGAAGGCTGTTTTTATAATCAGACGGGGACATAAATGCATCCAATTACCCATCTCAGTCATTTTTCCCCCCCTAAACTGGGCTGTGGGATGGAAGTATTAGAACATAAAATGCAATCATGTATTGTTACGGTTCTACTATGTGCAAACGTACATTTCCTAAATAATAGGTGGTGTAATATTGGTACATAAACGCTACATGTATATTTCTGCACATGATGTTTCTAGGTGACATTGGCATCATTGTGGTTTACCACTTTATTTGAAATTATACCAAACACACACATTTTAGGAGGGAAATCCCCTTCCTGAGGTAAAAATAAAAGTCCTCCAAAATGTTGAGGCCTGCTAACTTTGGTAAACTGTAAAACATTGTAGTTAATAGCTGTATTAATATCAGTTCTTCTCCTACAATTGAAAATAATAGGGCATGTTCAATTATGATGTCATGTGTGAGGTGTGCATATGTTCAGCTGTCACCATGGCTACCCATAATGATATATATGGAGTTACTTCACTCTTCAGGCCAGATGTTTAATTAACCACAATAACATATTTATGTTTTGAATAAGATTTAAAAGATCTAAATACATATGTGTTACCACAGTAGACAAGGGTGTTCCATGCACTGATCTCTATGGATTAGAAGATGTGACTTGTGATGCCATTATACTATTGTATTGAAGGAAGGCAATGGTACAGTGAATCCATTTTGCTAATTTTTCTTAAATTGTTAAAAAATAATTACAAACAAACGGAGATGAGCAAATCATACAATCTGCGTCGACGACGATTGTGTCGTGCTGGGACGGCTTTAAGTCCTCTTCTGGATTTCAGACCAAAACTATTGGAAGCCATGATGTCACCTTAGGCCCATTTGTGTATTGGCATCTCCTATATGTTCCACAATATTAGAAGGCACATTGGTGTATGGCATCGCCAATGCATTTCAAGTAGTGGCTAAGCATAGCTTTCAAAACAGCCCTTGTATGATTGATTTGCCCATCTCTAAGAATGTTTTTGAATAGCATTCATATGCTTTTTATCAGTTTAAATAATAATACACCAGGAGCTTTCTTTTCAAGATTACTGTCGGAATATGGTATTTTCTCTTCCCCTTTGGCTTAAAGTATACACACAGTGGTCATCTTGATCCAGAACAAACAGTTCATAGGCCACTGCAAAGTGCACAGGGCCGATTGAAGTATAACATACATAGTTATTATTTTTTCTATTTTTTATTTACATACATTTTTATACACATTTATAAAGACAAACAATCAGAAATAAGACAGAAATAAGACAGAAACCTCTAAATTGTTACATTAACATTGAAATATTTCTGCATCTTCCCCCCGCCCTCCTAATCATATGGCATATTCCCAATTTTGGAAGCCTAATGGTCGAGGTTCCAATAAAATAAGGGAAAGAAAAAAGAAACTAAGAAAAGAGAAAAGGATACTCTACCATAGGGCATTGAAGGGAAGACATAGTAAAGGGCGTACTGGGATGATACATGGAAGGAGGTTCATGGAAAAATTATATAGGTAAAAAGAAAAAAAAAAAGAAAGAGAGCGAGCACTTCCGAGGAGAAACGGCGGGCGCCTGGCCGCGGGCGGAGTCCGGACCGGGAGACGGCAGGGTCCATAGGATATTAGAGGCGAGGCACTAAGCCATGGCCAGGAAGACAAAATCCTGTAGTTATCAATTATTGAGCAGAAACTGTATTACAAGTATCTAACCAGATCTGACAAATTTTCTCATAAAAATTATATTGATTGCTAGTTTTTATAAAGCCTTTTTCCATGTTAAGTTGATATTCTAATTGAGCTCTAACCTCAGTCCAGCTTGGTGAGTTTTTCTGTTTCCATCTTTTAGCCATACATAGTTTTGTAGCTAAAAAGAGATGAATCACCAAAGTACTACCGTATTTGCTCGATTATAAGACGACCCTGATTATAAGACGACCCCCCAAACTTTGTATATTCCTTTAGGAAAAAAACTAAAAGCCTGAATATAAGACTACCCTATAGGAAAAAAAAAGTTTAACTTGTATATATGTAAATTGCTTTTTAATATGTAATAAAAAATTGATATTATACAAATGTATTTCTTGTTTTTATTTCCTTGCGGCCTCTCTCCCTGCCCCCTCCAGTGTAGTCTCTCTCTCTATCTCCCCCCTCCCTCCCCTAGTCTCTCTCTCTCTATCCCCTCTCTCTCTATCCCCTCTCTATCTCTCTCTCTCTATCCCCCCCTCTCTCTCTATCCCCATCCCCCCTCTCTCTCTATCCCCTCTCTCTCTCTCTATCCCCCCCCCCCTCTCTATCCCCCCCCTCTCTCTCTCTATCCCCCCCCCTCTCTCTCTCTCTCCCTATCTCCCCCCTTTCCCTGGTGGCTAGTGGGGGCAGCTGGGGGATGTCTGCACTATACGTGCAGATATCCTCCATGCTGCCCGACACCTCCGTCTATTATGACGGACAGCTGGTCCGTCATAATAGACGGAGTTGTCGGGCAGCATGGAGGATATCTGCACGTATAGTGCAGACATCCCCCAGCTGCCCGATTGTCCCTGGTGCCTAGTGGGGCAGCAGAGGAAGTCTGCGCGATGAGCGCAGACCTCCCCTGCTGCCGCCCGGCACGCTCGCCGGGACTTCTGTGACGAAAGCGGAAGTTCCCGGCTTCTTCACAGAAGCCCCGGCGGTCGTGCCGGGCGGAAGCAGGGGAGTCTGCGCTCGTTGCGCAGACTTCCCCTGCTGCTAGAGAGGGGGATCCAGGTCCCCTGCAGCTCTGCTGGGGACCTGGATCCCAGTCTTATAGTCTGACCTCAATTTGAGGTCAGATTATAAGACGACCTCGAATGTAAGACGAGGGGGATTTTTCAGAGCATTTGCTCTGAAAAAAACCTTGTCTTATATTCGAGCAAATACGGTAATTTCTTTTTTGCAACTGGGGATCTCAAGATGGAACAGGAATGTCTGTGCGCTGAGTTCCTTCATAGATGGAAACAAAAGAACAAAAAATGTATGGACAGCTTTTAGTAAAGTCTTGATGGAAGGACATGTCCACCACATGTGGAGCATGTCTCCATCATCTGCCTCACATTTCCAGCATGTTTTTAAATTTTGGTGAGAAAATTTACTCATTTTGACTGGGGTCATGTACCATCTTAAAGAGAGTTTATGGAATAATTCTTGCAGGGATAAATTATGTACCGACCTTTTAAGTTGTTCAAAGGATTTAGTCCAATCTTGGAGAGTACAGTCAAAACCAATGTCGGTTTCCCATTTTAACCAGGAAGATTCTTTTTGTGTTGGAAGGATAGTGTCAAGAAAGTTTGATATTTTACTTATAATTTTATTGCCATGTGCAAATGATATGAAATTATCGATCATAGCGTTATCAATTATATTTTTTGAAGAGAGCAGATCTCTAATCCTTAGGTACGTAAAATATGCCGTTGAGGGCAGGTTATATCTGGTTTGCAGTTCCTGAAAAGAAAGTTTTGATTCCAGGGAATAAATTTGGGAAAGTCTCAAAATACCACTCCTCTCCCAATTTTTAAGATTTAAATTCTCAGTATAATAAGAAATTATATCTAAAGGGGAAGAATAGAGTATACCGTTAGGAATTTTTAACATAGATTTAAATTTCTTTAGAGAAGCCATAATACCTTGAACAATACAGTTTGGAGACTTCATCTGTGGACAATCATTAATGTCTATATATAGGCTATAGAAAGGGTTAAACTTTCCACAGGATTGAATTTCAATTTGATACCAATCCGTTGTCCAGGATGATTTTTTATTCCATCTTAAAAAATGAGATATCATAATATTTTGATGGATTTTTTCGATATCTGGGAAAGATAGTCCCCCATGTTTCCTTCTACGAGTCATGGTATTATAGCTTATTCTTGATTTTTTTTACCGTTCCACACAAACTCCAACAGTATAGTTTTAAACATAGACAAATATTTAACAGGGACCTGGAGCGGGATTGATCTAAACAGGTATACATAGTTATTAAAAACACAGTTCACTTACCTTCTGCCATGGGTTGTATTGTATATGGAGGGATTGAAGGTTTGTTGTTTGTTTGCGCAAAGTATTTATTTCTTCCCTTGTTTTGGTCAGCTGGTTCCAACTCAAATCTAAGTATTTCAGCTTTCCCAACCCTCTAAATCCTTCTAATGTGACTGTCCGATTATGGCTGGTGTCCAGGTATTCCAAATTAGGCTGTAAGATAAAAACAAGAATAGTTACGATGATCTAACTGGGGGGGGGGGGGGGGGGGGGCATGCTCTAAATTAATGTATTAGCACGTGACATATGAGGAAGCAGGCTGGTAAGTGGATCTAGTAGCATATATATGTAAAACACTGCACAGGTCTCTCAAAGGCTTTGCAGCAATACAAATGATAACTATTTTTACTGAAGCTAGCAAACAAAGTGGTCAATATTACAACTATAGTTCATTCTAATGATGACTGACAAAAGTGCCAGATTATTAAAGTGATACTAAAGAATTATTTAAACTTTTGGTCCTCTGGAAGAAGCAAAAGTTAGAAAAGCTGTAACATTTCTTCAGACTAAATACAATATGCATCTTGACAGATACATTGCAGTTTTACACTCAGCTCTGCCTCTTACTTGATCAGGATGCTGGTGCACAATGACATTATCAGGACAATTATAGTGTTAGCTGGGTGACTATCTAAAAATGTATCTGACATTTTATTCCCATCCTAGAGCCACTGACCTTTCGGCTTTCGGAATAAAAGCACAAGTAAAATATAAAAGTGGTTTTAAAAAAGTCAAGTAGTTCTTTAAAGGGCATTTGGCTGAACGGATTACTACATTAAAGAATCGTCACTGCGATATTTTTACTCGTTAACGTTTTACTTTGTGTATATTTACCACCAAACATAGGTGGTTAATTGGCTTGAAAACATTTAGTGGCTTCTCAAAGGGCTTTAGGCACAAGCGAAGGGGTGGTAAGGGGTGCAGGAGGACTATTGCCCCTGTACCCCTTGGCTGTTCTCTAATCTCATTAAATGGGCCAGGACTGCACTACTTTTCTCTTTTAAATGCTCCAGTTGGTAACACTTCCTATCGATCGTTCTATCCAATTGTCTTGTCTGCCTGTCAATCTCTGTATCTTACCTGTCAGCAAATCTGTATTGCATGTCTTTGTGTGTCTATCCGATGATATCAGGCGGCCTGATGAAGTGGCACCAAGGGGCCACCACACTGTTTTTGTCATCATCCCTCCCCCCAAGGCCAACAATTGCCAGCGATTCTGATTAGGCTGAATGCATCAGAATTCATTGAAGAACATTGAAGAACATTGGAGTTCTGACAGGCATTTTTTTTAATCCCATATCTATGTAACTTTGGGCATATTTACCCCTAAATATAGTTTTCTTAAACATTAAAAAAAAAAAAAAAATTAATAAAACCATATCACTCACCAGATACGAAACGTCTTCCAGGCTAGAAAATTCATTAAAACTTATAATAAGCTTCCGAAGTCCATTCAGTTTTGAAATTTCTTTTAGTTTGTTCAGACTATTGCCATGTAAATTCAGGATCTATTTAAAACAAAAGCATTAATACAATCTTTACTGGATTTCATGAAATTTAGACACAATACTATAAACCAAAACATACAAATAAAATAAAATAAATCAAGTTTAGATAATAGTTCAGCTTTACGGCTGTCAAAGCATTCTCTATTTAGATGTAATTCTCCAATTCTCACTTTTCTAAATAAACATGCATATCATGATATCAGAGTTGAGTTACTAGCTGGTATTTTACCAGCAGACAAGTACAAACATTGGCTTAAGACCAAAGTTAAGTAAATAGAGGCAATAACATGGCTGGTATTTTGTTTTTGAAGGAAAGGTTGCAACCCTATAGCCGATGCATGTATATTTGGAGTACCATGCATCTCTAAAGAGGTGGCATGGGGACACATTGTGTATGTGCATACTGCGTATACTAGGCATGAACATGAATTCACTGTATATACCCATTGATTCTGTAAGTATTTTAACAGGGTAAGCACGGTGCACTGTGCACTAGCAATTCTGATTTTATATTTCTGATTTTATATTACTTTTATTATATTACACATTAGAATATTTGCATGTTCTAAATGTCGATACTATAGAGAAGTCAAATTAAAGGTCAATTGTCTGCAGAAAAAATAAGTTCTATTTAATTAAAAGATTGCATAAAGTGTAGGCATTTCAAATAAAATATCTTATTGGCACCTCTCTGCTTGTATAGAACTATAAGGTGCGAACATCTTGGTTCAGATGGGTCATATCTTCTTTTATCTAATCCAAGATTCTAAACAGCAGGTCGGCCCCCTGAGAGATATATGGAGCAGAGAGGATTCAATAAGATACTTTATTTAGATTCTTTCAGTAAAGCATTTCTATTTAAAGGGAAACTAAATGGGTTAGAGCAAGGGTTCGAAAATAAGCCCCCCCCCCCCCCCCCTTCTGAAGGTGATACATAGGATGTAAGGTTAAAAAATAGTGTAATTTCCTTTACATGCTGGTTTACATGTCTGTCTGGGCTCACAGTCTCTCTCTGCACTTGCAGAGAGAAAGAGAGAGACCTTTGTTTTTAAATGCCCCCCACAGAGGAGACATAGTTAATGCATCCAGCAACAGCAAATCACCAAAATTTGACCACCGCTGACTGGTCCTCGGAGTAATCGCAGGCAACGCATTGGAGGGCAGTATGCCATCCTAACATGGTACCGCTCTATTGTGGGCAAGAACTTTGGAAGTGCTAGGGTTGGGGTCAAAAGGTCACTGTAGGAGAAAAGGGTTACGACAAAGCAATATGCTACTTTCAGTTATTGCTCTATAACTTGCAAAAAAACAACAGAAACACATGTAAACATTGACTACTACTAGATTTGTAAATGATGATACATGTAAGAATTCGAAAAAGTGTAGTGGAACCCATTTGTTTTATTATTAATCATCATTTCCACTTCCCACCCATCCCTTCACTATGTCCTTTGTAACAATGCGAGTTCTTGCATAGTAACAGTAATACTTACAGTTATCTGGCTATAGATGTTGGCTTTAGCCACAGAAAGAACCGTTTTTTCATCCAGACTGATTATTTTTGGTCTGGGCTTCAAAACGGGTTCCATTTTGATAATAGTCTCATCAAATTGAAATTCTTTGAACATATCTTCAGGTTTAATATTGGTTGGAGGAGGAAACAGTGGTGCGTTTTCCTATCAGAAAGAAACAAAATATACATTTAATTGACTGGAATTGACTGTTATCTAACATGATAATGGAATGTTTAAGGAACTGAAATATAAAAAGGCATTAACGTTTGCTTCTTCAGTAGAAACATAAGATAAAAACTCAGCACCTCCTCTGCCTTTCAAGCAGAAGCAGAGCTGTACAGGATGCTAGTGCAAGCTGACGTGGTAGTGCCCACTTGCTGCTCGTCTCTGTCTGGGATCTGGGGGGTGCCGACAGTCTCTTTCTCTACTAGTTTATGTCCCCGCTATTTATTATATATAAAAACAAGTGTTTCTCATAGTGAGTCACTGCTAGTGGTGGATAGCCCTGTCTGTCTCACAGAGGCCAGGCTGAGTATAGAATGGCATGTTTCTTCAAAATACATGTCATTTTTTCACCATCCTTGAGGCATTCTTAACATAGTAACAGTAATTTAGGTTGAAAAAAAGACACAAGTCCATCAAGTTCAACCCTTCTACCTATCATTTCAGCGTTTTGATCCAAAAGAAGGCAAAAAAAACCCTAAGGAAGCTATTTCGAATTTTGCCTCCTAGGGGGAAAAATTCCTTCTTGACTCCAAAAGGGCAATCAGATTTCTCCTTGGATCAAAAAGCTCTATTATTAATGCTTATTCTATTAATACCCCTGTATGTTCTGCTTTTCTAAAAAAAAACATCCAGACCATTTTTAAATGAATCTATTGTGGTTGATAGCACTACCTCTCTTGGCAGTGAGTTCCATAATTTTATTGTCCTTTATTCTTGCTTCTAATATTTAGCCAACTAAAAGACGCAGTGCCTTTTTAAATTAGTTACCAAAATAAAAATATTAGTAACTAGTTCCTTTCAAGTCAAATCTATTTGCTAGTATGGAAAAGTGACACCTTTTAGACTATGAAATAAAATGAATGGTAAGTGAGAATCATGAATAAAAAAAAAAAAACCTGAGAAATTGCATTGTATGAGCAACAAGGTTTGGTTTTATTTAACCCTCATGTCATGGGTATATGCCATCTTTGATACGCCCTGATGACTAGACAAATCTGTCAAAACCATGTGAGTTTTAAGAGTCCTGTGATTGGTGATCACAGCGACCATGTGCCTGGAAGAAAGAAGATTTTGGGCTTGCACTGGCAATGGGAGCACCTGCTGCTGTTATTTAGCCTGCTGCTGTATAAATGTATGTCTACTTGGTCTGCAAGGATCATGCTTTCTTCAACAAGGGAATTTCAAAATCATGAATTAGTAGCGGAGTTGGAAAGCTCAGCAAATAGGAGAATGTTTCCATCTCATATACAGGTTGAGTGTACCTTATCTGAAAATCTCTTATGCAAAATGATCTGTTACATTCTACGTATACACAGATTAATAGAAGTAAAAGTAGCCATACCTCTGTAATGTATTCAAATTCAACAATATACTCTGGTAGAACAAGTTCATGATCAAACACAAACCACTCGCACTGTCGCAGACTGCAGCTACAATGGCCATGCTCCACCATGGAACATATATCTACACAAAAGAAAAAAAATACATCCAATATGTAACATGGTAGAAGGAAAAGCATGCAACAGTACTCTGGGGATTTAAGGAATACAGGTTAACATCCATAGTAACATAGTCATTTAGGTTGAAAAAAAAAGACTTAAGTCCATCAAGTTCAACCTTTCTACCTATCATTCCTGCTTTTGATCCCAACTTGTTGGAAAAATTCCTTCTTGACTCGAAAAGGCAACCATGTTTCTCCTTGGATCAAGAAGCTCTATTATTAATAGCCCTGTTTGTCCTGCTTTTCTATTTTCAGAGCCTTTTTGAATGCATCTATTGTATTTGATAGCACCACCTCTCTTGGCAGTGAGTTCCATATCTTTATTGTCCTTACTGTAAAGAACCCTTTGCTGTCTATGAAATCTTTGCTCTTCCAGTCTAAGGGGGTGACCTCTTGTACTTTGTACATTTCTGTTAATGAACAGGTCAATGGAGAGTTCTTTATATTGGCCTTTCAACTTTTTTAGTCTCTCTTCATAACTAAGATCCTCCAATCAAGCACTCCCTTGCACTTTTTCCAGTTTCATAATATCCTTTTTAAGTACAGAACTGTATTGCTTATTCAAGGTGGAGTCTTACCACTGACTTGTAAAGAGACAAGATGATATCTTCCTCCCATGAACCTATGCCCTGTTTTATACATGCCATTATTTTATTGGTCCTTGCAGCTTCTGAGTGGCATTGAGCACTTTTGCTAAATCTGTTATCTACAATTCTTGCTAAATCCTTCTCATTAGTAGTTTTTCCCAGGGAGATACCACTAAAAGTATAATATATTTTCCCATAATGCATAACTTTAAATCCTGAATCTAATTTGCCACTTGCTTGCCCAGTCCCCCAGGTCAGGTCCCCATGCAGCTACTTGCATGCAGCGCTCTCAAATATTAATGTAAGCTATGATTCACAGTATAGATGTTTAATGAACGTATTAGGTCACTGTCAGGGCCTTTACCAGGTCAGGTAGGAGTTTCAGTGCAGGGATAGAGGAGGTTTCTGGTTGCATGTTGTTATTCATTGTGCAGGGTGAGAACAGAAATAGAAACAAAGAGATAGGGATTGGAAATAGGCTGAAGTAGAGACAAAAAGGGACTTTGGCAAGGGACTGGCAGAATAGGAAAAGGGTTTGAGTAAGAACTGCAGATAAACAAAAAACTTTAGAAGGGACTGCAGACAAAGCAGAGGCAGGGGTAGAGAGAGTTAAACAACGGATGAGGCCTTAGGTAAGGGTGAAGCCTGAGAAGGGTAACTAAGTAGGAACACCCTAGAGAGGGTGACTGAAGCAGGGACACCCTAAAGAGGGTGACTGAAGCAGGAACAACCTAGAGAGGGTGACTGAAGCAGGAACACCCTAGAGAGGGTGACTGAAGCAGGAACACCCTAGAGAGGGTGACTGAAGCAGGGACACCCTAGAGAGGGTGACTGAAGCAGGAACACCCTAGAGAGGGTGACTGAAGCAGGAACACCCTAGAGAGGGTGACTGAAGCAGGAACACCCTAGAGAGGGTGACTGAAGCAGGGACACCCTAGAGAGGGTGACTGAAGCAGGGACACCCTAGAGAGGATGACTGAACCAGGGACACCATAGAGAGGATGACTGAACCAGGGACACCATAGAGAGGGTGACTGAAGCAGGGATACCCTAGACAGGTTGATTGAAGCAGGAACACCCTAGAGAGGGTGACTGAAGCAGGAACACCCTAGAGAGGATGACTGAAGCAGGGACACCCTAGAGAGGATGACTGAACCAGGGACACCCTAGAGAGGGTGACTGAAGCTGGGACACCCTAGAGAGGGTGACTGAAGCAGGAGTAGGCCCTTTAAGGGAGCAACTTAGCTGAAGAAATATTGCTGTAGCCAAGGTTCTCAGGAGAAAAACATCACCCGGCTAGCTTAGCCTTCCAGGTTCAGTTTTGCAGTTCCTGGACAGGGTAGAAATTCAAAATGAGCTTTAACAGGGGAAAAGGGAACAGAAGAAGCAGCTCACAGAAGTCAGGCATCCAAATTCAATGCATAAGCCATGTTTGCAATAATCTGCAGGTATTTAACATGGGTGTGTTGCAAAAAATAACAAGCCCACCTGACACCAACAGAGGGGAAGAAATACAAAGAAACAAAGGTAGGGAGGCCTCTAGAGGAGGAAGCACAAAAATTAGGACATTTAAATGCATGAGTCAGGAGGTCACAAATACCCAGTGCTTCGACTGCGTGTTCAGCTGTACACTCGGTATTGTCAAACAGGGAGGAGTATGAAAAATTGCTCTACCCAATCAAATCTATTATTACGCAAAGTTTCACAGAAGCATTGTGATATGCTGTACAGAAAGACTTTTTTAAACTTACCATCACCTGAAGAATCCGAATCACTGTTCTCGTATTTCCGCAGTCTAAAGACTGAATTAGCCATAAAATAATTATCAGGTTTAATAGGAACATTATCAAATTCCTGAACACTGTTCCCAAGGTAAACCTTAGAGATTACAAGTCTCCCTACAAAAAAAAAGAAAACAAATATATCACTGTTTTTGTTGACGGTGTCTTTAAATAATGATGAAGTAATACTGATGAGCAAACATACAAACATTGAAGAATGAATTTAAACAGAAAGAAAAAAGAATGTAAATAGTAATACTCTACCCTGACAAAGCACTAAGCCATTCTGGACTGTATCCTCACTCTTGATGGAATGGGTATAACTATAATAAGTATTTTGACTTATGGGTAAAAACACTGCACTGTGCAAATAAAAGTGACTAGGGTTTTACACACGGTGATCACATCTCAATTCTTCTTGCAGCGCTAGGGTCATTAATGCTTGTCCCAGGAGTGTACATATATGTGATAAAAAAACAAAAGACATAAAAAAGCATCTGATTACGATCGCTATGACAATGGAAGCTCTCAAGTTGGGCATTGCTAGAAATGTTAGGTGCATATGTCTTTGTAAGTGAGGACTCACTTGAGGGGGAGTGTGATGTTAATTATATATATATATATAGATCGAACTATGTTTTTATTTTTTATCACATGTATGTACAGATCATGCTATGTTTTTGTGTGCTTTTTTTTTTATCACATGTATGTACAGATCGTACCATGTTTTTATATGCTTTATTTTTTATCACATGTATGAACAGATCGTGCTAGATTTTTTATCACATGTACGTATAGATTGTGCCATGCTTTTATATGCTTTATTTTTTATCACATGTATGAACAGATCGTGCTATATTTTTATCACATGTGCGTACAGAGTTCCAGGCTACACGGTACAGATTAACTGTAGAGAACAGAGAACTGAGCCCCTTTTGACAGTTTCAGCAACATTCCACATGATTCCTGAAGTTATTAAATCAAATATGATGCATTCATATGATTTATTGTTCTTACGGGAAAGAGGCTCAAAATCAGAGCACTGGGTTGAAAAATATAATTTAGAATTTATTATATCATTTACATTCGGAGGTAATTAAGTTACCGTATTTAAAGAGCTCTGGGTCATAGTTACTGGCCTCCCCAGTCATTGTGCGGTTTTGTAAGTATTCTAATCTGGAGCCTTCGCTAAAAGTCAAACTGTTGGAGAGAAGAACAGCCTCTTCTACTTCTTGTTCACAAACCTGCATAAAATACAACATGACACTTGTTACAGAATAAGGCAATAGTCAATGAAAACAAACAACATACTGTGACCAGCTCTGAGTGTTCTTACGTATTGTAACTGTGTCCAACACTACAAGAAGATTTATTATTAAGAACACATATTATTTGACTAAACATTCATGTAATGTACCTCTAATGTAATGTATTTGCTCTAATGTGTCACACTATGTTACTAGTTTGTCAAAATTAGTCAGCAAATAACACAATTGTAGTATTTTTTTTAATGCCCCAACAACTTGTTAGTCTTTGAAATAACATGCACTAAAGACACACTCAGACCACTGCAATTTGTCTACTAGAAACCCCACGTGTTATACTATGACACTCAAATGGGTTTAGTGAATGATAAAAAAACTAAAAACTATGTAAATAAAACTATAGCCAACAACAACACTCTATCTTAGCATAGATACAAAAACATACCTCTTAACTTTGCCCCCCAAATCGGGACACCGGGGGTGGAGTCTGGGGGGGGGGGACACACCAGGGGGTGGAGTCTTGGGTGGGGGCTGTCTGTGCTACCGCTCATGTGCGGTAACACTGTCAGCCACTTTAGATGGTGGCATCTGAAGCCATTGTCGCCACTGCGCATCTGCATTCTCCGGTTTCTGGGACACCGGAAAATGTGAACATGACCACGGGATTGTGGTCCTGAGTCCTGATGTCCCACTGAGCTCTCCCTCTCTCCCGAAAAGTGGGACAGAGGTAGATCATGGTGGGACAGCGGGACATAGCTCCCAAATCAGGACTGTCCTATGCAAACTGGTACTGTTGGGAGGTATGGAAAAATTTATATTAACATTTCGACAGAAATTTACCAATATGGAGAATAATCCATTCTGTACAAAATGGCAAATTGTACTACGCTTCATGTAGTTACGCCAAGTCCTGCACGGTATTCAGTAGGCCTACGTTTCCTAGTCAATCTCAATATCATTAAGAGACCCATTCAGTTCTAACATATTTCTAACTGTATTCCCATTGACGGAAAGCAATGTGACATTAAATGCCCCAATTACATTTTTTCTTTAAAATCTGGAATAAAAGGTTTTGTATAAAATCAAGGCAAAAAATAAACAAACAATCGTTGGTTCATTTTATAATGCCAAACATTCCAAAAAAAAAAAAAAAATTAAGCCACATAATTACCGTAAATCTTTCTTTGACCTGAGAACCACATTCAAGAACTTGCAACAGGTCCTTCTTTTCCACTGGATATTTTGGGTCAAAAATATGAAAAAGGTATTCCAGCGTCTCTTTGTAGCTCCTTGCAAAGAAAATGTTTAAAATAGGTCAGAAAATCTGTTATTGAAAATTACATTTTGGCTATTCAGCTTAAAGGATAACTGTAGTGCTAAATTTAACTTACAATAAAATAATAGACAAAATGGCCATTTTAACCTTATACCCCCTTTGTTTTTACATTCTTGGGACATCATCAATATGGCAGCTACACATCATCAATATGGCAGCTACACATCTTCAATATGGCAGCTACACATCATCGGTGTGACATCACACATTTTCAAAGTGGCGCAGAACAACTCCCGCATTTTCGGTCAGATCAGACTTAAGATGACAGGAATGTAAAAATGAAGGGGTTTAGGGTGCAAAAACTACCATTTCCTTTATTATTGTTGTTTTTGATATTCCTATAACCATGGTTAGAATCAGTGGGAATAGAGATATTTAGTCCAAAAAAGTGAAAATAAAAAGGGTTATGGAGTATTTTCTTCCAGAATAATGGCTATAAATGGGTCATTATAATATAATTCAAAAGTCAATTCAGTTTTGTAATTATTGTCTAGAACGTTTTTTTAAAATATGCAAATAAACATGATAATGTTATCCAGAACCAAGGTATACCTAACATTTGTCATATTCTTAAAGCAATAATGTTACTTTCAATATGCAATGGATGCTAATATTGGCTTTTTTATTGTTCGTCCAAAAAAAAAGAAAATGAAAAATGTATATATATATTTTTTTCCATGGCTTCGAAGATTTCAGAAATGTTACATCTCTAAGTATGGAGATATTGTATATTTGGGTTAGTACAAATCATACATCAAAGTTAGGTACTATGGCTGTGAAATGAGATATGAAATGCATTGTATTAATGTCTTACTCTGAGTATTCCATGTCTTCACGATCCAACAGCTCTTGCAACTTCTCTTCAAATTTCAGTCTAAGAATCCGATTGTGCACTCTAATTATTCTGTTTATTTTCAAGCTAGAAATCCCGAATGCTTTAAAATCCCAAGCACAAAAGCGCGCCAAGATCAAATCGTGGCAAGATTTAAACCTGTAGGTACGAAACCAATGAACACAACACATAAAGGCAAATATCTAAAAAAATAAATAAAGTGTAGTATCCCTTTAACACATTTTACAATTAAAATAGTTTGTTGTCATCTGAATGTAACACAGCTTTCAGACCCATAATGCAATGCTCTGCCACTCACAGCAGATGGAGATACTGTGGTAATTATCTTCAGCAATTTAAATAAGTACAGTCGTGAAGTAAGCTTACCAGGGATCTGATGGAGTACCTTCTTCAAAGCGAATGTTCCCTACGGTTTCAAGCTCGATCTGTAGGAATTGGGCAAGAAGATGAAAGCTTTCCTTTGTCCTCATAACTTCTCTCTCATGTAAAGTTTCTATCCTAGTATAGTAATTAGGGAGGAAAAAAAACTACAGATTGATATTTTTATATGCTATTTATGGGGAAAAATATAATAAAGAAATGGTGGAAAAGGAGCTCTATCATTGGATCCACAGATCCATCAATAAACACACTACAAAATGGTGGAAATGCATAAATGACAATTCTCCCTTCCCAGGGCTCTCACCTGCCAAGAAAAGGTAGGTCTTGATCTCCAGTACAAAGGTGAGTGTCGAAAAGGGCTATACAGATGTACTGCTGTTTTTACATTTCCTGTACGAAATGTAACCAGCCGCTGTAACTTCCCATAAAAAAACTTCTCCCCAAAAAGTTCCCCATATTTTATATAGATCCTAGTGGAAACAAGTCGAGTTAAAATGATACCATTCATTGGCTGACTGAGAGTTTGATTGAAAGCTTGTTCGGTGCATTTGGAATTTGGTTCTGGAAGCTTGCAATCAAACTCTTAAGGGTCTTCTCAGGTAGCTCCGATCTGGCGTGGATTTTCAATTCAGGATACCCAATATGGCCGATTTCCACTTTCTACTGGTTTTGGGACCATATTTGGTTTGGAGAAAATCACTTGGGAAATCCTCTCATAAAAAGGCCGAAAGCCCCTGAAATGACCCTAAATTTGATTATAATAGTCAAATTTGGGGCATTTAAATTATCCGCTGAAGAATTGAACTTAAACGTGTAGAAGACTTAAAGTTAACATATGTAGAATACAAAAATATATACAATTATAATATACTAATGTTATATATATATATATGCATTTTAAAATGTATTACATTGATTTTTTTGTGTTGATTTACTTTTATTATATGCATTTATTATAATTATATATTATAATTATAATAACTTATTATAATTTATTGTCATATGATTTAAATTTATTTCTAAAAAAAGTTTTAAACCTTGGCCCATTTAGGAATGACTTATATGGGAGAACTTCCGATAATTCCGTAATAGTGGAGGTCCTCCCAAAATAAGCCGAAGTCCTCTAAATAGAGGTCTATGGGAAGTTGTCCGAAACTCAGATCTACCTGACTAAACCCTTGTATTTGCATATAACTGGTATCATTAACTTTACTTGCTTCCTTTTTCCCCACAGTTCTCACAGTACTATTCTCTTTACACAGAACCTAGTGGCAATCATTTTTTACTCATCTAGTGGACTAGGTAATTCAGCACATGATTCTGATCTATGTGGGTCTATTTAGTTAGAAGAGTCATTCTGTTCCTGTAAGTTATTTTGAATTAATACAATTTTATTAAAATACTTTAAAAAAAAAAAGCACAATTGTGGTCCCTAACTTGCTTTACCCAATGTTTAAAAGTAATACAGCTGCAGTATAATTAATATTGTATGTATTATACAATTAAAACCAGAAAAAAAAGTAAATACAAGTGATCTAATTATTTTTTAAATCTGGTACACTTTAAAAAAAATAATGCTAAGGTATCATTTTTAAGGTGTTTAAAAGAAATATTTACCTTCCTCCCTCCCCCCTCATTGTCCTTCTTTTGACTGTTTCCTGATGTCTTGTTATATTCATGCACAATCATTAAAATTACTGTATTATTTTTGATGTATTGACCTGGTTCTATTATCTATGTATTGATTTTCTTGCTAAGATTGAAAATGTACAAAATAAAGAATAAAAAAAAAAAAAAAAAAAAATATATATATATATATATATATATATACATTGTGCTAGCTAATTTACTAGTAAATGCACAGATTTTTATTTTATCAAGACAGTTTTTTATGCTTTTCTACTATGTGAACATAAAACCTCTGTGCCTAAGATACATTACAAAGATGGAGGGAGAAACAGAAGCACTGTCGGATGTCAACGTCCGCATTTGGGGAATGGATGGATGGATGGATGGATGGCAGAATCAGCACCCATGTTGGAAAAGGTGGTATTTCCTTTCAGGTAATTATATCCCTTGATCTACTTATCTGCCAGCAACTATATAGACTGACTGTAAAGATCTTCCTGAATCTGAATTTGTCATGCACCAGTTGTGTGGCTCACGTGGTGCACCAAGTGGACCAGATTCCAAAAAAATCCCCAAGCCCACTTTTTGTGTAGATAGAATTCTAGGGACCGGGGATTAGAGGTCTCAATCCAGGAACTGTCCCCTGAAACCAGGTACATCTGGTCACTTTAGGATCACTGTATAAAGCCTCCTGCTCTGACAAAATAATGGTTGTGGTCATTAAGGAGCCTGGACTTCTGGACAGCAGTAATGAATTAAACTTACTCATGCAGGATCTGTGTCCAGAATATAATCCTTTCCTGTAGGAAGCCTATTTTCTTGCGTATCTGGCCGACTAACTTTGAATCATTTGTCGTACTTTCCTCCTTGTTCCAAGACTCCAACTCTTCGGTTTTACAATGCCTTCCGTCACGTTCGTGGGAAATAACACCTGATAGTTGTAGGTTTGACAGTTCACGTTCTAACTATGGAATGGGGACACAAATAATATAAATGAATACATATAGTTTATCATCATCCCTTGTATTTATAAAGTGCTGTTATATTCCCTCTCTCTGTACAATGGGGTAACTAAATGGACTACGGATAGGGGTATCACAAATTCAAATTAGACATACTTTAATAGTAGGAAGGTAATGGAATTATATAAAAAGTAAATGATAAACACTTATTAAATAAAGTCAAATATAAAAGCTATAAAGTATTTGGCTAATGTTATAACAATAGTACTAATTGTGATATACACAACCTCTTATACATGTTTAAATTTACATTAAAAAACTGCCCATTGGGTAAATATTTTAAGTGCTGGTGAAGCAGTTAAGACTAAACGGTCCACTCAACATCTGGCTCGAAATGGGGACAGAACAGTCAAAGTAGGTACACTTTGTATTTTCCAAAATTCAGCTACTCAATATAGCCAATTTTGGCCCGATATTGGCAATTTAATTTTTTTGGCCCAATATTTGTCCATATTCATTTCAAGGATTTCAGCCCTGAAAATATTATGGATTCGCCCTACTCAATATGGGCCGAAATACCCCAAAACAACAAAATCAGCAACAAAATTTTGAATTTCTGGAATTTTAAATTAAGTTAGAAACTGGAGAATTTAAATAAAAATTTTAAAAAATCATTAAATGTTTGTTTTTTTAAAAATCAACCCCTGGAGCCAGCAGACTGTTCTTGGCCCCATAATTAAAAAATTAACTTCCTCTCCCCTGAAATAAACATGGCCAATTATCGTGCCAATTCAGAAACACTTAGTACTTCATGAGTAGCTCAAATACATGGGCTAGTCAGATCATCGAAGTGGACTGAACCTTGGAGCTCTGATTTCAGTCCCGAAAAAACAGCGAATATTGAGTAGACCCTCAACTGTGAACAATCATACACAGTTTCCCAGATTAAAGGCAATACGCCAACTGTTATATGCACCATGATCTCATGGTGCATACTGCAGTATGCACATATAGTGGGTCTAAGTGAGACCTCTATGATTTGCTGGTAATGAAAAAATTGTGGTGAGACTGATCTCAAAACGTTTTAGTCATGTAACAAGGTTGAAATATGTTTGTAGCCTGATCTGAAGGCACAAAAAGAGAATAAGCATATAAACTAGAGCTTGGAAACAGCGTTCATACTTTCCCTTTAAAACTATGATCCAATTGTAAATAAATACTATTTATTTGTTAAACCATCCTACAAATATTCTTCAAAAAAATGTGATATCATGCACTTAATTTAAATAATTAGCAACACTTAATACTCACATTTTTTATGAGAAAACGCAGTACTTTAATTTGATCTTCTGGTATGCTTTTTACTGTCAATTTCTGTTGTTTTAACTTTTGGGTTTCTTCCTTTAGTTGCCTGTAGATGGTCTTCACACGCATGTTATAATACATCATCTTTTTCATCACTGTAGACTTTTTTTTGGAAAGGTATAAAAATAAAGTCAAAGTGATGTTTAAATTTGGTGAATAACCTGCTACAATAAGACAAATACCTTCATATAAATATACTGGTGTATAAACCAAACCAGTCTGGATTTAGGTCACTTACATCTGCCAAGTCCTTTATTGGTTTGTGGGATACGTTATAGGTATCAAGCCTCTGGAGCTGTGGTACATGGTACAATACATGGGTAGCGTAATTACACAAAAGACAGACGGGGTTAGGTCTATATTCTGGATTCATTAGTCCTAAATCCTTCAGGTTTGCCAGTCTTGCTAAATTGGTGAGTTCCTAAAATAAGAATATAAGAGCAGATAAAAAGTTATGCCAATTGTAGCATTTAAATATTCACACACATCTTGTCTCTCTTACACACACATATGTATATATATATCTACTCAATGTAAGGGATTAAGAAAAAGCAAAAAATACTGTCGGCAGATTAGAACAATTCGGCCCATCTAGGCTGCCCAATTTTCTAAATACTTTTATTAGTCCCCAGATCTTATATCTAGGATAGGCTTGTGCCTATCCCACGCATGCTTAAACTCCATATTCTTACATACAAGAAAAAGAGAGCTATTCTTTAGAATTCCTAACAATGTTTAATTAAATTGACTATGCCGAAATATCGAAACATTGATCATACAATTGATTCCCATCTCTCTCTTCCTTAAGATCTCGACATTGGCACAGGTCGCACAGGTCTGTGGAAGGAGGTACAAATCGACATTAGGTTATGAAATTAATAATGGATCACCTACATTACGAAGGGTTACCTCCTTAAGATACACTGGTCTTTTAATTACAGTTTTCGAAATCCATTTCACCTATAGACTAACCTAATTTACCCCAAATACCTTCAACGTTATACGAGTGATTCAACAATAGATATAGTGCCAATTTGTATTTGCTCAAAATGTACAAAATATAAATACTATATAGTTACCCATATATAGTTACCCATAGCACTTAGAGAACAATATAGCTTGTAGAGATATAAAGACATTCACTGTGTAATAAATCATCACCTAGTTATTTCTTGTTTCCTTTTTTTTTTGTTGAACCAAATGTAGTCAATGTTTTCATTACTCCGTAGAAAAAACCCCTCCAATATGAGTACCCTATCGACGCCCTGGTTCAAGGTCTTGATAAAGACCCGAAACGTTGATAGGACACCCATGCCAGAGTTCGCCTCTTGTTTCCTTAACTTAATCCTATCCTATGTGGGGAAATCAAATACCTAGCCTTATGTGAAGTTAACTAAAATGAAAATGGATAACCTCAGACAATATCTTACTTGAACCCTATTAAACTGTCTTTAATTTATCCATGCAATAAACCTCTCCCTGTAACTAGTGTAAATTAATATTTCCTGCACTGATATTAGTACAACATTACAACAAGCTATGGAAATTAACGTGTATTTCGAGCTAATGGGAGTTCAGGACTTTAGACTTTTTGAATGGGCATTTGACAGGGTACTGCGGTGTTTTAGCAGGTAGATCTGTTCCACCTCCACGAGGTGAGGCTACCACATTCTCCTATGCTTGGACATGAGGCTATATTGTGAATTTACTGTCTGAATAAATCTATATTCTGCTCAAATCTACTCATTCCTTCCAAATTTCCATTGAGTTTTTGGACCATACTAAACGTAACTCTTGACCTTATGCCAGTGACCACAGGATTTGAAATACTCAATAACCTCTCCAGAAGCCAAACTTTTCCGCGGATCCCTTATTACTTTCCCTGCTTCAGTCCAAATAGCTAACTGATTAATATTTCCAGTTTCCTAACGCAAAGTACATTTTCACAGTTATAAAATATAAACAGAAAGGTGTTTATTGTGAGCTGTTAGCTACATAAAAGCTGGCTGGTGAAATCATTTCTAGTTCTTATGCCAACCAGCAAGAGTTCCCATACAATCAAAAATGCACAGCAGGTCCCTTTGACTGGAAGTGGGTACCAATAATGGCCACTTTTGTACACTGTGCCCTTTATATTTTTTGACCGTACCTTAAAAGAAGATATTTTATTGCCAGACAGGTTTAACCTTTCAAGTAGTAGATTAGGATCTAAGGACTGCCCTGCAGAAATGTAAGAAAAAAAGCATGTATATTTAGATTTTTATTAAATACATTTTCTTTATTTGTCAAAAACAGCACCGATCCGAAGAATGATCAGTAAGCGGTCTGATTCACATTACACAGCTGTAGATATACACGGATGAATGTGAAGACAAAGTATTAAATATTAAAAATATAATTCTGTTGCATAAAAGGAATTGAAAATGTGAAAAAGGATTCAAGCACTTAGATTAAGAGCAGAGTGACAGACAACCCCCTGTATGGCCACCCTGGCCTTTAGAAAGGCTCAGCTCCCTTGAACCCCTTTGTGATGCTAGGATGTTCTATGTGTCCTAATTTAAAGGTCCCAAAAGACGCTAGGATGGCACAGAACGTCCAGCGTATAACAGCTCATTACGGCTCCCCGCGATGATTTCCAAATCCCTTTAGATCACTTTGTGATCGTTGGCCAGGAACAAAAAGTGGTGTTTTGATGTTTGAGTCGTCTGGCATGCAAGCACCATGCGACACAAAGAGGTTAAGGGTGTGGTTATTGACATGGCATATCCTGTAAATATAGAAAATAAAAAATGCTGGAAAATGATCTATACAGTGTGTTAGCAGAATGAACGGATTCAGCACTCAGGCTTCTCCAAGTAAAGGTTTTAGTCCCACAAGTAATACATCAGTGAATAATGGGAAATATAGCTTCAGATTTACGCGTTTGGCGCTCCTGCCGCTTAATCATGAGCCTGTTATTAAGCGCCAGGTGGATGTTTTGTAAAGTTGTCTGACGCCTCCCATCATGCTGCTGTGCTGCACATCTCACTGATGTGTTACATTTACTTGGAGACGTCTGTTGGGTTTGTCGGAATGGTTTATCATGCTAACCGAGCACTTGTTATTTAGCAGACTTGCAGCAAATGCATAAAATAAGAAGAAATTAATTGTTTCATGTATCTGTGGTTTCTCCTGCTTATGAAGTCAACTTGTGGCTTAATATGCAAATTATAGAGTTCCCAACTGAAAGTAGTTAATTTGCATATCAAGCCACAGCTGATGTCACTGACGTGAGACACCACAGACACAATTAAATCCCATTTTCTCCCATTTAAGTATGTGTTTGAAATACTGATAACCCAATGTATCGATCATGTTGGTCATGTTTTTATTCTCTACATTCACCGTATAAGCAATTTGTAGGTGACAGATTCCCAGAGAAAGGCTGGCAACTGTTGGCCCAAGGAGAAACAATTTTGTTGCCCTTGTTGCCGACCTGATATCATTAGAGATAGACACACACAGACATGAAATTCAGAGTTGCTAACAGATAACATACACAGATTTATAGGCAGACAAGGCAACTGGGAGATCGAAAGTGTTACTGACAGGGGCATTTAAAAGTGGTACAGTCAAAGCCCATTGAGAGAGGTTAGAGAGCAGGCCAGGGGGAAATTGCCATCCTGCCCCCCTTGCCAACTCTCCCCTGCAGAGTCACTTTTACTGACTGCTAGTATGAAAACTAATTACCTATGCACATTTGTTGCAACTTAATAAGCCACTGTCGTCCATTATCATTCAAATGAAATGGACTGTGTGATTCCAGTTAGAAAGCTAATTGAAAGGCATTTATAGCACAGTGTCTGCTTTCTTCTATTTACCTATTGAGCGTATAGAGTTTCCAGCAAGATTAAGTTCTTTTAAACTCTGTATTTTAGCCAATCCCTGGAAAAGAAAAGGAACAAAAGAATAAAAAGGGACATTTTTTTATGTTGCGAAATAAAAAGACAGAACCTACTATGTGGCGATGTAATTAATTATTTCATAAGGGAAGGCCATCTCTTTCAGCATTTTAAAGCAGTCTATGGATCCTTTGTTGAATAAATGTGCTGCGTGGAGATTGAAATGGTTTCTATTATATCATATGTTTCGCAGTATTGAGATTACTGAACTTTAATTAGTATTAAATGTTTGTTGATAGAATAAATTACTGCTCCGTTTGACAGTAAGACTTTTTACTATTATGTTAACAGTCATGAGTATTGGAATCTTACCTCTATAACTTCAATTTCATTGCCATTCAGCCATAACACTTCCAGTTTTGTTAGAGTTTCCAAGCCTTCGATATTTGCAATGTTATTGTGGTAGAGATAAAGCTTTTTCAAATTGACACAGTGGTAAAGTTCTTCGATTTTCTGAAAGTAAAAAAGGAGTAATACATCAAAATACTGTATAGTTCATTTATCTCAATTTTATATTATTAGTAAGGTCTCATGACTACGGGAGCCCAGAGAGGCTATGTATTTGGAATATTTTTCTGATTTGTTTTCTAAAGATAACAACTTGTTTTCTAGGGAAAACAAGTCAGAAAAATATAAAAAATAAATGGCCTCTCTTCTTCTGTGATCATGAGACCTAATTAAGTAAACCTGTGTAATAATACTTTCTATTAAAGTGGGAGACCCACACAGTCTATTTAGACCCTGATCGGGTCTCTGCCATTGTGTTCCTGGCTACCGATCACCTTGTGATCGATGGCCAGGAGCAAAAAGTGGCATTTTGGTGCTTGCATCTGGGACACAAGCGCCATGCGTCACGAAGGGGTTAATATGCATTTATGATTTTAATTTTTGAAGTTGGAGTGGTTGTTTAACCCCTTAAGGACAGAGGCTGTTTATAGATTTCTGCAGATTTTGTGTTTAGTTGTAATTTATTGTTTTCTTAATTAATGTACCCACAGATATTATATACTAGTTTTAAGATACTATTATTTTCAAAATATCTTATAACTTACTATTTAAAAAAAAACCACTTTTTCTAACTTTGACCTGAAAAATCTTTTACACAATCACAATCAGTAAAAACGACCCCAACAAATAATTTCTAGTTTAGAAATATGTCATGTTTACATGGTAATAATCTAAAGTAGCATTTTTTCTCCCTAACAACTTTCCCCTACCATTACCTTTTGATCCCAACCCCGATGATCAGCGGAACCCACATCCTAAACCTAACCTTAATTCAAACTCTAACCCTTACTCTCACTCTTGCCAATTTTCTGTTGGGTCCCTGGACAAGAATGGACGGAGGTAAAAGGGGCAGAGCCATATGATGCCATGCAACGTTCAATGACCCCCAAAGATTGAGCTCTAGCTTCACCACTGGATGTCTGAATCTTACTTGTCCTTCTTTTAAACAGTGTATGTGGATACAAAGTATAGGGACACATGACCATTACACAAACAGGGACTTTTATGACATTGCATTCTTAATACATAGACATTAATATATAGTCCCCCCCCCCCCCCCCCCCTTTGCAGTTATAGCAGTTTCCACTTTTCTGAGAAAGCTTTACACAAGATTTTGAGTGTTTCCGTGGGAATTTTTGCCTATTCATCCAGTAGACCATTTCTGAGGTCAGGCAATAATGTTGGATGAGAAGACATGGCAGGCAATCTCTATTTCAGTTCATCTCAAAGGTGTTTGATGAGGCTAAGGTCATCGCTCTACACGGACCAGTCCAGTTCTTCCACATCAGACTCATTCAACCACGTCTTTATGGACCTGCTTTCATGCTGAAATAGAAAAGGGCCTTTCCCAACCTGTTCTCACAAAGTCCACGGGTGGCATGCTTTACACCACTCGATCCAACGCCTGGCATTGTACTTGGGGATGTGAGGCTTTTATACAGCCATAGAAATCCATTCCATGAAGCTTCCACTGCACAGTTTTTTTATGTGGTCTTATACTTTGCTGAGTTCCTGCTGTTCCTAAATGCTTCCACTTTCCAATAACACCACTTGACCGTGGAATATCTAGCAGGGATGAAACGTCACGAACCGACTTGCAAAGACGGCATCCTAAAACGCTTAAATTCACTGAGATCTTCAGAACGACTAATTTTTTAAACATGTTTGTAAATGCAGACTGCATGGCTAAGTGCTTGATTTTGTGGCAACAGGTCTGTTTGAAACACCTGAAATGTCTGCAACTATTATAAGCATGAATAACTATGTATTTCAGCACATTTTAAAAGGAATATTAACCATCCTCTATAATAATGTTCAAGTGTCTCTGCATCCAGTCCCTGTGTCCGTGGGATTGCGCTACTGCGCATGTGCCCCATGGACAGCCGTTGGGACTTGGAACGCAGAGACTCCCTCCCGCCCAAAGAAAAAAAAAAAAAGCCGGTAGATGCACTGGGTGGGGGAGATCTAAAGATCCCCCCTCACCAGCCCTCTGCTCTGCATGCTCTGCTAGATCCCAGGAGGGGGCGGAGCTAACCGGCTGAGCGGTGTAGCTCCGCCCCCACCCTGTGAAGCAGAGCAGCCTCTGCTTCACGGGGAGCCACTGGCACCACAAGAAAGTGCTGCTCGTGCTCCCCATGCCTGCATTAAGCATGGGGAGCCCGAGCAGCACCTTCTCTTGCTGACCTGGGCTCCCAATGAAGCAGAAGCTGATCTGCTTCACAGGGTGGGGGTGGAGCTACACCGCTCAGCCGGTTAGCTCCGCCCCCTCCCTGTATCCACCTTTGAAGGCAAAGGAAGGGGAGGGGTGGGAGAGAGAGACAGGGGCAGGGGGGAGAGACAGAACAGGGGGGAGAGACAGAACAGCTGGAGGGGGGAGAGACAGAACAGGGGGAGGGGGAGAGACAGAACAGCTGGAGGGGGGAGAGAGAGATACAGAACAGGGGGGTAGAGAGAAATAACAGAGGGAGGGAGAGAGAGACAGAACAGGGGGAAGGGGGAGAGAGAGAGACAGACAGAACAGGGGGGGGGGAGAGAGAGACAGACAGAGGGAGGGAGGGAGAGAAAGACAACAGGGGGAGGGGGAGGGACAGAACAGCTGGAGGGGGAGAGACAGAACAGCTGGAAGGGGGAGAGAGAGATACAGAACAGGGGGTAGAGAGAGATACAGAACAGGGGGTAAAGAGAAAGAACAGAGGGAGGGAGAGAGAGACAGAACAGGGGGAAGGGGGAGAGAGAGAGACAGACAGAACAGGGGGGGAGAGAGAGACAGAACAGGGGGAGAGAGAGACAGACAGGGGGAGGGAGGGAGAGAAAGACAGAACAGGGGGAGGGGGAGAGACAGAACAGCTGGAGGGGGAGAGACAGAACAGCTGGAAGGGGGAGAGAGAGATACAGAACAGGGGGTAGAGAGAAAGAACAGAGGGAGGGAGAAAGAGACAGAACAGGGGGAAGGGGTAGAGAGAGAGAGACAGACAGTACAGGGGGGGAAGAGAGAGAGACAGAACAGGGGGAAGGGGGAGAGAGAGACAGACGGAGAGGGAGGGAGAGAGAGAGACAGAACAGGGGGAAGGGGGAGAGAGAGACAGACGGAGAGGGAGGGAGAGAAAGACAGAACAGGGGGAATGGGGAGCGAGAGAGACAGAACAGGGCTAGAGAGACAGAACAGTGGGGGAGAGAGAGACAGAACAGGGGGGGAGAGACAGAACGGGGGGGGAGAGAGAGAGACAGACAGTACAGGGGGGGAGGAGAGAGACAGAATAGAGGGAGAGAGAGAACAGGTATGGGGGAGTTAGAGAGAGACAGACAGGGCAATGAAGAGGAAAGGGACAAACATGGGAAGGCAGAGAGATACATACATGGGGGTGGCGCCATGGGGGAATCCCGCACAGGGCGCCGGAACACTTAAGGCCGGCCCTGCTGACAGATTTCTCGAGCAAATTCTCCTGCGCAATCGCAGGAGAATTTACTCTTTGCGCATGCGCACAAAGTTACAGCTGATCACTCAGCTGTAACTTTGTAAAGACTGCGCATGCGCGAGCGGAGCGATGCTACCCACCTCCCGCCCCCTTCACACCGCGCTAAGGTGGTAAGTAACACGGGGGGACGGGGACATAAGGGGGCAAGCACCCTGGCGAGGGGGGAGCCTTGAGGGCTGCCTCATCTTGATGGGAGTTGTGATCCCCCTGCTGCATCAATAATACAGCAGGAGGATCACAACTCCCATCAAGATGAGGCAGCCCTCAAGGATCCCCCCCTCACCAGGGTGCTTGCCCCTATGTTGCCCCCTTATGTCCCCCCGTCCACATATGTTCTAGCACCCGTTAATTTAACGGGCTTAATGTCTAGTATCTTTATAAAAAAGATTAGGAGGTAGACTTATCTATACCCTTTACTATGACTTACAACAGACATATCGTTGTATAACTTACGGTTAAGTGACATTCGGTTATCCAGAGCTCTTGAAGTAATTGGCAGGATTCTAGACCATCAATGCGTTGTATTTTTTGTCCAACTAAAATGAGGATGGTAAGATTCGGAAAGTAAGAGAGTCCCACCATCTTTGGGTAACCAAAAAAAAAAATTTCAAGTGTTTTGGTTGCTGGTCCATCTTGCTTGATCTTCTCAAAGGTCAAACCGTTGCTCTTGCACTGCAGGATAAAACATACGTTATAGTTTCTTGTCAACACCAATCAAAACACAGAGAAACGTATTTAAACACACTAAGGGATGACTTTTGACACTATGGGAGTCTATGAATAAAGGTTAAGTGTGGGGCAAGTTCTAAAAATGGCCAAGTAACCATGGAAACCAACCTTATCAGCATATGGCAATCAGGTGTAACAAAACCCTCACCATTTTCATTTCAGAGTATTAGGCAAATTCCTGTGTTTATGTTTGTATGTTGCTATGTCTCCTTAGTACTGTATTTTGCTTATTTGTTCCGTACTTATGTGCGAGCACATGAATGTCTCTTTAGTTCTGTAGTTATGCCTTATGCTTTGCTTTTCTTCTTTGTCTGTCCTATAGGACTGCACTCTGTGTTTAGTTTATACAGTTTCTGCTCGGTTTGTATTCATTCTGCTTTGTTTGGTTATTTGTGTTCCTGCTTGCAGCATCATTTTTATCCTGTCAGCGTTATGTTCCATGCCTGCTCCGTGATGTCTGCAGGGTATCAGTCCAAGCCTTGGTTATACTGGATACAGCAGCTGTTTCCACAGGGCCCTGGTTTGAGGTAGAATCAACCTGGGGCCTCCAGCTTCCCCGGGAGATGTAATTACCCTGCACCGGGCCCTGTGTCTCCATATCCTGCATTGTAACTCCGGAACTCGAGCGCTCAGGATCCCTTGCCACCTGGACTGCGCTCGTGACAGCACTATTCATAGGCAGAGAGTAGATATACAATATTCTATATTTAATTGCTAGCTAGTTTGATAATTTCTAGAAAAGTTTATCCTTAATGATGATCGCTTTGTGTCACACATCTTGCCCCTCAATATATCCATTTCTTTTCATCCTCTCTACAGGTGGAATCCAATGAGACCATTCAAAATAGCTAAAAGTAGACAAAGAACGGCTAATGGTGAGTTGACCTCTATATAGTATGGAACTCAAAGAATTGTAGATACCCTGCCCAGCTCTTCTGTGTGGACTTTATTAAATTAATTTGGACCTCAAATTTTCGGTTCAATGGGAACACTGCTAACTTGTACGAATGAAAATTTGTAATGATTTCAACAGAACTGTATAGGTGTACATTAACTGATTACTGGACCTGGCATGGGATGCATTGAAACAGGTGCTGCCAAGTCTAGCTGCTGAAAACAGGACTATTGCAGCTAAAGTAACTTTCATACATATCGTAATTGATCATTGTTGGATTTATAACAACAATTATCAATATGAGAATGAACCGGATGATTTAAATAAACCCTTTTTAAGCAGAGCTGATAGAAAGCCAAGTACGCTATTTGTAGTGATTCCTTGTACTAAAAGAGTAGAGAAAATTATACAAACTGCTGAGCTGTGCATACACAGCTGGCTGCCACTTGCGTATTAACACAGATGTGCATTAGCATCTTGATGACATCCCCTTTGAGAGGGCACCACTCACATCATACCAGACATGGAACATAGATGTTTAAAGGAATTAAAATACACATAACATTAGGTAGCAACAGTCAAATACCGATGGGTTGATCCTGGGATTTGTCTAGCCCAAACGCTAGATATACATAGTGATGGGAATTTAAAACTTTAGGCTAATGTAACGGAGTTGGAAAAATTCTCCAATGCAGCTTAATGGGAGACTTTTTCTACTTTTGCCTTAATTTTGAAATTCCAGTCTCAATTTCCTGTAATTCTCACTTTATTAAGTACACCCTAAAGTATCATTTGTCCTGTGAAAATTGTTATACAAAAATGTAAGACATGGTTCTAAAGAATCTTTCTTTTTGTAACTATTTTCCTTCTCCACTAGATCTACTGATAAGCACACACAGCTAACCTCATGTGTCCCATGTCCCCCACTGCCTCTTCGTTGTAAGCTTGCAAGCAGGACTCCCTGCCCTATGTTTCAGTCTGTCTCTGTTCGTCTCACATAATAAGTAGTTTGACTCAAACGCTACGTAAATTGTTGGCAGTATATAAATAAATGTTTTTTGTAATGTAATAATATATACCACAGCTAAAAATGTAATATAAGTTCAACAAATATATTTTTGTTGGGTATAATTACTAAATTCAGTTTTCGTTCCCATATGGGCATGTCTTGTGCTTACCATCCATTCATCTCCCAAAAGACTGTGAAATCAAACAGTAGGTCTCACATGTACAATTTGCAACACAGTAATAAATGTGAAAGACGGCTGGATACACTCAAAGTAATGTTCGCCCTGAGGGTCTCACCTCTCGGTGGGGGGGGAAGGGGGGGGGGGGAGGTCCAACTGGGCAGAGGTAAGTGTAAATCAGGGCTTGAAGTATGAGACAAACTCCGGTAATCCGTTCATAAACGGTTTATTGAATGTAGCAAACCGGCACAGAGTCTTGCTGAACAAAAAGTGGAACACCAGGTGGGTCTGAAAAAAACACCTACGCATTTCGCGCCTGCTTGCCTGTTTGTTCAGCAAGACTCTGTGCCGTTTTGCTACATTCAACAAACCGTTTATGCACGGATTACCGGTGTTTGTCTCATACTTCAAGCCCTGATTTACACTTACCTCTGCCCAGTTGGACCTCCACCCCCCCCCCCCCCCTCGTTTTCCCTCTTTTGCTCACATGTACAATAACAACACCTTACCAACTCTTTAATGATTTCTTCCTGGTTTTCATTGGAGAGCATTTTCAAATGGTTACTTTTGCAGAGTCATGCGATTGTTCTGTGGAATGAATAAGGAATACATAAAGAATAGTAAGATATAATCAGGGCTTGACAAATCCCTGTAGTCAGGAAGCCATTACTAAAATCTCTACTTCTGGCTACATTTTTGGAGGGATTGTTTTACAAAAGTGCTATTTCCATGGCTCCTAACACAATAACCAGAGTGACTTCTGAATTAGCCTACTTGGCTCCTAAAATATACAATCATTTATCAACCCTGACCACAATACATTTTTAACACAGTCATTTATCAGAACTAAAAGGCGTCTTAGAGGGGATATGATAACATTATATAAATATGTGCAGGGCCAGTATAAGGAGCTCTCCAGGGACCTGTTCATTAAGAACAAGAGGTCACCCCTTGAGACTGGAAGAGAAAAGATTTCATAGACAGCAAAGGAAGGGATTCTTTACGGTTAGGACAATAAAGTTATGGAACTCACTGCCAAGAGAGGTAGTGCTAGCAACCACAATAGATGCATTTAAAAATGGTCTGGATGTTTTTTTTAGAAAAGCAGAACATACAGGGCTATTAATAATAGAATGAGCATTAATAATAGAGCTTTTTGATCCAAGGAGAAATCTGATTGCCGTTTTGGAGTCAAGAAGGAATTTTTTTCCCCCTAGGAGGCAAAATGCGAAATAGCTTCCTTAGGGGTTTGTGCCTTCTTTTGGATCAAAACGCTGAAATGATAGGTAGAAGGGTTGAACTTGATGGACTTGTGTCTTTTTTCAACCTAAATTACTATGTTACTATGTTAGAGCAGGCTATGCTTTTCCCCCAAGTGTGCCACACTTTCAGAATTGTTGATACAATTGTTAATACTTTTACTGGTTAATTGTATTAGGACAGACAAAACCCATGACTACACTACCTACACATTTATTGGTGAGATAAACTAACTACAGACTAAAACACTACACATATGAGCCTGTGTACAGTGTGAGATAATATGTAATACATGCTAAGACCAAGCAAATATCTAGTCAAACTCACAAACTGCTGGCACATTTTTAGGAGTGTTAAGACCCCTTCTGGTTTTATGCCAAATGTTTTCAAGTGTTAATTGTGAGGGTTAATTACTGCTTTTTGTACCACTAAATAGTATGTACTAACCCTATAAAGATCTTGAAATGACATCATGGCCAAGCTTAAAGGCACTGTATCACCTAAACATTATTTTTACTGTGCATGTAGAGAATAAAAAGAAATGATTGAAAATGATCTATACATTGTATTAGAAAAACTGCCAGCAAACACCTAAATTAGGAGAAAAATATGTTTTAAATGTGTCTGTGGAATCTACTGCTTATTACATCACCTGTGGCCTCAGGATACTCCAAATACACATTTAAAACATGTTTCCTCCTCATTTTTGGATGTTCTTGCAGTTTTACCAACACAATGTATAGATCATTTTCAAACTTTCATAATATTTTTGATTTTGTTTTAATATACATTTTAATAAATGTACATATTTCTTGCTCCTAACACATGTAAGATTTGTGTGTTTGGCTCATTAAATATACATCAATTTGTGCAGCTTGGATTACGCTTATCCCTGGGTTTGAAGTATGCTAGGGACTGACCTAGAAATACATTGCAAAGCTTAGTGGCTGCATCTAGTAACTCAACTTGTTTTGGAAGAGAATTGTTTTTATTGCTGACCCTTATTTCACCCATACTTCAAAAACAAGATTAGCACATAGAGCAGCAGGGTCATAACAAAGTATGGATATATACACTATAGAGTTAGCAAAAAGACTGTACATTGCAGTGCAGGAAGTTGGACACCAGGGGGCTATGTAACTGCACTAGAAATATGAACAATTCATTTAATCAGACTGAGTGAACATCAAGTTGACTTAAATAGAACAGTCCTGGTCAGAATGACCAGAAAAAGATGAATCTCCTATATTTTCTCCATGAAAATTACAGATCAGCACAATAAGACTAGTGAAATTAGTCCATTTTATATAGTAAAGTACATTTATTTTCCATTGCTTCAATGTTACAAGGGAAAGGCTCTCTTAGATATTCATATTGTCTGGTCACATAGTGAGTTCCTACTAAAGACTCTTACTACCAGAAAACCTTTGCACCATCCTATAAAATGTTTAATTCTGCTCATCACTGTAACAGATCCCTCTGTTTTGCATTGATCCACAATCTATGTTGTATCAGCCAACGTCCATGCTACCTGGGACCCTCTACCCTTTGTTTTATTCTATGATGTCCCATCATCCATCTTGCCTTGCACTTAAAGACAAAAACTGTTTCTGGCCCTTTAATTGTTGATATGTTTGTCCCCAAGTTGTGTGGTTCATACAGATATAAGTTTTATTCATGGTTTTATTCATGTGTGACACAAAATCATAAAGTTATAAAAATGTATAAGTTTGGAGATAATTGAGTGGATACTGTTAGAAATTCAATTATCTCCCAAGCAGAGGGGAGGGAATATGTGGGATGTAACCATTGTCTGATTTGTTAATGCCTATTTGTCTGGAGCACTATATAAAAGCAGAGTAAAACGGCAGTTATATTTCACCCTCAATCCAGAGTCTTGTCTCTTATTGGTGTAACCGCTATACAGCTATTCGCGCTATCTCTTGTAAGTGCTTCTTCACTTGAAATACGACTGGATGCTGAGAATCCTCCTCACTGATCGGGAAAAGGACACCCTCCAGCGGTTGAAACCCCTCTGCTACACGGGGTAACCGCAACAATCACTTACATGTAAAATGTCAAATATATCACAAACCTTGTATATTACTATGGGCACAGAGGGCATATTATGTATAGTTTGGAGGAAACACGTAACAGGGGGGATATGATAGAAACAATTAAATACATAAAGGGAATCAACACAGTAAAGGAAGAGAGTATATTTAAAAGAAAAAGAACTACCACAACTAGAGGACATAGTCTTAAATTAGAGGGGCAACGATTTAAAAGTAACATCAGGAAGTATTCCTTTACTGAAAAGGTAGTCGATGCATGGAATAGCCTTCCAGCAGAAGTGGTAGAGGTAAACACAGTGAAGGAGTTTAAGCATGCGTGGGATAGACACAAGGCTATCCTAGCTATAAGACCGGGAACTGGGGACTAATAAAAGTATTTAGAAAAATATGCCTATATTTAAGGCATAGTACAATGAGGATGTAGATTCTCCAGTAGGAGAGCTAAGACCCTCCAACATTCCTTCTCCCCTAGTCATCTAGAAAGTATAACAACTAGCAAACTGACATGGCTCAGCACAATAGGTAACTATAAATGTGGAAGCTCCATCTGTGTCTTCTGCTCACATATATATGTTTGAAACACTTTTAGTTCAGCAAGTACAGGAAAGTTGTTTCAACTTAAAGAATATGCTAACTGCAACACCACATCAGTAATCTATAGAGTAACATGTCTAGAATGTAGGAAGCAGTACTTGGGTCGTACCAAATGTTATTTTAAAGGACAGATGAGGGAACATATTGGAGCCATCTGAAAAGAGGGAACAAAGTCCCCAATAGGTATTCCTTTTCAGTCACGTACAGGAGGGTTGTGTAACTTTCGATGTCAAGTTATAAAGAGAGTTAGGTTACCATACAGAAAACGCTACTGTGTCAGAGGGAAGTCTTCTGGATATTTACATTATATACTAGAAAACCTAAGGGACTGAATGGGATGTGGGTTACTTTATTAAATAACTTCCCTTCCCATTGTAAAATCTAAGAAGTGGAAAGTGAGTTTTTAATTTTTCACTGCACACCGGCGTGTGTATCTCCACTCTCTACCTTTTTATGGGTTGCTAAATAGTTTTTTGGGCATTTAAACGTATACATCTCTCCCTATGATTCTCTCAAATTTCTTTCATACCAAACTCATACTTTGTCCAATAAAAAATGCCAAGTTTTTGTTGTAAATATTGTATAATGTTGTTAAATCGAGTCTGTATACACAGGTGCTGTTCAAAATACATGATGCAATTGATATATAATCTTGATACAATCTTGCAAGTCAGCTCAGCTAATAGTTTGGTTTTTGTATTATACACAGATGTGATAAAGAACACGCCCCTGCCTCTCCCTTTCTGTTTATAACCATTAGATCTGAGAGACCCAGGTGTGCCTATGATTAAGCCCCTGTGTGTGGGTGAAACATGTCAGGTGGGTGCGCATCTTGCCTTTTTTGCACTTGCTATTTGAAACCGATTTTGTGCTTTTAATGGATTAAATAAAAGTTATTTTTTACTTTACGGGCCAGCCTCAGAAGCCATTTATCCTGGTGATCCTGCAAACCTCTTTTTTTCTCTTTATTCATACACCATAATACAGGGCTTGACAAATTGAATTTAGTTTTAGGAGCCAGCACAAATACCTAGGAGCCAGACAACGGCACCTTCACGCAAACACACACACACAGAGAAAGGTCAGTCACATACACTCACACAGAGTCACAGACACACACATACACAGTCCCATCATAGGCGTGCGCAGCCTATTGCATTAGGGTGTGCACCCTAAAGCACAAACACACACGCACACACGCCGCACACGTGTGTGTGTATAGATATATAGATAGATATATATATATCTATACACACACACACACACATACACAAATGCACTCTGCATACTTACATACAGACCCGCATTCATATAATTATCAATATAAACAAACATTTAAAAACTGTATTAAAACTTTTTTTTTTATTAATTAAGCATTTAGCAATGTAAACAAACATTTCACATTTTTTAACTTAAAAAAACATTTAAAATAAATAAGCCTCAGAAATCAATCAATCAAATTTAAACTTACTTAAAGTTTACCAGCCAGCCGGCCGCCCCAGAACCCCTCCTGGGAAAAAACGATGTGCCTGTGCTCCGCTCTGCACCCTCTCCTCTGGCACTGCGGCTGGGCCTCACCCTTGCGTTGCCGTGACTCCGCCTCTGCGTGACGTCACGGAACGCGTGTACGCGAACGCGTACATTACAGGGGAGGTCTGAGGGAGGAGAAAGTCCGTCCTTCACTATGCGGCGCTTCCGCTCGCATAGTGAAGGATCGGATTAGGAGACAAACTCGGGCGGAAGTGCAGCACTGAGGTGAGAGAGCCTCAATTTTGAGGCTTGATTCAGGGGCGGATCCAGAGTCTGATCTCGGGAGGGGCACATGTCCATCTGTCTTTTCCTCTCTCCCTTGTCCGTCTGTCTTATCCTCTCTCCCATGTCCGTCTGTCTTATCCTCTCTCCCATGTCCGTCTGTCTTTTCCTCTCTCTCATGTCCTTCTGTCACGCTCCTCTCCCTTCCCATGTCTGTCGCACTCCTCTCACTCCCCGTGTCCCTCTGTCTCTCTTCCTTCCATGCCCGTTTCTCTCCTCTTCCTTCCCATGTCCGTCTATGTATCCTCTTCTTTCCCATGTCCATCTGTCTCTTCTCTCATTTCCCATCTCTCTGTCTCTCCTCTCCCATCCCATGTCTGTCTGTCTCTCCTCTACCATCCTATTTATGTCTCTCTCTTCTCCCTTCCTATTTATGTCTCTCTCCTCTCCCTTCCCATGTCTGTTTGTCTCCTCTCCCCTTCCCATATCTGTCTGTCTCTCCTCTGCCATCCCATATTTGTCTGTCTCTCCTCTGCGAACCCATGTCTGTCTGTCTCTCCTCTACCATCCCATTTATGTCTCTCTCTTCTCCCTTCCCATGTATGGCTCTCTCAGCCAATTTGCCCAATAATATGCCAGTGTTAGTTGCCATTTAATATGCCCCAGCCAATTTGCCCAATAATATTCCAGTGTTATTTGCCATTTAATATGCCCCAGCCAATTTGCCCAATAATATTCCAGTGTTATTTTCCATTTAATATGCCCCAGCCAATTTTCCCAATAATATTCCAGTGTTATTTGCCATTTAATATGCCCCTACCAATTTTCCCAATAATATGCCAGTGTTATTTGCCATTTAATATGCCCCTGCCAATTTGCTCAATAATATGCCAGTGTTAGTTGCCATTTAATATGCCCCAACCAATTTGTCCAATAATATTCCAGTGTTATTTGCCATTTAATATGCCCCTGACAATTTTCCCAATATGCCAATGTTATTTGCCATTTAATATGCCCCTGCCAATTTTCCCAGAAAATATGCCAGTGTTATTTGCCATTTAATATGCCCCTGCCAATTTGCCCAGTAATATGCCAGTGTTATTTGCCATTTTATATGCCCCAGCCAATTTGCCCAGTAATATGCCAGTTATTTGCCATTTTATATGCCCCAGCCAATTTGCCCAGTAATATGCCAGTTATTTGCCATTTAATATCCCCAGCCAATTTGCCCAGTAATATGCCAGTTATTTGCCATTTAATATCCCCAGCCAATTTGCCCAGTAATATGCCAGTTATTTGCCATTTAATATCCCCAGCCAATTTGCCCAGTAATATGCCAGTTATTTGCCATTTAATATCCCTAGCCAATTTGCCCAGTAATATGCCAGTTATTTGCCATTTAATATCCCCTGCCAATTTGCCCAGTAATTTGCCAGTTATTTGCCATTTAATATCCCCTGCCAATTTGCCCAGTAATATGCCAGTGTTATATGCCATTTTATATGCCCTGCCAATTTGCCCAGTAATATGCCAGTTATTTGCCATTTTATATGCCCCAGCCAATTTGCCCAGTAATATGCCAGTGTTTCCTATCATTAATAAGCCCCTGCCTCTTTCCCCAGTACATTCCCCCCATCTCCCCAGCACTTACCTTTCCCTGGTGGCTAGTGGCAGGCAGCATGGTCTTCTCCATGCTGCCTGTTCGTCTCACAGATGGTTGTGCCGACAGGTCACGTGACCCGGCGCGCGTATGACGTCAGCGCGCCGGTCACGTGACCTGTCGGCACTTCCGTGTCTGCACACTGCACGGGGAGCCGAACAGGCAGCACGGAGGGTTCTCTGTGCTGCCTGTTCGGCCTCCCGTGCAGCCTGCCTGCAGGCAGAGAAGGTGAGGAGGATCTTCCGATCCCTTCTCACCTCAGTCTCTGCCTGCAAGCGCGTTTTTTTTTTTTTAAGTGTCTTTTTTTTTTTTTTTCTCTTCTCGGGGGGGGGGGGGGGGGGGGGGGGCAATTGCCCCGTTGCCCCCCCCCCCCTGGATCCGCCACTGGCTTGATTAGGGTGTGCCCAGGCACACCCGGCACACCCCGTGCGCACGCCTTTGAGTCCCATACACATACACAGAGAGACAGACAGTCACATACATACACACACAGACAGTCACATACACACACACACACACAGAGACAGTCACATACACACACACATACACAAACCAGCAGTTGTTTTGTTACCTAGGAGCCAGACAACGGCACATTCACGCAAACACACACACACAGAGAAAGGTCAGTCACATACACACACACAGAGTCACATACACAAACACACACATACACACACACAGTCCCATACACATACACAGAGAGACAGACAGTCACATACATACACACAGTCACATACACACACACAGAGAGACAGTCACATACACAAACACACACATACACAGTCCCATACACAGAGAGACAGACAGTTACATACATACACACACAGACAGCCACATACACACACACATACACAAACCAGCAGTTATTTTTTTAAAGGTAATTATATCACTATCCTCCCCCCCCCCCCCCCCCTTCTGCATTACCTTTATTGCAAGGGAGGGGCATGGACCATCTTCACGCTGCCGGTTAGTGGTGGGATGTCTTTTGACACCCGCCGCTCCGACTCTACAGCGCAAGGGGGCGGAGCAGGAAGTATGTGCAGCGCACACTCCACTCCCTTGCGCTGCAATAAAAAATACAAATGGCTATTAAATGAAATCGATTGCAGCACGAGGGTCCCCATGTATATATGATCCTTCCCTAGTCGCCATGGCGACCTGGCACTCAGGGGTTTGTCGAGCCCTGTGTATTGCCACTAACTGATGTCATGGAATTCCAAGGTCTTAGTTACATTCTTTTCAATCAAAAACTACAGGAGTAAGTTAAAATAAGTACAATTCACATACATTAAAACCTGTACAACATACCAAAAATAAGCTAGGTGTAACTGACCCTTTAAAGCTGTCACTTTAAAAATAAATCTGCATTTAATTGTCCCAGTTCTTATTCTTTACAATACTTAGAATCAAACATATCTTTAGAAAGCATTCTCCTTGGTATTGATCAACAGTCACATACACACACATCTCACAGACATCCATTTACATACACACCTCACAGACATCCAGTCACATATGCACACCTCATAGACAGCCACATCTAGAGACACAGGCCATCTTGATTAGTCTTCTTCCCGAGTGCCAGGATATCATGTGACACCAGGCACTAGAGCGTGTTGCACGAAGGGGCAGAGTTTGCAGACTGTGCAGCGGCAAGGGTTACATATGGCTAACAGTACCTGGGCGCCAGGGGTTTGTCGAGCCCTGACATAAGCAGGAACTCTAAATTCTAAATGAAGTAAGCTCTGCACAGGTTCATGAGCTGCTCACCCAGCCCATCTGCAGTGATCCTCTTGCAAGTAAGCAAAATCACAGGGAGGGCTAGCACAGGAACCTCTGCAAGATAATGACTTAAATTGAAGTCAAATGACAACTTCCGAATTACAATGCAAGGAAAATGCCTAATTGGTTCCCAGAAGACCAGGAAAAATTGGTTCTGTAGTCCCTAAGAGCGGACATCTATGTCAGTTGAATGAATGATAGCAAATCAAGCTTGTCAGGTCATCACATTTTCTATAAATGTTTACTGTCACCCTAATTAGAGATGTAAGTAGAGGTAGAAAAAAAATCTTCCTAACTTGTCCAGTAATGTGTGAGGAACATGAAGAGAGCTGAGATGTTTGAGTTTTCATCCCCCCTCAGTGCTACCCAACGCTACCACACATAATGGATTCATTGTCCAACATGCAAGAAGACACCAAGAGACGGAATGGAACTGATCTTTGCATTCGTTAAATTACAGTTACAGCGCGCTCACAGGTTATCACAGCTGTTTTGTCATGGCGCAATGAACCTATTTTACTTTTAACATTTGTTTATGGTTAATATTAGGGTTATGGGTTACTTTTAGGGTTAGTACTAGAGTTTGCATTAGGGTTAGTTTTAGAGTTAGGATTAGGGTTTAGTTTTAGGGTTGGGGGGGTTGCTTTAGCAGCGGGGGTTACTAAGAAAAATATTTCTGGGAACTGAACTTTCAGCGCTGTAACTACCATGATGAAACTGTTGTGAAGAACAGTCATAGACCCCCCAAGAGAGGCTCAGGCAAGTATGACATTTAATATATACATATGCAATAGATTTGTCTGGCACGATGCATTAACGAAATGTTGAATTACCTGAACTAGTTCTGTGGTTTATTGGTCCAGTATGGTGACAATATTAATTCAGACACCAACACAGTAACTGCTATAGAACCTGTTGCCACAATGGGTCATAATTTTATGCATAGAATTTGGGCAAAGGTTCAGGTTACATTTAAAAAATATGTGTACAGTACGCTACTATCTCTGCCCACAGCATTCTCGTTTTGGGTATACGCAGGGCCGGCCTTAGGGGTGTGCGACCTGTGCGATCGCACAGGGCGCCACACCCCAGAGGGCGCCGCCACTGCTGCCTCCTACAACACAGTGTGTGCTGGTGGGGAGATTTCAGAGGCGCTGGTCGGGGAAATCTCCCTGCACCAGCCCTCTCGATGTGAATACAAGTGGCAATCCGCCGCCACTGCCGCCTCCTCCATCGCCGGATGCCCGGATCTCAATAAAGTAAATGTGTCGGCGTCCAGCGTCGTGACGTCATGTCACGATGCTGGACAGGTCATGTGACACGTCCCTCTGTGAGAGGATCGTGAGGGGAGACCTGCCCAGGCTGCCCTGCCCTGAAAAGTGTGACATCTGGATCTGGAGGGGCAAATTCAGCAGCAACAAGTAGGTGCTGCTCCATATAAAAATAAAATAAATAAAAATGTTATTACATAAACAGCTACTGTATATCTATATACAGTTTCATAACTGTATTTAGATGGAGTAAATATCATGGTCAGTGTGTGTCAGTGTGTCTAAAAAAATACATTCACCTGTCTCTCGTTTTTTTTTTTTTGAGACACACGGACCATGATTTTTATTTAGTGTAGTATTTTGACTATCGTTATAATACTCACTTATTATTGAGCAAGGATACTCACTTTACAGTAAACTTGCACTAATTTCTTGTCTATCATTTCTATCTGTATATTTATTAAAAAACAAAATTGATTTGGATCTCCTTTAAGGTATCATAAATTATAGACATTTGAAAATGTCTTTCTTATGTTGAGGTAAGGGGGGCGCCAAGGGAGTGGACCGCACAGGGCGCCTGAGCGCCTAAGGCCGGCCCTGGGTATACGGATTACGTTTTTGGTATTTACAGATGCCATTATGCCCATATACACAACCTATATAAGCATCAAGAAAAATGTATGGACAAATCTAGATAGTGTTAATGTATGTATGTTATGGTGACCATGCCATTGCTATACTCTCTTTTCCTGCACCAAATAAACTGTATTTGCCAGCTCTGTTTACCTGCACATACTGCCGTTTCTAAATGCATCCATACATCCCATATTCCCTGTCTGCATACACTATATATATATATACATACAAGATATTTGCAATCTCTGGCCTATTACCAGCCCACTAAAGGGGTGAGTGTGGTGTCTGACCTGGGTATCGGGCTCAGTTCTGCCTACAGATGACTATAATGGCCGTGTGCATGTCCCGCGCATCTTGAAGCTCCGTTATTTCGGGGTTTCCTCTCTTTGGGGTAGCCTTTGCAGAGCGGGTACCACGGTGCGTCCGTAACCAAGGAGACCGTTGTCATGACAACGTGCTACCACGTGACTTGTAACGGTCTGCTTGTTGACTGCTCGTGAGCAGTCAACAAGCAGACAGTTACAAGTCACGTGGTAGCGAAATAGCCCAATCAGAGAAAGAGATGCCCTTGGTGCGACGGGGAGGAGTCAGGCTCAGTTAGGTGGACAGTGTTTACCCCTGTGTCTAGGTAGGTTCAGCAATCACGTGACCGGTGTATTTGCCTATTACAGTGATCGAATTACAGCAGCGTTGAACTACATTTATCGTCATGCTCATCAATCCACGAAATATAGCTGAGAGGCCAATGGCAGCTACGAATAAGACATCAGAGTCACTCATTCTGTTGCCAGTTCGACCAGCATGAAAAGTATACAAAAAGTTATTTTCGTTTACTTTTCGTGCTGGTTGAATGGGAAATAGAGTGAATGACTCTAATGCAGAATTCGCTGCTGCAGTCAGCGTATCAGATATATTTTGTGTAGGTGTGCACATGTGAGTAGAGTACATGGCCCATGGTCCAATTGATGTACTTTTGGATACAGTATTCTTTGGGAATTATGGATCATCTGGCTTCTATTGCCGGAAATGGAGATAAGGCTAAGGTTACACCTGTGAGGAGACACTTTTTGGAGTGTAATGGCGTAAACCATGGAAAATGTATGGTTCAAGTTATAGAGTAGACAACCCTCAATATAAGGGGTGGAAAACTAGAACAAATACTTCAACACCTTGAAATGAGGTGAATATTGAGCTACATACAAGAAAACCAACAATAAAGGGATTGAACTCAACGGTTTGATGTCCGCCTGTATGTTTAACTTTAGTCTATGCCTTTAGTCTATCCCTAAATGTTTGTTTTGTTTGTCTGTTCTTTATTTTGAACAAAAGTCGCCTTAACATACACAAATATGGGACAACTGCATTTTTTCACTTTTTTCTTTATTGTCCTATAAGAGATTTGTCATGCATGCTTTGTCTAAAAATGTCTTTAATATTTAATGCCTTCAAATAATATTTCATCGAACCAACTAGCGGTTGTTTTTTTAACATTTCTCTATCCAGGACTGAATTGGATACTTTAAAGACTGCAGAATAGTTTTTTTTTTTACTGATTGACCTGGCATACAGGGTCTACTCCATAAAGAGAGAAATGAGATGGGAATTTAAAATGTAAGACCAAAGTAGCTGTGTTGGAAAAATCCTCCCATTCAGCACCATTGGACTTCAACTAAAAAAAAACAAAAGCAGTTCTTACCTCCGAGCGAGCCGCGCATGTATTCGCGCATACATTAATAACAATTGCATTTCCAGACATATTGTCTGAACACCGGCATTATGAGATCCCAGGAAGCATCGCTGACATCACTGGCCATCTTTCCAAAGACATGCATGTGTAGGGTTGCTACCTCCGCTATTCAAATGGTGTTTTAATCAGACAGAAGTGGCCTGATAAAAAATGTATTAATGCTTTGGTCTCTCTTTAAGCATGTAACACTTGGGATCATGTATGAAGAGCAAATTTAGGTGTCGAAACCTAGAGCAATCAGCAGGGACATTGCATTGGTTTAACTGCTAATTGCTCCACTTTTTGAGTTTCCGTATATATTTAACTTTCACGGTCTAGGTAGTGGGAGAGGTATTGTGGAGGAGGCTATTTTTTTTTTTTTAGCTCCCATGATCTGATCTGTTTTTTGGTTTTTTTGTTCTAAAATGGAAAAAAATCTGGGTAATTGTAAAAAAAAAAAAATGTCCTTTTGATCTACATCTTGTAGCAATGTGTTATAATGGGCTTGAAGTCCACAGTGCATATTTAGAGTACTGTTTCTGAATAATTGTACTTAATAGAAGGGTTACAAAGTGGTCATTAGAAGACAGCTGTCCCCTGCCAGCCCCATGGGTTGCCTAACCAACATCAATAACAGAAGCTTGTAAAAAGCATCTAAAATTAAAGTGGATGTGGAAATGTCATTAGTTAATATACAGTTGTCTAGGGGTTGTATTAGCATTCTTTAAAATGGGTCAGCAGTATTTAAAAAGTTTTCAACAATACAGTGAGCTAACTATTTTACATTTCCAGTCTCATTTTTTCCATAGAAAATAATATGAATTAAAGTAAATAATGGCAATGCACAAACCAAATGGACTAGATGTAGGTAAAAAAAATAATAATAATATCCTTTAAAGTTAATAAAATAAATATAAAAAGCACATTTTAATGACTATAAATATATTGCACAATGCATTGCTCGTTAGAAATGTCAAATAAAGGGTTTACTCAATAAAGAGAGAATTACAGGGAATTGATATGGGAATTTCAAACTTTAGGCCAAAGTAATTGAGTTGGAAAAAATGATTCCATTCAGCTGCATTGGATACTTTTTCCAACTTGGCTACTTTGGCCTAAAGTTTGAAATTGCCGTCTCAATTCCCTGAAATTCTCTCTTTATTGAATAAATGTTGGTCCAAATAAACCTCATGACCTCTAGATTATGTAGAAAATAACATAGGGGGCATAGACCTGTGCTCCTCTTTTTGGCTGGTAATTGTTTGATGTATTTTTAAATATGTGCATCTTGGTTTTTAGAAAGGTGTAGATATCAAAAAAGAGACTGGTGTCAGACAGTGGCCAAAATTACCCTAGCATGATGTTTTCCTGCCACTTCTGCCTCATTAAAAGTGTATTCAAAAGATGGGTGAAGAATAGAGTTGAGTGGACAACTGGATGTTCGGGTTCGGCCGAACTTCGAAAAAATGTCCGTCTCTGTGCTCGAATTTGACCCGAACCCCATTGAAGTCAATGGGGACACAAACTTTTGGCCACTAAAATGCCTCTAAAAAAGTCATGGAAAGGGATAGAGTGCTGCAAAAAGAAGTAAAATGTGGGTAAGAGTAGGACAAGTGCCTTGCAAGCAAATGTGGATAGGGAAATAAGTTACACTAGGTCCCCCCCTGGCGGCCATGGGTGGGGACACTAGGTCCCCCCCTCATTCTTTTTTTGGGGTCCCCACCCGCCGGCCATGGGTGGGGACCGGGGTGGGACACTAGGTCCCCCCCTCATACTTTTTAGGGTCCCCACCCGCCGGCAATAGGTGGGGACCAGGGCGGGGGCTATTTTACTAGTGACTGGGCAGCAATAGCTGTCCAGTCACTAGTAATTTTAAATTTAAGGCGATCGCCGTACCCCGAACTCCAACTCGGACATACAGTGGAATGTCCGTATTCGGGTCCGGGGTCCAAAAATCGTAGTGTTCGGTACGACCCCGAACTTTGCGGTTCGGGTTCGCTCAACAGTAGTGAAGAACAGTTCTCTGTGGTTGGTTCACACCGTTAGTTAGAGCGCTGACAGTTCAGCACGGCTGTTTCTGCAATGAACTGTCGGCGCCAAATACCCCGCCCCCCCCTCCTATAGGCGAAGGAGGCGCCGGCCTAGGGCGCATTTTTACAAGGGGCGCCCGCGCGCTCCTATTTTTCAGACATAATGCGGCACTGAGGGAGGGAGGCGGACCTCACCGGGGATGAGGTGAAGGTCCACCCCCTCTTTCAATAGGAGCGCGTTTTTTTTTTTTTTACTGGGGAGTAGCGGCCAGTACCGGCTCTGTGTGCTAATGGCAGGAAGTGTTTGCAATAATTTGTAGTGAGGAGGGTTTGAGGTGGAAGAAAGAGAACCTGCTTTTGGACCACAGTTCTCATGATGATCAGCCAGAGTTAATGGGGTCTTCTTGCCAGGCCTGCTATCATAGGAATTATGGTCCACTGACAATTAAAACAAAAAAAAGAAGAGCGCTCCACAGCAATAAAACTATTGTATAACAGTATCACTGAGCTCCACAGCAATAAAACTCACAGTAATGTGTACTGTGTATGAGTGTAATACAGAGTACATTGCTGTGTGTATAACAGTATCACTGAGCTCCACAGGAATAAAACACACAGTAATGTGCACTGTGTATGAGTGTAATACAGAGTATAGTGCTGTGTGTATAACAGTATCACTGAGCTCCACAGCAATACAACTCACAGTAAAATGCACTGTGTATGAGTGTAATACATAGTATATTGCTGTGTGTATAACAGGATCACTGAACTCCACAGCAATAAAACACACAGTAATGTGCACTGTGTATGAGTGTAATACAGAGTATATTGCTTTGTGTATAACAGTATCACAGAGCTCCACAGCAATAAAACACACAGTAATGTGCACTGTGTATGAGTGTAATACAGAGTATAGTACTGTGTGTATAACAGTATCACAGAGCTCCACAGCAATAAAACACACAGTAATGTGCACTGTGTATGAGTGTAATACAGAGTATAGTACTGTGTGTATAACAGTATCACAGAGTGCCACAGCAATACAACTCACAGTAATGTGCACCGTGTATGAGTGTAATACAGAGCTGAACAGCAATACAATTCACAGTAATGTGCACTGTGTATGAATGTATTACAGAGTAATGTGCTGTGTGTATAACAGTATCACAGAGCTCCACAGCAATACAACTCACAGTAATGTGCACTGTTTATGGGTGTAATACAGAGTATAGTGCTGTGTAAATAACAGTATCACTGAGCTCCACAGCAATAAAACACACAGTAATGTGCACTGTGTATGAGTGTAATACAGAGTATCTTGCTGTGGGTATAACAGTATCACAGAGCTCCACAGCAATACAACTCATAGTAATATGCACTGTGTATGAGTGTAATACAGAGTACATTGCTGTGTGTATAACAGTATCACTGAGCTCCACAGCAATACAACTCACAGTAATGTGTACTGTGTATGAGTGTAATACAGAGTATATTGCTGTGTGTATAACAGTATCACTGAGCTCCACAACAATACAACTCACAGTAATGTGTACTGTGTATGAGAGTAATACAGAGTATAGTGTTGTGCGTATAACAGTATCACAGAGTTCCACAGCAATACAACTCACAGTAATGTGCACCGTGTATGAGTGTAATACAGAGCTGAACAGCAATACAATTCACAGTAATGTGCACTGTGTATGAATGTATTACAGAGTAATGTGCTGTGTGTATAACAGTATCACAGAGCTCCACAGCAATACAACTCACAGTAATGTGCACTGTTTATGGGTGTAATACAGAGTATAGTGCTCTGTGAATAACAGTATCACTGAGCTCCACAGCAATAAAACACACAGTAATGTGCACTGTGTATGAGTGTAATACAGAGTATCTTGCTGTGTGTATAACAGTATCACAGAGCTCCACAGCAATACAACTCATAGTAATATGCACTGTGTATGAGTGTAATACAGAGTATAGTGCTGTGTGTATAACAGTATCACTGAGCTCCACAGCAAAACAACTCACAGTAATGTGCACTGTGTATGAGTGTAATACAGAGTACATTGCTGTGTGTATAACAGTATCACTGAGCTCCACAGCAATACAACTCACAGTAATGTGTACTGTGTATGAGTGTAATACAGAGTATATTGCTGTGTGTATAACAGTATCACTGAGTTCCACACCAATACAACTCACAGTAATGTGCACTGTGTATGAGTGTAATACAGAGTATAGTGTTATGTGTATAACAGTATCACTGAGCTCCACAGCAATAAAACACACAGTGATGTGCACTGTGTATGAGTGTAATACAGAGTATATTGCTGTATGTATAACAGGATCACTGAACTCCACAGCAATAAACCTCACAGTAATGTGCACTGTGTATGAGTGTAATACAGAGTATAGTGCTGTGTGTATAACAGTATCACTGAGCTCCACAGCAATACAACTCACAGTAATGTGTACTGTGTATGAGTGTAATACAGAGTACATAGCTGTGTGTATAACAGTATCACTGAGCTCCACAGCAATACAACTCACAGTAATGTGTACTGTGTATGAGTGTAATACAGAGTATATTGCTGTGTGTATAACAGTATCACTGAGCTCCACAGCAATACAACTTGCAGTAATGTGCACTGTGTATGAGTGTAATACAGAGTATAATGCTGTGTGTATAACAGTATCACCGAGCTCCACAGCAATACAACTCACAGTAAAATGTACTGTGTATGAGTGTATTACAGAGAATGTACTGTGTGTATAACAATATCACAGAGCTCCACAGCAATACAACTCACAGTAATGTGCACTGTGTATGAGTGTAATACAGAGTATATTGCTTTGTGTATAACAGTATCACAGAGCTCCACAGCAATAAAACACACAGTAATGTGCACTGTGTATGAATGTATTACAGAGTAATGTGCTGTGTGTATAACAGTATCACAGAGCTCCACAGCAATACAACTCACAGTAATGTGCACTGTTTATGGGTGTAATACAGAGTATAGTGCTGTGTGAATAACAGTATCACTGAGCTCCACAGCAATAAAACACACAGTAATGTGCACTGTGTATGAGTGTAATACAAAGTACATTGCTGTGTGTATAACAGTATCACTGAGCTCCACAGCAATACAACTCACAGTAATCTGTACTGTGTATGAGTGTAATACAGAGTATATTGCTGTGTGTATAGCAGTATCACTGAGCTCCACAGCAATAAAACTCACAGTAATGTGCACTGTGTATGAGTGTAATACAGAGTATATTGCTTTGTGTATAACAGTATCACAGAGCTCCACAGCAATAAAACACACAGTAATGTGCACTGTGTATGAGTGTAATACAGAGTATATTGCTGTGTGTATAACAGGATCACTGAACTCCACAGCAATACAACTCACAGTAATGTGCACTGTGTATGAGTGTAATACAGAGTATAGTGCTGTGTGTATAACAGTATCACTGAGCTCCACAGCAAAACAACTCACAGTAAAGTGCACTGTGTATGAGTGTAATACAGAGTACATTGCTGTGTGTATAACAGTATCACTGAGCTCCACAGCAATACAACTCACAGTAATGTGTACTGTGTATGAGTGTAATACAGAGTATATAGCTGTGTGTATAACAGTATCACTGAGCTCCACCGCAATACAACTCACAGTAATGTGCACTGTGTATGAGTGTAATACAGAGTATAGTGTTGTGTGTATAACAGTATCACTGAGCTCCACAGCAATAAAACACACAGTAATGTGCACTGTGTATGAGTGTAATACAGAGTATATTGCTGTGTGTATAACAGGATCACTGAACTCCACAGCAATAAACCTCACAGTAATGTGCACTGTGTATGAGTGTAATACAGAGTATAGTGCTGTGTGTATAACAGTATCACTGAGCTCCACAGCAATACAACTCACAGTAATATGCACTGTGTTTGAGTGTAATACAGAGTATAGTGCTGTGTGTATAATAGTATCACTGAGCTCCACAGCAATACAACTCACAGTAATGTGTACTGTGTATTAGTGTAATACAGAGTATATAGCTTTGTGTATAACAGTATCACTGAGCTCCACAGCAATAAAACACACAGTAATGGGCACTGTGTATGAATGTATTACAGAGTAATGTGCTGTGTGTATAACAGTATCACAGAGCTCCACAGCAATACAACTCACAGTAATGTGCACTGTGTATGAGTGTAATACAGAGTATATTGCTGTGTGTATAACAGTATCACTGAGCTCCACAGCAATAAAACACACAGTAATGTGCACTGTGTATGAGTGTAATACAGAGTATATTGCTGTGTGTATAACAGTATCACTGAGCTCCACAGCAATAAAACACACAGTAATGTGCACTGTGTATGAATGTATTACAGAGTAATGTGCTGTGTGTATAACAGTATCCCAGAGCTCCACAGCAATACAACTCACAGAAATGTGCACTGTGTATGAGTGTAATACAGAGTATATTGCTGTGTGTATAACAGGATCACTGAGCTCCACAGGAATAAACCTCACAGTAATGTGCACTGTGTATGAGTGTAATACAGAGTATAGTGCTGTGTGTATAACAGTATCAATGAGCTCCACAGCAATACAACTCACAGTAATATGCACTGTGTATGAGTGTAATACAGAGTATAGTTCTGTGTGTATAACAGTATCACTGAGCTCCACAGCAATGCAACTCACAGTAATATGCACTGTGTATGAGTGTAATACAGAGTATAGTTCTGTGTGTATAACAGTATCACTGAGCTCCACAGCAATGCAACTCACAGTAATGTGTACTGTGTATGAGTGTAATACAGAGTATATAGCTGTGTGTATAACAGTATCACTGTGCTCCACAGCAATACAACTCACAGTAATGTGTACTGTGTATGAGTGTAATACAGAGTATATAGCTGTGTGTATAACAGTATCACTGAGCTCCACAGAAATAAAACACACAGTAATGTGCACTGTGTATGAGTGTAATACAGAGTATAGTGCTGTGTGTATAACAGTATCACAGAGCTCCACAGAAATAAATCACACAGTAATGTGCACTGTGTATGAGTGTAATACAGAGTATATTGCTGTGTGTATAACAGTATCACTGAGCTCCACAGCAATACAACTCACAGTAATGTGCACTGTGTATGAGTGTAATACAGAGTATATTGCTGTGTGTATAACAGTATCACTGAGCTCCACAGCAATAAAACACACAGTAATGTGCACTGTGTATGAGTGTAATACAGAGTATATTGCTGTGTGTATAACAGTATCACTGAGCTCCACAGCAATAAAACACACAGTAATGTGCACAGTGTATGAGTGTAATACAGAGCTGAACAGCAATACAATTCACAGTAATGTGTACTGTGTATGAGTGTAATACAGAGTATATTGCTGTGTGTATAACAGTATCACTGAGCTCCACAGCAATACAACTCACAGTAATGTGCACTGTGTATGAGTGTAATACAGAGTATATTGCTGTGTTTATAACAGTATCACTGAGCTCCACAGCAATAAAACACACAGTAATGAGCACTGTGTATGAGTGTAATACAGAGTATATTGCTGTGTGTATAACAGTATCACTGAGCTCCACAGCAATAAAAGACACAGTAATGTGCACTGTGTATGAATGTATTACAGAGTAATGTGCTGTGTGTATAACAGTATCACAGAGCTCCACAGCAATACAACTCACAGTAATGTGCACTGTGTATGAGTGTAATACAGAGTATATTGCTGTGTGTATAACAGTATCACTGAGCTCCACAGCAATAAAACACACAGTAATGTGCACTGTGTATGAGTGTAATACAGAGTATATTGCTGTGTGTATAACAGTATCACTGAGCTCCACAGCAATAAAACACACAGTAATGTGCACTGTGTATGAATGTATTACAGAGTAATGTGCTGTGTGTATAACAGTATCACAGAGCTCCACAGCAATACAACTCACAGAAATGTGCACTGTGTATGAGTGTAATACAGAGTATATTGCTGTGTGTATAACAGGATCACTGAGCTCCACAGGAATAAACCTCACAGTAATGTGCACTGTGTATGAGTGTAATACAGAGTATAGTGCTGTGTGTATAACAGTATCACTGAGCTCCACAGCAATACAACTCACAGTAATATGCACTGTGTATGAATGTAATACAGAGTATAGTGCTGTGTGTATAACAGTATCACTGAGCTCCACAGCAATACAACTCACAGTAATGTGTACTGTGTATTAGTGTAATACAGAGTATATAGCTTTGTGTATAACAGTATCACAGAGCTCCACAGCAATACAACTCACAGTAATGTGCACTGTGTATGAGTGTAATACAGAGTATATTGCTGTGTGTATAACAGTATCACTGAGCTCCACAGCAATACAACTCACAGTAATGTGCACTGTGTATGAGTGTAATACAGAGTATAGTGCTGTGTGTATAACAGTATCACAGAGCTCCACAGAAATAAAACACACAGTAATGTGCTCTGTGTATGAGTGTAATACAGAGTATAGTGCTGTGTGTATATCAGTATCACAGAGCTCCACAGCAATACAACTCACAGTAATGTGCACTGTGTATGAGTGTAATACAGAGTATAGTGCTGTGTGTATAACAGTATCACAGAGCTCCACAGCAATACAACTCACAGTAATGTGCACTGTGTATGAGTGTAATACAGAGTATAGTGCTGTGTGTATAACAGTATCACAGAGCTCCACAGCATTAAAACACACAGTAATGTACACTGTGTATGAGTGTATCAAAGTGTTCCATAGTAATCCCTGCACATCCCACAATCTCAGAACCTGCACCAACCCTTCACTAGCGATCCCTCACTTCAAAAAGGAAGCAGGTAGAGGTGCGTTCTCTTTCAGAGCTCCTCATATGTGGAATCAGCCTTCCCGTTTCTGCTAAATCATCATCTACTCTAAGATCACTGAAAATAAGTATCTCCCAAATCCTCAAAACAGATTGTACCTGTTATTAGTTTACAAACTCTTTCGTATACTGTACATGTGTTTCCTTTTTTTTTGTATCAATAATGATTTACCCTGTATATTCTCCTTCCAACTTGTTTAATATATGTATGTATTTATTTTTGAATCTACTGTTAAATGTGTAACTATGTGTAACTCCATTCTGGACCTGGTCCCCAGGACATTCTTGAAAATGAGAGAAATCTCAATGTATTCTTCCTGGTAAAACACTTTCTAAATAAATAAATACAAATAAATAAAAAAAATACAACTTGCAGTGAAGTGCAGTGAGTATAAAGGTATCACAGAGCATCCAGGAGTATCTGGAGGATATAAACAGCAATAAAACACATTGTAATGTGTGACGTATATGTATCACAGACCTGTAAAGCAAACATAAAACAGTTGGTTTTTTTTTACGCTTAGGGCACCCTGAAGCCTAAACTCACCCCTGGGCTTATCAAAAGGCAAAAGTTTATTTTAGCTAACATGTTCACTTTAAACATTTCTGACCCTATTTAATCTTACTGTAATAAAGTCTGAGTGGCATATGATGGTTCTGTCCTCGTGTCTTGCAATTTTGCAGAGTTGCATAATTAAAGATAAAAAAAATATAAATAAACTAAACATTCATCCAGTAGGTGGGATTAAATTGAATAATAGAGTGTGGTCTGAATTATTGCTTAACTACACATGATGATTCACAGTTTGTTACTAATAGGATTCTGACACCTAAGCTTATTACCGAACATTCTTATCAAGAGAATAATCTTATGCATTTCTCTCTAAGGACACATCTAAATAGCTCCAATCAGTTGTCATATATTAAACAATGTTTCTTGCAAAGGATTCTGGGATACCTTAAAATATTCTTTGCCAGCCTCGCATGTTTTTTCTATGTTATTACATAGGTACTATGGCCCTGTACCAAGCACTACATAAATTGTTGGCACTATATAATTGAATGTTAATTTATTGTAATTTAGTTGGGGATCTGATTAGGCGTCAATAGCTGCAATCTTTTAGCCTTATCATTTATAAGTCTAGAGCTGGTAACATATTTTTTGTTGCTATTGCATTTTGGATAGGTGTGGCCAGATGCATATCTTTAATGCATCCTGTGTTTGATGCATATAGTTTTATACACTGTACAGGGTTTATTTAAAAAATAAAAAAAAATTGTATACAAATGCACACGGCTATTCCTTATTAAAGGGACTGTCTAGTGCCCAAAATGCTTATTAATGTGCATTCAAAGTATTTTAAAATGCATGTTTTACATTTTGGGTTGCTTAACATATAAAAAAGTACAGTCAATTTATTTTTATTTTTTTATGCTGCAGGAACCAATGAGAATAATTTCATTCAAATGAATGATATTTCCTGCCTCTCTAGTGATGTCATCAGACAATGTGGTGCACTGTTAAGAGATCCTACTGTATACAAGAGCAATTAGATTCCACACAATGCATTCTATTCCAGCAGCACAAGAAGTGACTAAATGAAACAAAACTTTATATGCTCAGTGTAGTGCTGCAGCACCTGTAGTATACATGCAATGGGGAGGGCTTGAGTCAGATATTAACCCCTTAACGCAAATGGACGTATATATACGTCCTGAAAAGCGAGGACGTATATATACGTCCTCCGTTTTCATGTAGTGTTGCGCTCATTATCGCAACACTACATGTCTGTAGCTACTCTCAGAGGCTGTTTGGATCCGAAGCAGCCTCTGAGAGGGCTTTCAGCCCCCCCTCGAGCCCCCCCCCCCCACCGTGAATGATGATGCATCATGCAACATATTCTGTTCCCTCCTGAGCACCGCGATCACCCGGTGATCGCGGGTGTGTGCTGTTTCGGAAGAGCATTCTCCGCCGATACAGCATGCCCAGAGGAGAGCGACGGAAGACAGAAAAAAAAAATCTCTTCCGTCGCTCTGAAACCGCTACTTGACTGCCCCTACAGGCAGTTAGACGGTATTACAGTTAAAAAATAGAAAATTAAATAAATAAATTAATTAAATAAATAAATAAATGGAAAAAGTTAACCCTTGATCTACTGAACCTAGATCTAGGGTTAGGGTCACAAATAGGGTCATAATTAGGGTTAAACGGGGGTTCGGATGATTACAAGGGTTAGATTAAGGGGTGGGGGTCAATTTAGGGTTAGATTAAATTTAGAGTTGGGGTAAATTTAGGGTTCGGGTTAAAAAAATCACTGTAGAAGAAAATGGTTAGAAAACACTAATATTGTTTATTGCCCTATTACGTGAAATAAAATATAGAAAAACAGGGAAACATTGGTATTTATAAACTCAGGACAAATAGTAGAAATATATAGACGGGGTCTTTTTTACCATTTGTAATTGTGTAAAAAAGAAAATCAGGTCAAAGTTGGAAAAAGTGTTTTTTATGGCATATTTTATATATTTTTAATAGTAAATGATATCATATGATGACAATAATAGTATCAAATTAAAGCCCTATCCTTTAAAAAATGATATATAATTTGTGTGGGTGGACTGAACACAAAGAAAGAAATTCACAGTTCAGTAAACGTATGACAAAAATAATGGAATTCTGGTCTTCAGGGCACGTCAAATGCAACATAGCACTCGGTCACTAAGGGGTTAAGAATGTGATTTATGCAGAATGTCTGCATAAAAATCACACTAGAAAAAAGCCTGTGCACTATACAAGCAGTAATCTTCATCTTGCACCAAAGTGAGCTTGGGGACTAGACTGTCCCTTTAAACAGTTTACAAATTTGACATATGCATCTATGGTATCACATCCACTGGAAATTGATCAGCAGCGTGAATTGATATTATGGATAACAGAAAATACTGCTCTTGAAAAAAAAAAATGAAACGAGGATTGAATGTTCTGTACAGTTCTAGACAGGCTGATCTAGTTAAATTCTTGTCCTGTTATTGGCATGACACTTCATTCTGGATCACACACATTAGAAACATAAATTAAAGCAAATAAACCCATAAAGTGCAGCAGGACCCATTGACACGGTGTGAAGTTAATTGCATTCAGACATTGGCATGCTTTGTGTTATGAGGGTGTGTTAATTTGCCTGTTGGTTGCTTCCACTTCACAGGCCGCCTTCTGGTTGTTGTTACTGCTGCCCAGACAGTGTCCCACACAATACTGCAGACTAGTTGTCTAGCCAAATTCTTCTGTTGCCAATTGCCATCAAGCTGCTTTTAATCTAACACTGTTATCCAAAACCGCCGAGCTGGTGTACAAGGGAATCCAGCATGTTACTCAGCTAAGCAAGATCATACTCAGGAAAAGACTTCACCAGCTTTCATATCTGTTATCCAATGCAGATCCAGCTATGGAGTGGCCTGATTGTCAAGGTAAAGCACTGGATGAGCTGGTGCTTTATTAGTAATGCAGTATAACCATTAATAAACACAACTTGTCCATTCTCAAGGCAGACATGACACTGTTATCAGGACAGGGACTGCACAAAAACTTTGACAATGGTTCCACAGGGACACTTCAATAACCCCTTTGTGACGTTAGGACGTACTATGCCATCCTGATTTTAAGACGTTAAACAGCTCATTGCGGCTCCCCGGCTGCAGGCACTTGCAGCGGGGGATCCCACCTGTCAGATGAGGCCACTTTGAGTGGCCTCAGTCTGACAGGGGAAATTTAGCCAGTGCTCAAAACGAGCACCGGCTACATTTCTCTAAATGGCGCCGTGCTCGAACTTCCGGGTTCGGGCACGCCTCCGTGACATCACACGTGACGTCCGGAGGTCTCGTGATTTTTTGCCAGGGTCCCACAGGGTCTATTAAGACCCTGATCGGGTCTCTGCCATAGTGTTCCTGGCTCCCGATCACCTTGTGATCGGTGGCCAGGAACAAATCGTGACGTTTTGGTGCTTGTGTCGTTTGGGACGCAAGCACCATGCATCACGAAGGGGTTAAGCCATGCCTGAAGAAGGATGGGGCCTAATAAACATAATAACATCAAAATGTGTCAGCAGAAAAGAACAATTCAGCCCATCCAAAAATGTATTTGACACTGGTCTTATCTTATATCTAGGATAGCCTTGGGCCTATCCCATGCATGCTTAAATTCCTCCACTGTATTAGCCTCAACCACTTCTGCTGGAAGACCATTCCATGCATCCACTACCCTCTCAGTATACTAATACTTCCTGATGCTACTCTTTTTTCCCAGTTTTTTTAAATTTATATTTACTCTCCTGTGTTAATTCCCATTATGTATTTAAATATTTCTATAACTAGTAAGTAATAATGACAGTCAAGTAAGTGATTGTAATTATACGAACTCCTAATTTATAACATATTCCACTCATAAAAAGTGGATGTGAATATCTTTACATGGAGGGGGAAGTCCTGTGCAGTTAACCCCCTTGTGACCAGCACTGGCAATGTGGTCCTTGCACACATTACAGTTGGAGCAGATCTCAACAAACCATTGAGCAGGTTCTGTTCCCTTTCCCAATAGTTCTGCAATAGTCTATATTCAACTGGAAATAATAGTATGAACTATACAAGTAAACCAGTCAGGATGCCATCCTAGGAGATTATTGCCAAGGACAGAGAGGGAATATGCAAAACTCATTAGGATAGCTATGGTCTCCTGGGGTTAACCCCTTGTGGTGCTGCCAACCTGCAATGCACAACGTGCTGCATGGAGATTGCACCAGCGCTGGAAGGGTTGCGGGGTGGTGGCTTTGTATGCTAAATACTTGTCTGTGATTGGCCGACCAGGCTGGTGACGTAGGGGTGGAACTAGTGGCAACTACACAAGCCATTTCCACCTGCGTAACGGTCCAGTGGTCGTGGCATCTTCCAGGAGGATACACTGCAGCACTGACCTGTCCCCTCCCTCCCCCTGCTCCTCTGCTTGGATACACGAGAGCCTCAGCCTGCCATGGCCACTAATCCAGAGGATCTGAGTGGATGGTTAGAGGGTGAGCTGGTTTCTCCGAGGCACCCTGTGTGCGCACAGCCAGAGGAGGATGCAGCAGGAGGTGCCTGGAGCTCTATGGACCAGAGAAGGACCGCTAGTGCTCATCAAGCTGGGCATCCAGCCGTTGCCATGGAGATCACTTCCACAGGTAAAGTAGTGTTCTCCTGTGACCCCCTCCCAGCAAGCTACTTTGGCTATTGCATTTCCCAAGACACTCAGCCAGCCTGGGGAGTTCCTGGGAAACGAAGTCCACATCACCCAAGCGTATCCATCACAGATCCACTCTCTCATGTATCCTGTGTATTGCTGCAGACAACAACAAGTAAACACAACGAGTGCAATAATCAAAACCTGTGCAAAAATAAATGCATAACATTCTCATAGAATAGTACAGCTTTAACTGAGCACTGACTAGCATGGTGTTGGTGGGGAAAGTGACATTATTACTGGCTTTCTACCTTACTCATATTTCCTAGGTATCAATATAGATAACTGTTTCTGTTGATGGGGGATGGGTATGTATAGATTTATTGATCTGTTTGTATAGTAAGAATCAGAACTTTTATTTGTATTAATGAACCTCTAATTTTCATTAATGTCTTAATGCAACAATTTGCATGTTAACCATATTGTGCTTTTTAAAAAACAAAACAAAATTTGGGCCATTACATACATTTGTAGTTGCTATTTTAAGATAGGGACATTATATATTTATAATCACAGCCAGATACGTTTAATTATGCAGATGCAACCTCTATTATATATAGACAGAAAGAGAAACAGGTGGATAGAGAATGTTATTTCATATAATCTGCATTGGTTAACCTGTGTATTTTGACCCCAAAATCATATCCAATGCCCTGAAAGTACATTACAACTCCTGCAAAACACTGCTTGTCAAACTGTCACATTTACTGCTTTTGATCTGTCAATCAATGATAATTTAAGAACAGACATAGTTTAAAAATGGAGGTGTTCCCTAAACAAAAGCCAGAGTCATCTAAGTTGCAGCATTATTCTCTAGAGATCTTGAATGACACATTTAGAAAAAAAAAAAAAGAAAACCTAACATCTATTTGCTTAATAAATCCCAAACACCACCTTGTCTAAAAGCATCTATAGTCTCTGTAAAGAGTCCTTGTCCTAATTCCTGTGCAGAACTTTAAATTGTGATCCAGCGTCTAGGACAGTCAGCAGTGAAGATCAACACGGCCGCTTCATCGCGGCAATGTAAGCGGTGACAGTTCAAACCCCCTCTAATAAATCAACCCCACCCAAAAGTGGCCCCCATACTAACCCCCCAACACTAATAATAACACTACCCCTGAATCCTAATACTAACATAAACCCCGCCCCCGAACTCTCATAGTAACATTAACCTCCCCGAACCCTAATACTAATACTACAATCCCCGAACCCCAATACTAACCCCCCCGAACCCTAATACTAACATTAACCCCTAATAATACTCACCTTCAGCGATTCCCGCAATTAACTTTTCTGCGAAGAAAGATCCGGCGATGAGTGCAGCCGCTTCACCGTCCCCTCTCAATGCATGGCACGGTGAAGCGCTTGCGTTCATGCAGCCGCGACGAACCGTCCTATCCCTTGTGATCCATTATACTGGAAATTGCACTTAGTAAGAAATGCACTGTTTTATCCTCTTGAATAAAAATCCCCAACTGGGATCAGATTTTCTGGAATCTGTAGAGCAACCAGTATTTTACAAACATTTAACTAAATAGCTAAACAATAACAAAATGTATAAACACGTACCATAATAAACTCAACCTCAGTGGGTTAATGCACTATCTGTACAATTTGTTCTGGGTTACATGTTAAGTTCTTGGAATCATCCCCATGACATATTTGAATAACTTTCCTGGTAACATAGTTCTCTAGGTTGAAAAAAATATATATACTTGGTGTTCACCAAGTTAAACCCTTTTCCTGCTTTGTTATTATTATCTCATCCACAATATACTCATATTTAATAAAACATTTTTAGAGGATCTCTGGGCCTTTTTATATTTTTTGGGGGAAATTTACGGTGCTAATTGTATTTTTCTTCCTACTTTTCTGAGGCCGATAATGCTTCTATTTATTATTAATACAGCATCGCCAGGGGTAATATGAATAGTGCTGAATGTTAATTTGCCTGTTTTTTTTTCATACATCTATTAATTTTAAACACAATATTTGGATATTTTTATTGCACTGATCAATCATCTTTCAGTTTTACAAATATCCCAGAAGTTTCTGTATGTTTTTTTATTGTGTATCATGTTTTTTTATGTATTAAAATAAATAACATTGCTTCCTTCATGCAGACAAAATCCATACAATTAGAAATTGGGGTACTTGAAGTTAAATTTTAATCAACAATAATCTTAGCATAGTTCTAACCTGCTCAGTACTCATAATATCTCCTCCTAACAGTCATTTTGATGTGTGCTGCTGTGATTGTCTAATACCACTGGGTAAACCTTGGAAAACATGGTTTAAAGGGGCAGTCTAGTCCTTAAACTCACTTTGGTTCAAGATGAAGATTACTGCTTGTATAGTGGATAGGCTTTTTTTTTTTTACCAGTGTGATTTGATGCAGGCATGCTGCATAAATCACATTTTTAATATTTGACTCAACCCCTCCCCAGTGATTACTCTGCATGTTTACTGCAGATGTGGTAGCACTGATTATATAGACACTGAGCATATAAAGTTTTGTTTTATTTATCAATTCCTGTGCTTCTGCAATATAATACATTGTGTGGACTCTTAAGTGACCGTTCTCTTGTACACAGTAGGATCTCTTTTAACAGTGCAACACATTGTCTGACATCACTAGAGAGATAGAAAATTCCATTCATTTGAATGCCATTGTTCTCACTGGTACTTGTAGCAACAACAAAAAGATGCATGTTGAGCACCAAACAGTCCCTTTAACTTGTTCCAGTACTATTATTGCAAATAAGAAATAACCTAAGTGAAATAACTTATAAACTGTTTTAAAAACAGAAAGCAGAGTACTATCAGTGATTTCCTGATGGTTGTAGCTGATTGCAAACAATGTTATCATATGTTTTTCCTGAGTTAGGCATAAAAATCAAAATGTCAGACTGCGCAAAGTTTTTCTGTTTGTTAAAATCTACCAGAAAAGTTTAACTACACACATCTAAAAATGGTGACTGTACATTTGAAGTCAAAAAATATTTTTTATAAAAGTATTTTTTTTACTTAAAATTTTTCTTCTTATATGACATAATAAATTTATTATGGCAGCCATGCTCTTAGTTTAGGTAGCAATACATTACGTGAATACACTTTGCTTTATATCACAAAAGATGATAATCTCAGTCTGTTTTGAGCTTTCTGTATGTTTTATAAATATCCGACCCAGTGATCAATAAAAGGAAACTCAATCCGGTTTTCTTCCCCCTTTACTTAAAGGACAAATGTAGCAAAAACATAAGTATCGTTTAATTGAAAGATTGCATTGAGAGTAGAAATTCTAAATAGAAATGTTTTAATGAAAGAATATAAATAATGTACCTTATTGAGCCCTTGTTGCTCTGTGTGGCTCTAACAGGGGGCGGACATGTTGTTTAGAATCTTAGGACAGTTCTTCATTCACCCTGGTTCAGATGAAGGAAGATCTGACCAATCTGACCCAAGGTTCTAAACATGTCTGCCCTCTGTTAGAGCTTAACAGAGCAAAGAGGGCTCAATAAGGAACATTATTTATATTCTTTCATTAAATCATTTCTGTTGAAACTATCTACATGTGATGCAATCTTTCAAATAAACATTCATTTATATACCCACACCTTGAAAATGTACCAGAAAATTATAATCCAAATGGTAGACAGAGTCTTAAAACAGGAGAAATAAATATATGGAGAAGCAGAATTTCAGTTTATTTCATCCAGCATAAATACAGAGAGGGAATCAGAGAGTCGGATGCCTAATGTGCTTCAAGCCAGTTAGTGGCTCTTACACATGGTTCTCTGTGAGTAAAAGCCACACTGGCTCCATTCTGCTTTTACAGCTACTGCACTTATTTATTTTGTGTCTGTCGGTTGTGGTATGGGACACCATTGGGGCCAGTTACTGGAATGATCTCCTGTTCAGAGAGAAAGACCACCTGTTTTAATTCTGTGATGTTTCTTGACCGAACTACTCATTTTAATGGTTTATCAGTCTGTTTTGCCAAGCTGAATGAGTAATTGCAGTACACTTACATCTAGTTACAGTCCTGTCCTATCATCTGCATTATACTACCATTTAGACACTTTACGTTACGTTACCATTTATTTATATAGCGCCAACAATTTACGCAACGCTTGGTACAAAGCATAAGAGGGCAGTTACAAACACAATTAGACAATCATTTTCAGACTAAAACATGAGGTAGAGGGCCCTGCTCGCAAGCTTACATTCTAGAGGGGATGGGGGACATGAGAAACATAAGGAGAGTGAAAAGGCAGAAAAGGTGGGGGAGGTACAAATAGAAGTAGATTGCGATAATGGAAGGTGTGGGAGGACTGAGAGCTCAGTGAGTCACACCAGAGGCCTACAAACTCCAGCCACATAGAAATTAAACATTTTGGAAATTGCAGGCGAGTAAAAGTGTGTGAGGGGGCTAACAAAGCACGGGGGTGTGAGGGCATACTTGCCCTCCACACGATATTCCACCTCACAATAAACCCCCGAGGTTGCTGTGCTGTACAGAAAATACTGACTACACATGTATCTTTATGACAGTTCCAATCGCACAACTCACAAATGAAAATTGTAAAAGCCAAAACTCATGTTCTTCCGCACTCCGTGGATGACTGGAACATTTCATCTTTCGTGTATGACATCACAGATTGGGTATGGTGGCTCACAGATAACCCAAACAGTCCAACGCGTTTCGTGTATCACAGACTTTCTCATGGTAGTTGATTACCACCTGGATCCCATAAATATGCAAGACTACCGATCTCTCTCTTTTTTTTTAAACTTCACAAAGTTCATATTTGCACATACTGTATATTGAAAATGTGTGTATTTGTTTATTGTATTGATATAGTGGGTTACTATTGTGATTTTTCACACAGTGATTTGCACTATCGCATTTTTGCATGGTCATTTACATTTCTGCACTATTATTGACGCACTGTGAATTGTTGATTTGCACATACAGGTTGAGGATCCCTTATCCAAAATGATTGAGGCCCGAAGTATTTTGGATAACGGTAAATTTCGCATAACAAATAATTAAAGCCTCTCAGCACTCATGAAATACAGGAGATCAATGCAAATACTGTATAGAGTAAATAAATCCCTGTTACTGTGATGTAGCTGTGATGTGAGGAATCGTTGGGAACCTGCTGTTGGCGTATCAGGCCATTCTATTTCCCTTTGTGGGCGTGGGGGAATCTGAGCATGCATGGAAAGGCTATATCACAGCTTAAGGGGGCTGGAGACTGAATAAACTGCTGTGTGCTTGTATTCTGACCAATGTGTGTATAATATGCAACTTGTGACAAAATCCTAGAAAATGTTTGGAGAACGGATTTCTGGATAAATGGATGCCCAACCTGTATTACATTACCACGTCTAATATCCCTATTAGTTCTCTTTTATATGTTTTGTATACATTAGTGTCCAAGAACTCTGCGCCCCAGTATATATGTTTGACCTTGTTATCAAATATGTAAAAAAAACTGATATAAACGTGTGACTTTAACTGTAAAGTGTGGTATATCTGCCCCTTAAAGAAAAACACTCACGTGTACCAGAGCCATTAAAGACCAGGCTCTAGGTTAAATCTCTTATGTGGAATTTGTCCACTCCACCTCCAAACATAGGGTTTCGTTGCTTCCCAATAATGTGATGATGATCAATAATGAATATATATTAAAATACAGCACAGATGGAAAAACAAGTAACTAAGTGGATTAGAGGAAGTGGATACACAGTGTCAAGGACATAAATCACTTTTTCTCCAGTTTGTCCTTGAACATCTAGAAGAGACGCCGGTAACCTATAAGACCCAGAGTGTACAGTACATTTTACCTGAGTGCTTTGCTATGGTTGGATTCTATATAATATATGCACGCAGCTGATACTATTACTGCTTGTCTAATGATGAGTACTATTTAGCATTCATCATGCTAATAAGTTATTTAAAGCCTGGCAAGTGACACTCTGACCTAAGTGGAACGAAGAAGTGGTGGCAGGTGCCGGGTAGGTTCTCAAAAATAGGTGGATCTTGCCATTCAAAAGGGTAGAACATTGAAAAATGTCAGGTCCCTTTCCCAGAAGTATCATAGTTGCCAACATCAGCCATGTTTCCAGGGATACATATTTGTTCCACATGCTTCAGAAAGAGCATGCAAAGTGCAGCCTGGCAGTATGTAGGATGGATATACGCACAGACACAATCCAATTACTTAATCATGGTAGGTCCTATGAGATCTCCACCCTGATTAATAAATTGGCTTTTGTCTGTGTGCATATCCATCCTACATACTGCCGGGCTGCACTTTGCATGTTCTTTCTGCAGCATGTGGAACAAATATGTGTCCCTGGAAACATGGCCGATGTTGGCAACTATGAAGTATGTAGGAAGTAGAGCCTGGTAATTATATCAGGAAGTAGATAATGAGAAACATTTGGCTCAACTAGAAAGAAAAATGTCATGAGATCCCCAGTAGTGTCTCGATTTATTCGAGAAGTTAATGGGAATGATAAGGAGAGTTCTAGCTATATATAAAGCATGTTTAGGAAATTCATTTAATTGTGCATATTAAATTAATAGAATTAAAATATATTCTATGATTTTACAGTACAAATTGACTTTTTGTTGTATTTCTCTTTAAAGTGCACAATTAGTACATACCACTGCCTGGCAAATCAAGTAAACATGATTGAAATGAGAGGAACTAGGAGGAAGATTGCTAAGTAAGGTCATAACAGTCGTTCAACCGTTTCTCTCTGCAGACAGACATTTGCTTTGTGAGACGGAAGCCCCCTAGTTTTTACTTTTGTAATCTAGTTTGTGGAATTGAATGATACTTTCGGAGAGGTGTGTGGTTTTTGTTTATATCAATTATAGACGGACTGAACTAACTGTAGTTTATATACTAAACATGCCTTCTTCCTGTTTTAAACGTTGTTGAATCGTACTTCTAGGAGCTACCATTCAAACGATATCCCATAGTCAGAGAACAAAGTTATTAACACGCTTAACCCGCGTCTATTGTAGAAGGGAGAGGTCATGGGTGCCCCTTACAGCACACCCGACCTGCTGGATCTTATTTACAAAGATCGGGGGTGCCGCATGTATGGCAGATGGCATCCCCGCACAAATTTGGTTTGGTGGTGGTGACAGATTCATAGGTAAATTCAGAAGATATTGGGTGAAAATAAATTATTTTGATAATATATTAATTCCGCTTTAAATCTGTTATATTGTTAGCAGTGGTGTATCTTGGTTTTGTGCTGCCCTAGGCAGACACATTTTTGGGCACCCCCCCTACCCACGATGCACACCCACGACATGACCCATAACCCATGTTGCACACCAAGGACATGCCCCATCACCCCATTTGCATGCCTCTATCACCCCATTACATACACATTGGCAATATTATTTGCCCATAATATTCCCCAGCTAATTTGCCCAATAATATGCCAGTATCATTTGCCATTAATATGCCCCAGCCAATTTGCCCAATAATATGCAAGTATTATTTGCCATTAATAAGTCACAGCCAATTTCCCCAATAATATGCCAGTATTTGCCATTTAATCAGCTCCTGCCAATTTGCCCAATATTATGCCAGTATAATTTGCCATTAATATTCCCCAGCCAATTTGCCCAATAATATGCCAGTGTTATTCTGCCATTTACCGTTAATATGCCCCAGCCAATTTGCCCAATATTAAGCCAGTATTATTTGCCATTTAATATGCCCCTGCCAATTTGCCAAATAATATGTTAGTGTTATTTGCCATTAATAAGCCCCAGACAATTTGCCCAATAATATGCCAGTGTTATTTGCCATTTAATATGTCCCTGCCAATTTGCCCAATAATATGCCAGTGTTATTTGCCATTTAATATGCCCCTGCCAATTTGACCAATAATATGCCGGTGTTATTTGCCATTTAATGTACCCCTGCTAATTTTCCCAATAATATGCCAGTGTTATTTGCCATTTAATGTGCCCCTGCCAATTTGACCAATAATATGCCGGTGTTATTTGCCATTTAATGTGCCCCTGTCAATTTGCCCAATAATATGCCAGTGTTATTTGCCATTTAATGTGCCCCTGCTAATTTGTCCAATAATATGCCAGTGTTATTTGCCATTTAATATGCCCCAGCCAATTTGCCCGATAATATGCCAGTGTGATTTGCCATTTAATACTCCCTGCCAATTTGCCCAATAATATGCCAGTGTTATTTGCCATTTAATGTGCCCCTGCTAATTTGGCCAAATCCCCCCATTTCCCCAGCACTTACCTTTCCCTGGTGGCTAGTGGCAGGCAGCATGGAGTCCTCCATGCTGCCTGTTCGGCTCCCCGGCGGTTGTGCCGACAGGGTACGTCACATGACTGTCAGCATTTCCGTGTCATACTGCACGGGGAGGTTTCTCTGTGCTGCCTGTTCGGTTCCCCATGCAGCCTGGCAGGCAGAGCGATGGTGAGGGGCGATCTTCCGATCTCCTCTCACCTCCGTCTCTGCCCGCCCAGCGCAGTCTTTTTTTTTTTTTTTTTAAAGGGGCGCATTTTTATTTTTTTTACATTTTTTTTAAGTGCTGGGGGGCCGACCCCCAAAAATTTGCCGCCCTAGGCATCTGCCTAGGATACCTCGCGGTAAATATAGCACTGATTGTTAGAAGGTAATTGTATTTAATGCAAACTTGACATAAGACACAGCTTCTGTTCATTGCAGTTATTTATAAAGATCATTTCAGAAACACATGGAGAGACATGTAAATGGCCTGAATTAGACTAATTATCTTCATTGATTTCTGCATGTTGTATCAAGTGTTAATTCAACTTGCTACCTCCTGCTGTATTGAATGGAAATTCTCACTGCCCTGCACGTTTTGGAGTTTCACAGTGAGGGTAAGCAAATATCGCCGTTACAACCTGCTACCCTGTCATTGTTATTTGTGTGCAGTTTGTTGGCTGTTGTATTTAAAAAGTGATTAAACCTTAAGAATAACATTTGCCATATTGAAGGGTCCATCTAATTTTTACTTTTTATCCTGGTTCTAAGTACTGGAACGAACAACTTACCTTTGAATGTTCAGCATGTTTTCTACTCCAGTGCCGGCCCGACATCTTGTGTAACTCCTCTGAGACTCTGGCTCCCCTCACATATCACTGTCAGCCTACGTCCTCCTTCGCTCTCATTGTTCACTTTCACTCCTACTTCACTTTTTGTTTCAGAACCATTTTCCCCTACGTTGAACTTTTTTACCATACCTCTAATCACTGTTACACTAAATCTAAACCCAGCACTAATCCTAACCCATCTATAGCCATAATTGGAACTCTAACCCTATCCCTAGATCTAGGGTTAGTTTAGCCAGTGCCCCCCCCCCCCCCCCCCATCCCCATCTGACTATCTCTAGGAGCAACAGAGCATTGGAAGTTATTTTTTTTATTGGATATGGGCAAGTACCATATTGGAAGAGCATACTGATCTCCAATTAGTTGTACGCTATGGGGTGATCACGATCTGTCTTCCACCCTATTGGCCAGCTTTCTTAGATCCCTCCTTCCATCCTATTGGCCTCTCTCCCATTCACTCTGACTTCCTTATCTTGGATTGTCTGTCTTCTTTTGTACACTGTAATCATATTTCTTCTGCCTGTGTGGGAACTGCTACACTGGTAAGAAAATCTTTATTTTTTAACTCTTTCAATGCTAGAGGAGTAGTCCTTCTGCCACTGAAAAGGTGTGATTTTGCTATTAGACACAAATTGCCACAGTGTTGGCAGTGTGCAATGTGTTGCAGGGATTGATTAGCAGCTACATACTGGTTGGTGCATCAAATTTTAATGGGTAAGATTATGACAATTTATCATAGCTGCTAACAGTTCTGTAGGAGTTTTTCTGTCCATAAGTCTCCTGAGGAGTTTCAGTGAAACACATAGGGCTGGAAATCTCCTCTGTATTGTTTGACCTTTTGACTACTTTGTTAGTATTGGCTGTTGGATACCACAACTTGGAAACCCTTGCACAAGGTGACCTACATTTCTGACAATCACATCTTGGAAGTCACAGCTGAAACATCTACCCTACTTTTAGGCCTATTAAGTTTTTATTTAGTTATTGTTTCGTTTTAGTCCCTGAAAACGTGCAGTTGACGACAAACTATGGTGAAAATGTTTAGTCGATGAAATTAACACTGCACTGGGATTTGTGAAGGACAATTTAATAATGTTCCTTGGACCTTCACAGGCCTCGCCACATAGACTAACGTCCTTGAACACACATTTTGCTTATCCCTGGTCTTTGGCCGCCTGACGTCAAAATGAAGGATCTCAAGAGAGTTCCCCAGCTATGCACAAAAAATGACTTTAATTATCCTTGCACAATGGTCCCTGTCATAGGACATCCCAGGCCTGTGATACAATATTTATATGTATTCATTGCACTGCTGATTAACTCCATCGCAACCTAATCATCTACCTTTTTTTCACATTAAAAAAAAACAAAACATTAAAGGCATTGATAGTCTTTACAACAATATAAAATAAACCAATAATGTTACATATGTTGAATAATATTTTCAATGTGCAATTCACAGCTCTGGGAAATACAGGGCATTAGATTTTTACTCTTTTTGTGTCAGTTTTATCGCGGCAAGCCGTGTGAGATATCGTATATTGGACCAGATGCTTCGCACGGAAGTGGCCATCTTATTAAACCAAAGAGGTTTTTTAAAAAATGGGTTCTTGCTCCAAAGGTTAGTGGGGCCTTAAGGAGAATGGACATAGTTTAAGGACCAGATTTTGGCCTGGGGTTCAGGTAAAATGCAACAATTCTCCAAATGAAACCCGTTGTGTAAACTAGCTGTGAAGCATTGTTTTAAAGAGCCACTAACCCCCGCCTCCCCCCCCTTGTGCCTCTAATGCAGTAGTATGAATAGAACAGCAGGTACTTTTTAAGTTACATGCCATTTTATCCTCCAAACGGCAGCCTTCATGTATGACTTGGAAGCTTATCCCCGTCGCCAACTGTCACTCAGTCAGCAGAGATCATAGGGACGATTTCTATCCAAATTCTGTGAATTTGTGTATTTGATTATGTGAGATAAGTTCTCTTCTTGTATTTTCATCTCACATTACCCCACCGGCGCCTCACCCCTTTCATCTTTCACATTTGTTCAATCATACGTGAGCAGCATCAGCTACTCTGATTGGCTGAGCATGCACTGACACTGTCAGAATGAGCTTTACCAGCTCTGCCTCAAATGAGAGGCAGTGCTGAGAGTAAAGCCATGTGCATCTGTTAAGCTAACACAATTTGACTTTACTACAGACTACAAACAGGATTTATCAAAGAAGCCAACGGTAATATTTTTTATTTTACTGTCAAGTTCAGATAAAAAATGTCCCAAGAGAGAACCTTTGGCACACTATACAATATTTGCGAGGTACGAGGTACGGCAGGGGGTGTAATGTCTGTGTAAATGAGAACCCTATATATTTTTTATAGTTATTATTTTTTGGAGTTTTTTTTCTAACTCTGTTACTGTGGTCTAAAGTTTGAAATTCCCATCTCACCCTGCAATTCTCTTTTTATTGAGTAGACGCTATAGACCATAGGTGGCAAACCTTTGGCACGCGTGCCACTACTGGCACGCCGAGCCCTCAGCTGTGGCACGCGGTCAGGTTCAGCTGTCACCACTTATCTGCTCCGTTGCCCTGGAGGTGCAGGCATCAGCGTAATAGATTGGCGCCGCCGGTCATCTGCTTCTTCTCCAGATGATTGGCGCATGCGCGTTCTGTGAAGAAGCGTTCAAGTCAGAAAGCAATTAACTGTTTGCAAGTATAAGTGTGTGTGTGAGTATAAGCGTGTGTGAGTATGCGGTGTTGGCACTTTGTGGTCTGCAAATTTGTGTCGGTCAAAAATTGGGCACTCGGGACCAAAAACGTTCGCCACCACTGCTATAGACAGTCTAAATGCGATTAAGATACCAGTTATCTGTATCGGGTATCCTGGGACTCAATGTCATGTGGCGTGGCATAATTCCACCCATTTTTCAACATGCAGAATTGGCAAGTATGTAATTGCTGCTGCTTTTCTGGTCTCTTTAAAAGGTTCTAAACATAGCCAGAGTTAATCGATTAGTGACTATTTATGGCAGTGGAGGGTGGAATCTGACAAGGAATTGATTAATCAATGCGCCAAATGTCTGCAGGTCTCTCTGCCGTTTTCATTCTTTTTCCATGTAGGGCACTGGATCTGGGCTTCCATACGATGAAGGACGGTACACTTAAATTTTACATAGTTAATAGGGTTGAAAAAGACATCAAGTTCATTCCACACGCACATATTTGTTGATCAAGAAGAAGGGGGGAAAAAACTCTATCATCACTATTTATCTGTTGTAATACATGTAACTATAGACCCACCCACAATGTATGCATTACCACATTATGATCATTTGTGATTGTTATTTTTAATGTGAATCTGAATGTGCTGGTTGTGTGCAAGTGCAAGAAGTAAAAGAAGAGCCATTCATACATTATGCAGAAATCAGCATGTGAGCAGCCATATTTCTGGGAGGATACATCCAGGGCGGAGTTAGAATGTTGGTTTTCACTTTTATGTGCTGGCAAGCAATGCTATCCGGTTGAGGAAACAATGATTTGCTCAAGTGGACCCTGCAGAGACCTCAGTGTGCTCTAAGCATCATTTGTTTGGTTTGGATAATGGAAGCAACACTATGGACCATGGAATGACATGATGTGGACATAAGGTATGGGTCTGGGCAGCATCACAGGTGTGCACTTCAGTATGAGTACATAATAGCTTTTCAAACCTAGTAATACTCCAAGGTGGCAGCACAAGTCACAAATGCCACTTTGAATTACAAATTATAATAATGTGGTAATGCATACATTGTGGGTGGGTCACTTCCTGTTCATGACACTTTGAGGAGATGAGGTTCAGGAAAGCTCTGCTTAGTCCACATGGCACAATCCCAGAACAATGGAACTGACAAAGCAGGCCTTGCACCGTGGACTGATAAATAATAATCCCATAAAACACATGGAAACACAGGCCACTCCCTACTGAGACCCAATAACCCACTCATCCTAGCCAAATAAAAAATGAAGGAAAATCTTCAGTAGATAAACTCCAATATCTTCAGCATGTCAAAAAAACAGGTTTGAAATTTGGCACACAAGCTGTATCTGTACTGAGCTGTTTGGTTGCCAGGAGATGAAGTGACATCACTTCCCCTGCTAGGAAGTAGTGCTTGAAACCATTTGGGGGTTGTGTTCAAAATTACCATAGGGACAAGGAGATAATGAGGTGTGATACTCTGCTTTTGGTGGCTGCAATTATGCAAATTTATTACATCATCTCATTAATATTTTTTATTTAAATTAGCTTAATTTACAGTATTTGTATCAGTGTTAAAAGCACAGATACCTTCAATTCAGTATTTTATTAATTGCCTGCATATCTGTTGTGTGTTTGGAGTCCTTTTAATGTGGAATTGCTGGTAGTGGAGATAATTCCACCTTCCAAAATATAAACACAATAATTATGGAGCTTTTAGTGTGTTAGAGATTAACCCCTTCCTGACATTATGACGGGTCTAGGAAACCTTATGATGGGGTACATTATAACTTGCTTCCCTGCGCACCACTATTCAGCTTCACAAGGTTCAGCAATCTGCCTCTCAACCGAGGCAGTACACCTGAACCTATTCTGCGGCTCTTTCCAGAGATCATGTGATCACTGTGATGGCCAATTACAGCTATCACATGACAAAATCAATGATTTTAAAATTGGGGTCATATATAAACACAGTGCACATGCAGATAGTGCCAAATAGTGACGCTATTGGCATGTGAACCTATGTATAAAGCAGACATCCCCGACAAATCTTGGGAGTCTGCGCTGCCTCCACCAGATGAGTACCATGCTGCTGGTGCTCACTGCGCTGGCGCAGTCAGTGTTGAAAAAAATGAGCGCCTGATTAGTGTCGGAGGACCTCCGCCAAACAGGTCCTTCTAAAAAACTGACAAGTATCGGGAGTTCTAGAAATGCATGATACCTCTAATGACACTTTGCAGTGCAGGAGTTTTTATACCTGACCCCCATTTACTGGTGTCCTTCTAGTTTATGATGCTAATGTTATTTTCCTATTTTGCGACTCCACAGACACATTTAAAAAAACCTTTTCCCCATAATTTAGGCATTTGCTTACAATTTTGCTAACACAATGTATAGATCATTTTCAGTTATTTTGTATTCTCTACATTCACAGTAAAAACAATGTTTAGGTGATATGGTCCCTTTAACACCTTGGTGCCTGCTGAAGCCTGTGGCTATATAGCACATCCATGCTGACAAGTCTCCTTTTTATGTAATATAACAGAAGGGGGAATCAAATTCTGTAATATCTTGATTCAAATATACAGAAAAAAATCTAAATATAGATCAAAAGACACTTAAAAGGTGTTACTGCATCAAGGTAAGAAAGTACAAAACAAAAAAAAAAAAAATGCTGTGTGTAAATACAGCAATGCTGTTATAAAAATTGTAACAAAAACAAAGTCATAAAATGTATATTTTACCCAGCAGTAGAAACACAAGAGAGCCAACTTAGGTGGCTATGATATCACCTTGTGGTTTGATATGCAAATTATACATTTCTCATTGTTCAATAGTTCATTTGAATACCAAGCTACAGATGATGTCCTAAGAAGGAGACTCCTATAAACAATTTTTTTTTTTTTTTTTATAGATGTATGGAGACTCACTGCATATGTGTGTGCAGCTGTGAGTATTGCAAACATTGTGTGCTCTGAATCTGTAAAATGGGTCTATGGAGTGGAGCATGCTCAATTACACAACTATTATATATAATTGTGCTTGGGAAAATAGGATCATGCTTAATCAACCAAGCCGCAACAAACCAAGCAAAAATAATGTTTTGCTTAGAATTAACCTTTTAATAGCTCTCGAAAACTTGTCTTAAAGGGACTGTATCACTAAAACATTGTGTGTTTTTTACTGTGAATGTAGAACATAAAATAAATGATTGGAAATCTATATATTGTGCTAACAAAATTGCTAACAGATGCATAAATTAAGAGAAAAACGTGTTTTAAATGTATCAGTGCTTATGACATCACCTGTGTCTTGATATGCAAATTACACATTTCCCAGTGAAAACCAGTTCATTTGCATATCAAGCCACAGGTGAGGTCATCAACAGGAGACTCTACAGACACATTTAAAACACATTTTTCTCCTTTACAATACATAGACCAATTCAATAATTTTTTTCTTTTTCAAAATTTTACATTAAAACAATATTTAGGTGATGCGGTCCCAAAGGGATGATAAATTGTTGACACGTGTCATTCTATCCATGATCATTCTGAGTGTTAAATAGGATCAGTAACCGACTAAGCAATGTGTACCCCCATCTCCCAGTCTGAATTAAATAGCTGGTTTTGAAATGACTTTGGGGAGCCAAGTAATTGGATAACTGTCCTTGATATAGCTTTCTATCGTCAGGAGACCTAACAGAAATAAATTCAGTAGAACAGAACTTAGTTTGGCACATTTGCCATTGTTTGTGCAGATGTGCTTGGAATAGTTTTTTTTATTTTTATTTTAAATACACACTAAAAAGGCCTGTGCATAGACTTCAAAGGTTTATCCCTTGTAGAAGAAGAGGCTTTTGTATTGATCACACTAGCAGGTCGATTCTGCTGCATACAATCTGCAATGACTTGTAATGATGTGCATGTGATGATCGTTTGGTTTTTAATTCTATTACAGGCACAATAATTATAAGTGCAAATTTCCCACCATATATCAGTTACCCAGGCCATGAAACATGACAGCTGAGTCACTTCCATATTCTTCTGCAGCATAATATTATTCCAGTGGCTTTTCTTCTATGGCATTTGTCTCCGTTGCTTTTAAAAACAAGGAATTAATTAAACTTAAAATTAATTTAAAAAAGCATAAAAATGTTTTATATCTTATGTTCATTTTGCCCCCCATTCTCAGTATAATTATATTTACAGTGAATGTAGAGTAATATCTGTATTTCCAGAACATAGAAACGTAGAATGTGTCTGCAAATAAGAACAATTCGGTTCCTCTAGTCTGGCCTTTTGCCCAAAATGTATTATTCCCTGGCCTTATCCTGTATCAAGGATAGCCTTATGCCTATCCCATACATGCTTAAACTAAGTATATATATGCTTCTGGACATATGGTCTCAAGTATTGTGTGCAATACTCCGAGTGAGGTCTCACCAGTGCTCTATAACACTGGTTCCCAACCCAGTCCAAAAGACCCACCCAGCAGTCCAGGATAAAAAAAAACCTTAGAAACAGCTAGTTAATCATTAAATCCTGGACTGTTGGGTGGGCCTTGAGGACTGGGTTGGGAACCAGCACTGGTGAGACTTCACTTGAAGTATTGTACGCAGTACTGGAGACCGTATCTCCAGAAGGATATTGCTACTTTGGAGAGAGTTCAGAGAAGGGCTACTAAACTGGTTCATGGGTTGCAGGATAACTTACCAGGAAAGGTTAAGGTAACATGTAAAGCTTGGAAGAAAGACAGAACAGAGGGTAAATGTGTCCTTTTAATTATATATAGGGACATGCAGGATTTTAATGAGAGACCCCCAGGTCAGGTCTGGAACTAGCCACTTCAGGGCCTCTTTGCCTTTCCTCCCTCACAGGAAGAGGAACATAGAAATCTGTAATTCACTGGCCCACCCCATTGTCTGGTGCAAAATATGCAAATGGAAAATGTCACGGTACCCACCGTGACCAGTTATGTTCCCCCGAGGAAATGTGCCTATGTTGGGATAAAGATGTCGTGTTTTTCCCTCTGTAACTAGTTGTAAAAAGGGTTGTAACCCGGACTGCTTGCCAGAGACCAGGTCCACAATAAAGGTTAAGCCCTCTCTCTGGTAGCGTTCGGGGTTTTCAAACTGTCGGCTCGCCACTGATTGGCTAACAGTTTAAACCCCTGTCTAAATTCAAGGCACGAAAAACGTAGCTTGGTCACTGATTGGTGGATGAGTTAAAGGGCCCTTCGCCTCACTACTCTATGGGGGAGAGTAGTCACTGTTCGGAATGACATGTGGTTTAAAGGTCCAGCACAGCTCGTTTAAAGAGCTATGTCGGCACTGTGCTGATTGGTTTCCCAGTTAAAGGGTCGATTCGGATCCCCAAGTCTGTTCCCCGACCACACCTTCCCCCTCGTTGATTGGTCGCTCCCGCTAGTATCACTCCTGATTGGTTGCCAACCAGTTTGGCACCAATTTTGATTATTGGTTGTATCGTATGTTGACAGTAATTCTCTTACTATTACTACTTATTAGTCTGTAATATATGCTAAATTGAATCCGTTACAATTCCATTGTTTAATCTGTGTTATCAGTATGTTCAACTGTATATATTATGTGTTGTGTATTAATAAATGTTCTTATGATTTTACCCAGCATGACTGGTCTCGCACGCTATGATGAGCGATTGAGGGGTTTCTCTTATTCAAGATATATGGATAACTTGTTATGTTTTGTGTTCAAACAGTAACTGCTTTATAAAGGAAAAAAGCTTTAATAACAAATTTATGTGAACTCAAACTCTTGGGCATTATAGGATAACAGACTGATGGGACACCCGATACCTGGTCTCACATTAATTCCTACCCAGACTGAAATTACTTTGTTCCCAGCCCCCAGCAGAGCAAAGGCTCTGTGGTCTGAATAACTGCTTAGCAATTTCTAATTTGGGTTAAATAAGAAAGCTTTAAATCGAGTGATCAAGACACCTACCGCTGTTATGTTACTTTTAAAGAGTGTTTAACCCTTTCAGGTTCAGATGAATGTGCAAAGGGCTATATTGTAAACCCCCCCCCCCCCTCCCTGTGTCATAGAATAGTTACATTATCGCAGGGAGCGACATAGCAACTGACAATGTAATAAGACAATACAAACCGTGTTATATAAATGCGCCATCCTAAGATAGATATCATGTCATGGCACGAAGAATTAATTGTGAGCTATATTACATGCAGAATGTTTTATGTTTGGTTTGCCTGCGCTTGCAAACGTGACCCATTATGCTAATAGACATTTATCACTTTGATAGGTTTATGAAAGAACAATGACGCTAGTACCGCTAAAAATGTGTACTGCAGTAAGTAGACTTTCATCTCCCAAGGAAGATTACTGCTTGTATGGTGCACAGGCATTTTTCAGTGTGATTTGATGCAGGTTTTCTGCATAAATCACATTTTTTATATTTGACAAAAGCCCTCCCCAGTGATTACTCTGCATGTTTACTGCAGGTGCAGCAGCACTGATTATACATACACTGAGAACATAACGTTTTGTTTCATTTTGTCACTTACTGTGCTCCTGGAATAGAATACATTGTGTGATAAACTTGCTTTTATACACAGCAGTAGGATCTTTTAACAGTGCAACACATTGTCTGATGACATCACTAGAGAGATAGGAATTTCCCTACAGTTGAATTAAATTATTCTCATTGGTTCCTGCAGCAAAAAGAGAAAGAAAGAAGGAAATCGACTTTTACTCAGCTAGTATGGCCAGTCCTGGCTTCTTGTAAATTGCTGTCATTTAACAATTTCATCTAGCTGTAAGTTTTGATTTTTTTTAAATTTTAAGCAATGCAAAATGTAACACATACATTTTAAAGTACTTTGAAAGCACATTAATATCCATTAATATTTGGAAGGGACAACCTAAATATTGCTCCTACTGTGAATGAAGAGAATAAAAAAACAATGAAAAATGATCTGAACATTATGGGGCCTAGAGACTGAATGAGACCATTTGAAGTTCAATTGGAAAAAAAAAGTTGCAATACGTTCTGCTACGTTACATCAATTATACTTTATAGACTGACCTGCCAAATGCATTATTATTTTTATAATAAATTCCTCTGGAAATGTTTATATATGTCTGTATCTAGTTATAAAAGAGTTATTTATAGCAAGACAATTGTTCCTCGTTTGATGGTAGGCCATATTTACAGTAATTAAGGTCCAAACAGGATGAATCATTTGTATACAAGCAATGAAAGATCTCAATCACACATGAATATATTCAGTTTACTAACCAACACAGTGCTTATCTATCAATGAGGCCAATTACAAAGAATTGCTAGTTTGAATTAACAGTTGGCAGTGAAGGGGAATTTGGTATTGTATACTTGAGATAAATGAAGTCATTACATCGTCAGTCTGATCAAAAACGACACTTGTTTTCTGTCGAAAATAGTATTTTATTGGATTTTCATACTTAATAGGTGCAATTTACGTCAGGCCAAGGGGTGTGGAATACAGAAAAGAAAAATAGGGGTGTGTCGGGGGTAAATAAAGGAAAAGGGCATCAAGCCTGAAGGGATATCTGTTACATCATAACATTTAAAGTACATAAAATGTAACATAAATATTCATATTATATTTTACATTCAAATGTTTTGTCTATGATGAATCCCGATTTATGTTTGTAATGAAACCTGATTATAGAGTATATATATATATATATATATATATATATATATATAATTCAAAGAATAAAAACAGCCACAAGAGGACACAATCTTAAATTAGAGGGGCAAACAGTTAAAAGTAATATCAGGAAGTATTACTTTACTGAGAGGGTAGTGGATGCATGGAATAGCCTTTCAGCTGAAATGGTAGTAGTTAACACAGTGAAGCATGTGTGGGATAGGCACAAGGCTATTTTAGATATAAGATAAGGCCAGGAACTAATAAAAGTATTTAGAACATTGGGCAGACTAGATGGGCCGAATGGTTCTCATCTGCCGTTCTATGTTTCTATATTTACTTTATCTCTACAAACACAATAGCGAAAGTGATGCCTATAAATTCAACAAATTGTTCTTTGTTTCTCTTTTTCAACTTAGCAATAAGTGCCTGATTTTTGCAGTTTAGATTTCAGTTCACTTTTGAGTGAGTAGAAGACCGCCTTGTCCAATTACAAAGTTCCAAAGCCAGGACCTCTGAGAAATATCTTGGGCTCTGGTGCTCCAATTAGTGCTTCTCCAGCTAATAGGAGTGGGCGGAAAAGATTGTTCTCTAGCAATAAAATACTGCAATCTTTTTTTACCATGTATAGCTTGGAAGAAAGACTAGACAGAGCGGGCCTGATCAAAACATTTAAATACATAAAGGGGTCAACACAGTAAAAGAGGAGAGTATATTTCAAAGAAGAAAAACTACCACAATGAGAGGACATAGTCTTAAAATTAGAGGGTCAGAGGTTTAAAAGTAATATCAGGAAGTATTTCTTTACTGAGACAATAGTGGATGCATGGCGTGGCCTTCCAGCAGTAGTGGTAGAGGTTAACACAGTGAAGGAATATAGGCATGCGGGGGATAGGCATAAGGCTATCCTTGATATAAGATGAAATTGGGCTATTTAACTGGATGGGTCTAATGGTTCTTATCTGCCAACACATTCAGGGATGGTGCAAGGATTTTTGTTTACACAGGCAAAGGTGCCCCCCTCTGACCCCACCTCAATACTCAATACTCTCAATAAATCGGGAAAGAAATTACAGCATAAAAAAAACCTGCAGCAAATACTGAATAGATGTACAACTGGATTAATTATATACACAAGCCTCCACTTAAAAACAAGCATATTATTCTTGGCTCCCCTGTAAACTACACTATATAAGAAAAGTATAAGCACCTTTATCCAATTCCATTGTTCACCTTGCCAGGTCACTTAGACAGAATTGAGGGCGCATAGTGTCACATAGGGAATGTGAAAAATAAAATATATATATATATAGTGCAACAAGGTTTTTAGACCACATGTGCTGGATAATATATATGTCACAAACATCCAGAATAATAGGCGTTAAAGATGATAAGAGTCCATGAAAACATAAAAAAATGGGATAAAACACAAAAACATACATAGAGCAGTAAAATCAAAGTAATGGTGTGCGCATGGAGATACACTTACAGAATCCATAGGTATATAAAACGTCTTGAACAACAGTCCACAGGGGTGGTTGACAAAGTTACAATTTGGTTAGAAATGGTGACGCCATGTTACCTTAACTACCAGCATTGTTACTTTTAAATGTATCTATTTGTTTTTATAGAAAATGTCCGGCACTTGGGTGGTAAATAAGAAATTTAGAGTGACAGTGTACAAACTAGGTGTCCTTGACATCATGGTATACACTCCTACATGGTATAAGTATCCCCATGGCCCTCTGTAGCTGTCCTCTGATTGGCTTGACTAATATATACTTCATGTTGCCTTAAGTACTAGAATTGTTGCTTTTAAATGTATCTATGTATAGAAAATGTCTGGCACTAGACATATCACTGGATACTTGACGGTAACATTCTCACACTGCTTGGGTGGTAAATAAGAAATCAGAGTAATAGTATACAAATTAGGTCCCAGATAGGAAAGAGAAAGAAATGGATGGACTCTAAGTGTTCCCTGAATAAAAGTTTTCTTTATTCATCCAATACCCCGCCAAACCAGAATAGATATCTTTTATTTTCATGTCTTTTGGTGGTTTTAATACATAAAGCTATATATAATCCAGATATTTAATTTAAGTAATGCACTCCTGGTCACATGAAATGGCTGGCTTGCTCCATACCGAGGCAACCATTACTGTCACAATGTATTATCATTTGAATAAGTAACTTTTACTTCTAATGAGAGCACAAGGATGGATGCCATAATAAATCAGACTCAAATGTCACACTGCAGATTTGATGAATAGATTGAATGACCCTGATGATATCATTGGAATTTTGTGAATCAAATCAGAGCAGTGAACAATAATATCATCAGTGTGTGCATCACTTGCCATGATTCCCTCATTGCTTGGTTTTAAGAGTACTAGTCCACCACAAGTGCTTATCTGTACGTTATAGATTCACCATGGTAACAGCAATCAGTAAGAAAATCATAAAATACATGACCATGGAGTACAGCATTCTACAATCAATCACATAAATGAGCATTTATAAAGACCAATAAAAGCTAGAGGAAAAGATAACCAATTTTTAGGCCCTGTTTATAAAGGTAAAGTTAGAGCAGGGATTAAAGGGACAGTCTAGTCCCCAAGTGTGCTTTGATACAGGCATTCTGCATAAATCACATTTTTAATATTTGACTCAAGTATTCCCCGGTGATTACTCTGCATGTTTACTGCAGGTGCGGCAGCACTGATTATATAGACACTGAGCATATAACGTTTTGTTCCATTTAGGCACTTCCTGTATTGCTGGAATAGAATACATTGTGTGGGGTGTAATAAACTTGCTCTTGTACACAGTAGGATCTCTTAACAGTTCAACACATTGTCTGTTGACATTATTAGAGAGATAGGAAATTCCCTTCAGTTTAATTCAATTATTCTCATTGGTTCCTGCTGCAAAATAAAAGAAAAAAGGAAACTACTTTTACTCAGCTAGAATGGGCAGTCCTGGTTTCTTGCAAACTGCTGTAATTTCACAATTTCATCTAGCTGTAAACATTTTATATTTTAAGCAATGCAAACTGTAAAACATGCAATTCAAAAGCTTTTTAATGAACATTAATATGCATTAATATTTGGAAGATGCATAATAGCTGGTAGAATGTATCCATCAGTACCATGGACAGCACCAAATAAATGTGTGGCTTATTATACTAATGGTTCTTAACCTATCTCCATCAGTTGTAAACTAACAACACTCCATAAGTTGTGGACTACAGTTGAGCATCAGGGGAACTACATCATTGTGACTGCAGTTGTGTACTGTAGGTGCCATGATACTCAGCTAGCCATGTGGTTGAGTCATTTGTTTCTACATATATGAATGAAAAAGGCCTGTTTGGAAATTTGCCTGGTTTGTTTTTGCCATGGTTTCGTTAAAAGCATGTGCAAAAGACAGACTACTAATGAAATTGAACACAAACTTTAACCTTTCATAATCCACTCACATGTAACATAGTAACATAGTAATTTAGGTTGAAAAAAGACACAAGTCCATCAAGTTCAACCCTTCTACCTATCATGTCAGCGTTTTGATCCAAAAGAAGGCAAAAAAAAACCCCTAAGGAAGCTTTTTCGAATGTTGCCTCCTAGGGGGGAAAAAATTCCTTCTTGACTCCAAAAGGGCAATCAGATTTCTCCTTGGATCAAAAAGCTCTATTATTAATGCTTATTCTATTATTAATACCCCTGTATGTTCTGCTTTTCTAAAAAAAACATCCAGACCATTTTTAAATGCATCTATTGTGGTTGATAGCACTACCTCTCTTGGCAGTGAGTTCCATAATTTTATTGTCCTTACCGTAAAGAATCCCTTCCTTTGCTGCCTATGAAATCTTTGCGTGTGTAATGATTGGCTGATCACCATGCTCTTCTTAGTTCAAATTGTATTTCTAATTTTGTTGTTTATAAACATTGTAATCTGAAAGATTCCATATGATGTGTTGTGAGATAGTTATAATCTGTTACTTTGCAGGTCCTGATATAGAACCTTAAAGGGAAACTGGTTAATGAAAAGATTTTTATCAAGTGTAGACATTAAAAAAAAATAGATGTTTCAATGAAAGAAAACAAACAAAGTATCCTATTGAACCCTCTTTGCTCTGTATAACTCTATCAGGAGGTGGACATGTTGTTTAGAATCTTGGTTTTAGATGAAGATCTAACATTCGAAACAGCATGTCTGCCCCCGATAGAGCTATATCGATAGTAAACTAGCTTGAAAGGGTACTTTATTTGTTTTCTATCATTAAAGCATTTCTATTTAAAAAAAAAAAACTCCACTTGTTGCAATCTCTCAATTAAACATAACTCCATTATGTCCTTTAATATACAGTATATTGTCTGAAAAGACTTCCATTTTTACTAATCTATTGGGTACCTGTCACTGAGAATTACCATTTAAATTACCCACACTGAATAACACAAGACATTTCCTGTTCTCAATTTTAGCTGACATTTTAAGATCTTCAGTCTACACACTCTGACCGTACCTATCCTTCTCTGTATTATTTAGATTTAAAGAGTGTTGTGTTTCCTACTGTATATCTGTCAAACCCCCTATTTTAATCTTTCCAGCCTATTCCTGTATCTTGCTGGGATACCAAATGTCACTGTTATTGTAGCAGATATTACTGAGCTCATTGAAGACAGATCAGATTTGTCCACTGACATCTAAATTTAATCTCTATGCTTTTCGGAGAAGTGTTCTGGTTTTAACATCTTAATTGCCAAAAGGGTGAGCACAGTAGTGCTTTCTAGCACACCAAGAAAAATGAAAACGTGTATATAGAAGTTAAACAACTTGAGAATAAAAATGATCTGTTATATTATATGAAAGCACATAAATTAATTTTAAATGTGTCTGTGTTGTCTTCTGTTTAGGAAATCACATTGTGCTTTGATATGCAAATTACTTATTTATCATTAAAATAAGGTAATTTACATATTAACCCCCTTGTGACAATTGAAGGTACGTCACAGAAAAACATCCGATTAACAACAGTCGATGTGCCTGGCATGTCATGTGGTGAAATGAGCTTAGAAAACGATCAGCTAAAGCTTTCTAAGCTCAGCCGGTGTTGCTGCAAAGCCTCAATATTGAGGCATTCAGCAACACATACATTTGGCCCCAGGGCGCAATCTCTGGAATGATCCTAAATGCCATATTGAAAGGCTGCATGCATTTCCAATGTGACGCCTCCCTGTGGGCAGAAGTGATCAGTGAACACTTCCATGGCTCAGGGGTATTTCTAGACTAGGCAGCAACTTTACAGTGGGAAAAAATACCTTTTAGGGTTAGTATTCGGGTTAGGTTTGGGTTAAAGCTGGGGTTTGGTTTAGGGTTAAAATGTTCCTATAGGAGAAAATGGTCAGGAAAAAAACTATATGCTACTTTCAGTCCATTCAGGCAAAAAAAGTCTATTAAATAGTTTTTAATTTAATATTTCATTAAAATTCTACTATTCTTAAATCTATCATATATTATAGAGTTTATATTATTTCTTTTTCTGTTCAGGATAGGCCCAGACATGGTTCCCTGGCCCTTATGACCACTCTGAAATGCTAATGGAGAGATCTCCTCTGTAATGGTGACAGTGAGTAAAAGATGGAGATGCCCCTCCCAACTAAATTCTATCCCAAGGACTGTCCATTCTCAGGCTGAGATGTGGCTCCAACTTAGGTTATTCAGGATAGGCCCAGACGTTTGTCCATGGCTCATTGCCCCTTGAGGAACACCAGCCGTACCTATCATAGGCCGCAATCTGTGGTTGCTATGTTTCTCATGCAGAGGAGACTTGACAAGCATTTCAGGTCAGGACTTCCCTGATGTGTGGAACTGGTCTGGACACTGCGAGTACAAAAATAATGGCAACAGTGAGTAACTCACCAACTCCAACCACTTAATTTATACTTGTCTTGAGCAATACTCAGTGGTGTCTGTAGCTGCTATACTCTGCTTTCTATTTTATATCTATCTTTCCTATTGCTGCAGACCAGCACTCAATTTCCGACATTAATGCTGGTTCAAAATGAGTGCAAGCCATGTGCTGTGGGTGCAATATAGGTGCATGACAAGTGCTGTGGGTGCAATATAGGTGCATGACAAAGGGGGAGGTAACATTGCGATGGATGGAGTGATTGCATGCAGGGGAGGGGGCAGGGTCCAGGGGGCCCAAGCAAATGCTTGCCCAGGGTCCAATAACTAATAAAGATGGCCCTGTGTATATGCACAGTCTATGGCACTGTAAATGAGCTTCAGTTCTGTACCAGGTAACATGGAGCACAATGCTGTGGGGGTCACGCAACTCTGTCCCTTTAAAGTCTCTAAGTATAATTAAAGGGATCCAGTTACCTAAGAAATGCAAAGAACTAAAAGTAAGATAAAAATGTTTCTGTGGTGTCTCCTTTTTATGACATCACTCATTTCCCCATGTAACTTAATTTATTTGCATTTCATGGCCCAGGGAACATATTTTTGGCTTAATTTGTGTGTTTTTGTTCAATTCTGCTAACACAATACATGGCATTTTTGATCATTTATTTGATTCTATACAGTCACAGTATAAACCATGTTTAGGTGATGGAGCCTTTTCCAGACCCTGGAGTCAGATAGGAACATCATATTAAGTTACCTTTAACAACGTCAGTAAGAAGGCCGGTTTTTAAAGCCTTTAACTGAATTGCAGGGGATTGAGAAGGGAATTCAAACTTAAGGCCAAAATAGTCGAGTTGGAAATCGTCTCCAATTCAGGTGTATAATTGTGGCCAAGGGGAGGGCTAACAAGGCGGGCTGATGAGAAATTCTGATTCCATGGCCTGGGGCTGTACCACTTTTTAATGCCCCAGTGTGTAGCACTTTCTATCCATTTGTCTTGTCTGCCGCTATCTCTTATAATAACAGGTGGGCTGATGAAGTTGCCCCGTGGGTCACTATATTATATTTAATAAAGAAAATATACGACCCAAGCTTGAAGAAAACCCGTGAGGGTTGAAACGTCGCCTGCGTTTGGATTAAACTCCCACTTTATACACTGAGTACTGGGTCATGTATTTTCTTTATTACGTTTGAGGATTTGGGTGACATCCCTGTACCTCGGCACCAGGATTATTGGTTGTGCGGATTTGAATCTACTTACTTAATACTATATTATATTTGGCCCAAAAATTGCCAGTCGTCCTCTGATTCCGGGCAAGTTATTACAGTTAGTCGGCTTTATGGGAAATAACAAGTAACTAGTTTAACATGGAATTAAAATGATATTGGAATATGCTACTTACGTTTAATATAACCTTTATTAATCTAAATGATAAGTTTGTAATATACAGCATAGCTGCTATTGCAGGCAATTAAACAAAGGCTTTTAAAAATCTGTCATACTGCAGTCCTCAGCCAAGACCTCGGCTTTCACTCCTCCTGACTCAATTGATTTTCTAAGTAATGCAATCCATTTTAAGCCTCATCATGGAAGTTTTGGAACAGACTCAGAAAGTGTTCATTGATTCTTATTACTTATTTTCTGTGGTGTGTTATAATTTGCATTATGATATAGCCTAGAAACATTGCAGCATAAAACCACACTACCGGACTGGCAAAAATAGATACATTTTTTTCATTTTACAAACAAAATAGGATTTAAAAAAAAAAAAAAAACAACTAACTTAGTAAATACATAGAGTCCATTGTATACTAAAACACTACCCACAGCTAAAAATATAGCATATACTCATGGGTGTCCACAGGGGGAGCAAGGGGGGCTCTTGCCCTACTCCCTGAAAATTGGACCTGCAGCAAGGGAGGGAGAAGCAGTAGGCTGTTTAGGTTGGGTTAACTAGATATATAGATCATGAAAAACACCTGTCAGACAGGGAATTGCAGCAAAAAAACCTTTCCTGGCTAACCATGGCAGCAGTTACGTATGGGTTAGCTCCACCCTCAAGGTAGGTAGGACAGAAACAAACTTATAAGAGAGCCCCCGCCCCCTGTCTCCTCAGTCTTTTTTCTGTCCTCATTGGTATTAGAACGGGGCCCTTTGGGCCTGAGATTTTTATTATTTCTTCTATTTTACACTTTTTTACTCACCTTCCGGAAAGTTCAGCCTCTTTCTTTCCGAAGCCCGGTTCCTGTCATTTCAAGGTTCCCTGGGATATTTATTCCTCCGCACCCTTACATCTGGATGGTACTGGAGATGATTTGGATGTGAAGTTTGGGCCCTGTTCCTCCGTAAGCTTACTGCAAGTGGTACTGGAGATGTATGGGATATTAGCAGAGGTCTCCATTCCTGCTGTTCTTCATTTGGTATGTATGGGATGTTTTATCTCCCTTCCTTTACATTTTTTACACTTGGGCATGGCTGTTTATCCCCCATCCGTTTTATTTTCGAGGCTGTGCCTCTCTGTTGTACTCTGAGGCGCTTCTGCGTTCCAGCCCTCCCTTTTTTGTGCCTTTTTTCTTCTATTTTCGGGCACTGGAACGCATTTGCGTTCCAGGCCTCGTTTTCGGTGCCGTTTTTCGGCGTTGGAACGCATATGCGTTCCACGCCTCGTTTTCAGTGCCGTTTTTCGGCATATGCGTTCCAATCATGTTTTCTTTCCCTTTCTAGACAGGTGGAACGCATATGCGTTCCACCTCTTAATTTAGGGCGTTTTTGTTCTATTTAAGGGCTTCTGCTTCAGCCCTATCCTTTCAGGGTTCCCAGAGAACATTTTCCCATGGACCTTTGTTCCCTGTGCCTGCCTTACTCCAGCCTCAGGTATTTTCCTTTGTATTCTGTGAGTTGTTTTTCCTTACTTTTAATATGTTTCTTTTTTGGGTACTTATGTATTTTTTCTTTCTCAGCCTGCCCTTTGTATTTTTGCATTTAATATGTCCTCCTCATCCAAGAGGTCTCGTTCTCGTCAATCTAGGTGAGTTTTTTATTTTTATTTTTTATTTTTTCATTTTAAAGAGTGTCTTTCGCCTACTCACCCTGGTGTTTTTTCCAGCCCCAGACCGGAATCCGATTATCCCAGGAAGAGAACAGAGAAGCGCCCTCGCTGTTTTGCCTGTGACGCTACTCCTTTAGAGGGCAAACGCCTTTGTGGGGACTGCTTGACTCAGGCTGCCGGCCCCCCTGAGCCCTCTCCGGATCTGATACACCTAGTTAATCAGGCAGTTGAAAAGAGCCTGAAGGAACATTTGGGTAATCTGGTCCCTGTCCAGCATACACCCCTGACTGAGGAGTGTTTGTTTGCTGATCGGCCCGACTCTGAAGATCCTTTGGATTTTGGGCGTTGCTCTTCGGCTGAGGAAGACGTTGATTCAGGCGTTCTCCTGGACCCTGCCCTTATTGACCACCTTATCGGTGCTGTTAAGAATACTTTGGGTATTACTGAGTCTCTTCCCGAGGTGGGTACGGCGGATAAATACTTCACCAGTCTACATAAGAAAAGGCCATCCTTTCCGGTTCATAGCTCCATTGAGGAATTGATTTCTACCGAATGGAAGAACCCTGATCGTAAAGTTTCTTCCGGCAGGAGGATCTCTAGATTATATCCTGTGGCTGATGAAGATGCCTCTTCCTGGTCTTCTCCTCCTGTGGTGGATGCCCCTGTCATTCGGGTGGTCCGGCGTTCATCCCTACCCCTGGATGGTCCGGCACTTTTACATGACCCCATGGAACGACGAATAGAGGCCTCCTTGTCAAGAGCCTATGTTGCGGCCGGTGCTATCTGCCAACCTACGGTTGCCATGACATCTGTCTCTCGTGCCCTGAAGTGTTGGATCCTCGACCTAAAGGATGACATTGAAAGTGGGGTTCCCAGAGAACGGCTTCTGGAATCTTTCTCCAACATCAACCTGGCGACTGAGTTTTTTATTGAGTCATCTTCGGATGTTTTGAAGCTCGCGGCCAGGTGCATGGGCTTGTCGGTTTCGGCCAGACGTGCTTTATGGTTGAAACATTGGCATGCCGACAACTCCTCTAAGAACTCTCTGGTCTCCATTCCGTTTGAGGGCAAGTTGTTGTTTGGCAAGGTTTTGGATGATGCCATCCGTAAGGCCGCCGAAGGAGAAAAGGTTTTTTTTTGCCACAAGAACGCAGACGTCTTCCCAAAACCGTTTGGAACGATCGTCGGAATTTTCGTTCCTCCTTTCGGGATTCCAGACAATACCGTCCTGGCAGAGAGGTGGCTCGCTCATCAGCATGGAGGGGCGGTTTCCGCGAGGCCACAAAGGGTTCCCGCTCCCGCCTGGCCTCTTCCTTTCGCGGGAAGTTCCAGTCATGACGGCCTTCCTGCCCGGGCCCCTCCGGTCGGTGCTCGTCTTCTGGCCTTTTCGGTGGTCTGGGCAAGTTTTTCCACGGATTCCTGGGTCCGGACCATTGTTCAAGACGGTTACAGCCTGGAGTTTCGGTCCCCTCCACCTCCTCTTTTTATCCGTACCAAGCTTCCTACGGACCCCCAACGGAAGGATATCCTACAAAAATTTCTACGGTCCCTCCTCCGAGACGAAGTTACTATTCCTGTGCCTGGGCTCGAGCTCTTCCAGGGAAACTACTCCCCCCTGTTTTTTGTCGCCAAAGCATCAGGAGACCTAAGACCGGTCCTCGACCTGTCTGCTTTGAACCGTTCCATGATGGTCAGAAAGTTCAGGATGGAGTCCCTCCGGTCGATTGTTCCTTTTATCTCCCCGGGCGATTGGATGGTCTCCATCGATCTCCAAGATGCCTATTTTCACGTTCCCATCAAGATTCGGCACCAGAGATTTCTACGATTCGCCATTGGGGAGGATCACTTCCAGTTTCGGGCCCTCCCATTCGGCCTCAGTACGGCTCCTCGTACCTTTTCCAAGGTTCTGGTGGTGTGTGTTGCAGAACTTCGCAAGAGGGGCCTAACAATTTTTCACTACCTAGACGACATTCTCATCGTGGCTCCTTCTCGAGACCTTGTCACCTCTCAGCGGGACGAGGTGTTGATTTTTCTGCAAGAAGCTGGTTGGATAATCAACTTCACGAAGAGCCAACTCCTTCCGTCCCAAACCCTGGTCTTTTTGGGGGCGTGCTTCAACACCCTCACGGCTACTGTTTCCCCGTCATCGGACCGTCAGTCTCGTCTGATTTTGGCTATCCAGAATGTCGTCCTTCCCGGTTGGCTCCCCATCAGGAAACTTATGTCCCTTCTAGGGATCCTGGTCTCCACTATCGGCCTAGTTCGTTGGGCTCAATGGCACACCCGGTTTCTTCAGTCCCTACTGCTGCCCTATCTCCCGGTTCCCAGGTCCTTCTTGGACAAGAAATTGTATTTACCGGAGGTGACTTCTCATCATCTGGCCTGGTGGTTGGAGTTCCGTCATCTCAGGAGAGGTTTTCCGCTGACGGACATCACTTACAAAGTTGTCACGACGGATGCAAGCGCTCATGGTTGGGGAGCCCATCTGGACGGTCACTACGCCCAAGGAGAATGGTCCCCTGCGGAGAGTGGTCTTCACGCAAACGTCCTGGAACTGATTGCAATTTACAGGGCCTTGCTGGCTTTTCATCGAACCATTCGGGATCATTGGGTGAGGATCCAGACAGACAACAAGTGTGCGGTTGCCTACATCAACCATCAAGGAGGTACCAGGAGCCTTTCTCTCAGCCGAGAGTTCGAGCCGATTGCTGTCTGGGCTCAGGAATCAATCGAACACCTGTCAGCAGTTTACCTTCCGGGTCCGGAAAACATGATGGCAGACTTCCTGAGCCGCACCACTCTCAATACAACGGACTGGAAACTTTCATCCCAGGTATTCGATCATCTATGTCTACTGTGGGGTCGTCCGGCCTTGGACCTGATGGCCTCTCCCACGAACACTCAGCTTCCTCGCTTTTTTTCCAGGGCTCCTCACCCCATGTCGGAGGGCGTGGACGCTCTCTCTCTCCTATGGCCCAAGGAGTTCCTATATGTCTTTCCTCCTCTCCCTCTCATTCCGAGACTCCTGGGAAAATTGCGTTTGGAGAACGCAGAAGTGATGGCCATCCTTCCTTGGTGGCCCAGGAGGCCTTGGTTTCCGCTGGCGAACAGGCTGTCCGTCCAGGACCCTTGGCTTCTCCCACCTCGCCTGGACCTCCTGTCTCAGGGTCTGGTGTTACATCCTCACCCCCGCTCTCTTCAACTAGCGGCCTGGCGATTGAGCGGCAGTCACTGCGGTCCCATGGTCTGTCGGAGGGTGTCGTCTCTACCCTACTGAAGGCTCGGAAGCCTAACACCTCGTCCACATACCATCGTATTTGGTCTGCCTTCCTGGTTTGGTCCGAGGGTAGAGATTTGGATCCACTGTCACCTTCCCTGCCTGATGTCCTGGCTTTTCTCCAAGCTGGCCTGGATCGGGGTTTGGGTCTGAACTCCCTCCGGGTTCATGTCTCTGCCCTGTCTGCACTCACATCAGTTCGTTGGGCGTTGGATCCTTTGGTGATTCGTTTCTTCAAGGCGGTTCTCAAACTCCGTCCTCCGGCCCGTTCCTTCACGACCCCTTGGAGCCTTCCTCTGGTGCTTCGTGCCTTGTCTGGACCTCCTTTTGAACCCATGCAGGATGCCTCCCTGTGGTTGGTGACCCTGAAGACCCTTTTACTGCTGGCAGTAACTTCGGCTAAACGCTGTTCCGAACTTCAGGCTTTTTCCGTTGACCCTCCGTACACGGTCTTCTCTCCGGATCATGCCCTCCTTCGACCTGTCCCGGAATTCCTACCTAAGGTGGTTTCAGCCTTCCACCTTAATCAAGAGACTGTTCTTCCAGTGTTTTTTCCGAACCCCTCGTCACCTGAGGAATCCCGCTGGCATACCTTGGATGTGGTGCGCTGCCTGCACCTCTATATTACCGCCTCTTCTTCCCTGAGGAAGTCTTCCAGTCTCTTCATCCTTCCTCTGGGCTCTCGACGTGGTGAGGCGGCCTCTGTCTCCACCCTACGCCGTTGGATTGTGGCTGCTATATCCAAGTGCTACAGCTCCAGTGGTATGCCGATTCCCCCAGGTCTCAAGGCTCACTCCACTAGGGCTGTTTCCTCTTCATGGGCGGCTGAGGCTTGTTCTTCAATGGCGACTGTTTGCGGAGCTGGGAACTGGTCATCCGGTTCCACCTTTTTCCGACATTACCGTCTGGATGTCCGCCGGGCTGATGAATCCTCCTTCTCTCACGCTGTCTTGGCCTCTGTCTCCTCTAATTAAACCTTTTTCATTTTTGCAGCATTTTCTTCTGTGTCTGTATTTATTGGTTGTATGTTCTCCCATCCCTGTCTGTTTTTGGCTTGGGTATGTCCCATACGTAACTGCTGCCATGGTTAGCCAGGAAAATTGAAAATTGTTTCATACTTACCGTAATTTTCTTTTCCTGGTTATTATCCATGGCAGCAGTCAGTTCCCTCCCTTGTTGTTTCTTGGTTATGAGGAGCTGGTTACTAGACTGAGGAGACAGGGGGCGGGGGCTCTCTTATAAGTTTGTTTCTGTCCTACCTACCTTGAGGGTGGAGCTAACCCATACGTAACTGCTGCCATGGATAATAACCAGGAAAAGAAAATTACGGTAAGTATGAAACAATTTTCAATTTTATTTATTTCTAAAGCCTTCCTGTCAGAATGGTTTGGTCTCCTCTCTCAGGGCCGTTTTTACCACTGAGCAATAGGGGTAGCTGCCCTGAGTGGACACACTGCAGGGTCCACTGAATCTGCTACTTATTCATTTTATTCTTTCCCTTGCTCACCACTAAACCACCTTCATCATGGTATTTCCCAAGATTCCTTAGCTTCTTCCAACTACCATTGATTTCATTCACCCCACTGGCCACTAACTGTCTGTCTTTCAACCTATTGGCAAGCTTCCCTTAGATCCGTCTTTTCATCCTATTGGTCAAACTCAAATAAAACAAATTTAAAAAACAAATGGCTCCTACTTGTCCACAAAGTGCACTTGTGCACAAATAGGTGGAGTTAGGTGGGTCATGGGGGTGCTTGTGCACAAATGGGTGGAGCTAGGTGGGTTTTGTGGTGCTTGTGCGCAAATGGGTGGCGTTAGGTGAATTACGGGGATGCTTGTGCACAAATCGGTGGAGCTAGGTGGGTTTTTGGTGCTTGTGCACAAAACAGTGGAGTGGTTTGGTGGGTTATGGGGATGCTTGTGGGTGGAGTTATGGATTTTTCCAGGGTTGATCTTACCACAATGTCCCCATAGTATGTCAGAATCACCGTACCCATCAACCTACTTTTTTTTATCCGTTTATAACTAATTTTCCATATTGACCTGGCATCAGTGCCAGTTTTTAAGTTAATACGAAATGGTAATACGAATGGAACCATATACGAAAGTTTTCATTGATACAAAACTGTACATAACACGTATGCGCAGAGCAAAACACGGAAATATACTGAAATCTCAGCTGGAACGCATATTGGAACGCATGCACATGGGCAAAAGCTAATAACGGACATTTAAGTACAAGGTGGAACTGTTTACTTAAATTACGATTTTCTGGACGGGATTGGACAATGGAATGGGAGTGGGATATATATAGATCTGGAGGGGGTAACCTTTCTGACTTTTTATTCGGTTATTGCACTTGAGCTGGGGGATGGGATACTTCATTGCGGCTGCTTCCGCTTCACCGCCGACTCTGCACCGCAAGACAGCTCGTCGCTGGAAATTTCATCACGGGACATTTCATCGCTAAAGGTAAGTTTATTTCAGTATTTTAGCTATTTTAGTTAGGGTGGTTAGAATTAGGGTTTAGGGGGTTAGTATTAGGGTTTAGGGGGTTAATTTTTAGGGGGTGTTAGTATTAGGGTTAGTATTAGGGTTTAGGGGGTTAATTTTAGTATTAGGGGTCGGGGGTTAGTATTAGGGTTTCGGGGGTTAGTATTAGGGTTTATGGGGTTAGTATTAGGGGTCGGGGGTTAGTATTAGGGTTTAGGGGGTTAGTATTAGGGTTAGTATTAGGGTTTAGGGGGTTAATTTTAGTATTGGGGTTAATTTTAGTATTGGGGTTTGGGAATCATTTATTAGGCGTGGTTATTTTCGTTTTACTTTTACATTTGTAAGAGCTGACAGTTCAGCGCTGGACTGTCAGCTCTTACATAGCCGCAGCCGCGATGAAACAGCGTGTTATTCTTCATTGCTGACAGTTCAGCGTTCGATTTCTGTTTTTACTTCGTTTTCTACCTGGGATTGGAGGAGTCCTTGCAGATCTCGACTTTCCTATAGGAGAGTATATTCCTTTGTTTTTTTGGTCATCTTTTTTTGTACAAAGTTCATAAGAACTTGTAGCTTTTCAATTGTGTTTGCCTTATTTTGCTACAGAAATTTAGAACCGTGCATGCTGTGAAGATGGACTTTCTAAAAGCCCAAAGCAATTCAGATACAATATTTATTTGAAGAGGAAGTTGGCTTCCTGAAACACAGTGACCTAGTTCTGCATGCAAGAAATGATACATGAATCAAAAACAATGGTGGGAGAGAGACGGGGTTGTTACAGCAACTGGTATTACAATACTCAATATTATAAATACTCAAATTATAAATTGAAAATGGCAGAAACGCTCTACAATACAATAAAAAAGTATTAATGAAATTAAGTATAGCTTCAAAATACACATTACAAATCCATTATATGTACACAGAGATATGTAATAGTAGATTATTGTGTACACACAATTGATAAAACATACATATATTTCCACATACAATTAAAATGTGCAATTTACCCATGATGCAACATTCTTCAAAATCTTCCAGCAAGTCTCACTTTACAACTATGGCCAAAGCCTGCATGAAGATGTCATAAGATACACCCCTGTTCTCTTACTGGCTCCTGTGTATCATAGTGGGCAGGACTAAGTGGCTGTGGCCAACTTCCAACACAAAGAGAGGAGATTAACCTGATCAAATAGGATCATAACTCTGCCCCCTTGTGATGTAATAGTTACATTACCCTCCCATTCAATGCAAGTCTATGGTCAGAATTCAGACTTATAGACAGCATTCTGTGCCCCCAGCCCCAAAGTGACATACTAGTGCTGTAAAGTCACTGGGGGTGGCACCCAAAAACACTATATTTTACAAAATGGTGGCGCCCTGTCACACTTGTTTAGTAAAATATTTCATTAAAAAAAAACTCACATAACAAAAGACAAATCTGAAATCACCAATGCAAAATAAAAATAAAATAAATCCTTTTCATTTTTTGGTGGGAGTGTCCCTTTAAGCCAAAACATCAGTGTTTTCGGAGGGAGGAAGGAATGAGATGTTCAAATTATGGATATATATTTAGGTGATTTTTAAAAATGAATAACAATAAATTGTTTTAACCAACACAGTTATTTCTGTGAGCAAAAAAATGGATCAATTATCCCAGATGTCTTATTATGTACTAAAACAATTAGTTATGTGTTATATATTTTAAAGGACATGAGCTATTACTGTATATATATATCTATCTGGAGCAGTCATCCAAGATATGCTAAACATTTTCATACAGTCCATTATCCATCTCTATGCTGTAAGGAAACAGAATAAGCAAAGCAGAAAAGAAGAAAAAGCTCCTTACTTTGACCCACTTTAAAATGATAATGAAAAGGGCAGGTTTCACTTGGACTCCAGACTACTGCATCCACCTGAGTTACAAAAATAACAGAATGAGATTTAAAGGACAACAGTAGGAAAAAAATAACTCCTGTTTAATTGAAATATTACATCAAGTGTAGATGGTATGTGCAGAAATGCTTTAATGAAAGAATACAAATAAAGCACCTTATTGAGCACTCATTGCTTCATTAAGCTCTAACAGGGGGCGGACATGTTGTATAGAATGTTGGGTCAGATCTGCATTAACTTTCATGCAGATGAATGAAGATCTGCCCAAAATTCTAAACAACATGTCTGCGCCCTGTTAGAGCTATATGAAGCAAAGAGGACTCAATAAAGTACATTATGTGTATGCTTTCATTAAAGCATTTCTATGTAAAATGCCCTCACTTGATAGGATCTTTCAATTAAACACAAGTTAATTAGTTGCTACAGTTGTCCTTTAATAAGGCTAATTGTCATGTCCCTCCCCAATTAAGACTAAGATTTGTAGATAAGTATTATAAGTACACATAATAAGCATAGCGATAAAGTAAAAGATCTTGGATACTTGGTGCTGGCATGGATGTATAATATGAAAGATGGATCTTCTCGATCTGAATTCTCGGGTTATAAAAATGACCATTCAAGAGAAACAGAATGAGAAACTGCGTTAAAAATAGTTTTAATTACGGTTAGGGCTTCATGGACATCCAGTTGTGTTAACGAACAGTATTGACAAAATAATGAAAGATGCTGAGATAAGTCGCTTGGTTATATGATTGGCCGCATGGAAAATAGGCAGGTTTATCATTCTATTTACCTGATCAGAATATCTCTAGGATAAAAGCCGTCTGGCTTCTGTAATGGTATCATTGGAGCTGGCAGGTAATGTCTGAATACATTTTTTCTGCTCATTTTTCAGTACTTAGGATTTTATTATGGGACAGGTTTCGTTATTATTATCATTCCCTCTGTAGCTGATATGGAAGTTTCATTGGCACGAAACCCATTGTCATTTAAGGGAAGAGCAATCCTTGAACAAATACTTTCTGTTCTTTAGTCGTTACCACCAAAGGTGTGAAGGGAAAGTCTGCACTTATATTTTTTTCTTGTTATCTGCTGTCTAATGATGATTGACATCTCTGTTTGAATGGCAGGAGGGGAGGTGTCACGGGTACCCAGTGACTTGAAGATGCTTTGTACCAAAGAAGCATTCAATTGTATGATTATAGGTTACTTTCTTTAAAATGTTAACTCTGTAACTGTATATTTCTTATAGACCACCCAATAAAGAGAGAATTGCAGGGAATTGAAAAGGGAATTTCAAACTTAAGGCCAAAGGAGCTGAGTTGGAAACAATTCTCCCCATTCAGCTCCACTGGAGATTTTTTCCAACTCGGCTACTTAGGACTTAAGTTTGAAATTCCCTTCTAAGTTCCCTGAAATTCTCTCTTTTCTGAGTAGACCCTTGTATTTAATTAGGTTTCCTTATTAGTTCTTAATCTATTAAACTTATAGAACAATGGAGCAAGATTATAAATAAATGCATAATATATAGACAAAAATAGTGTACAGAGAATTAAATACTTTCTTCGAATAATTTACAGTGTAACATGTTGACTATATTTTTTTTTAGGGTTTATTGTTAGTACTTTATCTGTAAGTCTTATTTTGTACCAAAAGAATTAGGTATGTGTATACATGTTAAAAGATATAATGTCCACACATATCAGGAGCTGTTAAAGAATATATACTAAACATTTTCATACAGTCCAGTGTACATCTTTATGCTGTAGTGAAACAAAATAAGCAAATCCAGTCAGTGGTGTTATGTTCCATGTCTACTCTAGGGTGTCTGCAGGGTAGCTCCAGACTCTGTCCTGTAATATACTGGATACAGCAGCTACTTCTTAAGTGCCCCAGTATGTGGCCACACCAGCCTGTGGCGTCAAGCCCTCAGGGTTGTGCGGTTACCCTGCACTGGGTCCTGTGTCCTTGTTTCTGCAATATAACTCCTGGATACCATATCGGGTGCCCAGGGTGCACTTCTGCTTGGTCAACAACTATGTAATCGGTGGTACCATCTTCCCATGCAAGAACATCCACAAGTCAGCTGAAAGTTTTACATTTACTTAGACAAACCATATTTCAGTTAATGGTAAGTGGTGCGGGTCTCTTCAGAATGTTTGTCTGAGTTTTACGTAGGGCTGACCTAGGCAGTGATCACCACCTGTTGATAGTCGCCATCAAACTAAAACTATTCAAGGTGGAACCGTAAAACAAATGTAGAAAACAACAAAACATTGTCACGCTTAAATGCCCAAAGACCTACCGAGAGTTTGTCTTGGATCAGTAAACCGCTTTAGGGCGCTTGCCAACTGAGCAGATGATGTTAATACCAAGAAAAACCCCCTCAAAATCACTTATGTTTAAATGGTCATCAATTTTTTGGGCTATTGTGAAAAATAGCAAGTAATGGTTAACACTCAGCACCTGACAGAAATAGACAAAAGGAAGCAATAGGAGGCCAAACTATAGACCACTAAGGCTTCAGGACCAGGTCACAGTCACCTCTAAGACCAAGGGGAAGGAGGTGAAGAGAAGTGTAGAGCAGTTTGGAAGTTAGGCGGATGAGGCAGTTTCCAAAGTTGCATTGGGTATAAGATGACCAAGCAAATCTGTGGTGAAACCAACGTCCTATCCACTATGATCAAATACAAGGAAGGCAGTACCCTTACACTGAATGTGAACAACTACAGAGATTGATACAACACTCAGGTGAGGTAACTACCATCAGCCAGATGATCCTACTAAACTCCAACCAGCAAATAACCAGTGGTATCAGCCCACAAACTGAATCAGAAGTCATTCTTCCATGCCACATTTATAAACTGCAATCTAATTATTTCCACAACATTCCAAGAATTATTCAGAAACATCTTGGTAAAATACACCATTCCTGAAACTGGTATGAATGGAAACCGTCCCAAAAAAGGCAATCTCCAAAATTGTGATAATGTTTCGAGGCATCAGTGTACCAACGTGCAGAAGCCCCAGGACATACTTGAAAATGAGAGAAATCTCAATGTATTCTTCCTGGTAAAATACTTTCTAAATAAATAAATAATTTGGAACAGAATTGACACAGTGATCAATGCCAAGCTGAGACGAGAGAGAGGGGAAGGGGTGCTTTGACCAGATCTTTGCTCTCAGAACGCATTTGACTTACATTTTATATTAAATTCCTCTTAGTATGCTCACAATAATACCCTAAATGCAGTGTAATCCTTGATGGTAACCTTTCAGAATGTCTCCCAGTAGAGTATGGTACATCACAGGGTTGCAGAAGTTACAGGAGCGTCAACATCAAGAAAAATCAAGAAGCATCTAGTGGACTATGGGGGTTTATGGATAAAAACTTTCACACTGCAAAGTGTCTGGAGAGGAAGAAAAAGGCACAATCACTGTTTGTTATGTGTAACGGTGACTGCGCCTTTTTATAAATCCCGATTCTTTGCAATGCGGGAGAGAGAACTTTGGCGGAGGTTCTCCGACACAAATCAGTCGCTGATGCACTGAGCGCCGGCACAACCGGGAAGTAGTTTTCTGGCGGGAGTCTGCTTTTTTCATTGTCGCAAACGCCGATGGAACTAATATATGGCGCTATAGGTGGTTATACATGACCCCTATGTTCATTGCATAGGTGAAGGAAGCACGTCAAGCCTTTTGAAACGTGTCCCATTATTATCCCGAAATTGTTTTGGCCAGGACAAACCTATTTTATATAAGTATAGAAATTAACTGGTAACTTTATTTTTATATATTGTTTTTTTCACAGCTTTTTTCTTTGGCACTATATATATATATATATATATATATATATATATATTGCTTGAGTATCTCTGTGTATTGTAATGCAGTATTTATAGCTTGTCTGCTAAGGGAAGTGCCTTTTGATATCTATTTACTGCATTACATGTTTTTATATCTTTTTTTGGTTTTGGTTTATTTCTAATCAACATATTTTCTATTAATTGATGTTTGCGTGATATGTTTATTCTTTTTGCACATTTAACTTGGATCTATTGGTGTTTTTATTACTAGGCCACGTCAAATGTAAAAAATATTATTGGACCAGTTATTTCCCTTTGGTAACGAAGAAAATTAAGTAATTATGTCTCTATCAGAGTTGATAGCAAACTGCAGAGGGAATAAGAGCACAAACTTCCTGCTCCCCTTTGTAGATCACCAGGGACTGCACTAGAGTTTTGCCTCCCTACTTTCACCTCTAAAAGGTATGTGAAGGAATGGGGACAGGCACTATAGTGGATATTCAGAGGGTGGGAATGGGGCTTAAGATGTCACCCTGCTCCTCTCAATGTCATTACACCTCTGTTGCCATCTTATATTTATTTTCCTTATAAGATTGAGGTTTTATAGAGTAGAGCAGCGATTGTTCCAAGAGGCAGCTTCATTTTTATGCATACGTCTGGATAGAATATTTTTGGACAGCAGACATCTGAAAAGCAGGGGACTCTGAAAGCTCAAGTGACTCATGAATTATTCCTTACATGTAATCAGGTCAGGATAGTTTTTTTTTTCTTCTTCTTTTTTAGCCCAGTTGATTTCAAGAAGGTTTAGCATGACTGACACACTGTTCGGCTACACTGAACAAATTCACAATTTCAAAACAGGTTGAACAAAACACAGTAACCTGCAAAGTACACAGAGTACACTGCATGCAAAGCAAATCTTCATTATAGCTGGAGTGCATATTAATAGTGCATGTGCTAGTGGTTGGATTTAAGATCTTTACAGGAGGATATAAATGTTTTTTGTATATAGCATTCCTTTACGCTGTTCTTGGGCATTAGTTTAAAGTGGGTGGGGTATTTTTAGAAATGGATTAGGATGGGCAAATAGGCAGCGATATGATGATGTAATGAAAACCCTTAATTAGAGATATCCTTAATTGTGTCACCTGCATTCAAGCAAGGTTGTCAGACATACTATTAAGAAATGGATCTGTTGGAAAACTAGGGTATGAACAAATTATAGTGCCTGAAAATATGGCCATGTGTGGTGAAAAAAACAGAGACTTTAAGCATCAAAGACTAAGCCATCCCACATGCTGTATGTCTGTATCTAATGGTAACTAGGTATCAGTCCCTCCAATCTCAAGACAGGAGCTACTTACAGCATGTGCAGCATCTAAAGAAAAGGCACCCTGTGCTTAAACCTGAATGTAATCTCACAACAATTACCTATATAACCTACTTAATTACCGTATTTGCCTGAAAGAATTTAACATTCATTTTAAAAACACCATTTGATGGATCTTTGATGCATTTGGTAGTGTTTCACCTGTACATTGAGCAGTTTTGATTGTTTGCATACCAATGCATGCAGGGAATCCTTGGGATACCCCTTTCAAAGTTTACCACTCCATCTCTTATTTCTTTACATTCAGTTTTGCTTATCCGAGTAGATAAACGATTTCCTCTTGCACTGCCTATGCACTGTAACAGCTTCATTCAGGCTAGTAAATGCCCCATCTCTTTTTCTTGACAGCAGTTACTGGAGAAGTAGGATAGTTGTTTGATGTCAGTGGAAATCACTGTATAGTTGGTAAAATTCCTATCGGTGACATGCTATGCTAGTAAGTGGAAATCAGACATGGGGGACACACGGGGGGGGGGGCTTCCTGATCTTGATAGGAGTTGTGATTCCCCAGTGAGCACCTCCTTAGACTCCCGTCTGTCCCCCTGCTTACTGCTTAGATTCCCCATTGAGCACCTCCTTAGACTCCCATGTCCCCCCTCTGTCCTGTGTGACTTTCACTTACTAGTGTAGCATGTCACCGATAGGAGTTTTACCAATTATACAGTGATTGCTACATTAGTAAGTGACATGCTTCGTGCATGCGCTGTGGTGTTAAAAAGGTCTCGAGAAATATCTTGAGCGAAGTGCGCATGCGCTCCTACTTTACCTGTCAACACAGCTGATCTGAAGGCGGCGTGAAGGGGGCGGGAGGTGGTGTGTGTCCCTCGCGCATGCGCTTTTCTGCCAAAGGTACAGCTGAGTGATCAGCTGTAACTTTTTGCGGATTCGCTCGAGAAATTTGTCAGAACAAATCACTGAAATTCTCCACATGCCTAATGGGCGTCTACATTTATCTCTATGGGTGCACTCTGATTGGCTTCCATGAGACACTGGTGATGCCCATTTGTGTACACAGAGTTTAGAGAGATGCAGTCCCCTGAATAAAGCCTGCAAACAAGTTGCCAAAACAAACAAGAGAAAACCTGGAACAATCCAACACATATTTATATTTAAAGTGTTTTAAAATGCATGTATTTGTCCAGTGTTTTCAGACTAGAGTTGTCCTATAACTGTTGTTTACACTTTCTATTTTTATTAGTGTAATAAACATATGTCACTCTAATTTTTCTTTATTTGCTTTATATTGGATATGTTAGCACTGGATAGACGGTGTTATATAGATATTTATTTCATTGATTTATGCAATTATGTTGCAGACTATAATAATTGCAAACAGAAATCCAAGGTTTTTACATAATTGACTCAAAAAGTAAATTAATTGTTACTTTAAATGGAAGTATCTGAGTTACATAAATATAGGGTAATGGTTGCTTGGTAAAAGAATACAAAACAATTCATTTTGAGAGAAACAAAAAAAAACCCTACTAATTAGTAAGTAGCATTCTGACTAATTAATTAAAAGGTCAGAAGCACAATAGATAATTATTATGTTTATGGCGGCCGTGGGATGATGTTATAGATCATATTAAGGATAGGATAAGTGAACTTAAGAAAGAATGTATGGAAAGGAGGAGCTGCATAGTTTAAAATAAAATGGATTTTATAGTACCTTTTCATAGCGAGTGATGGGAAGAGGAGACCTGTTCCCCTTTTTTTCTTTTTTCCTGTGTTATTTGCTGTTTAGATATTGTTATATAAGTTTAGATTAGTTGTGAAGTTATTTTGTGATTATGTTATCATTTGATATTGTGATTTCATTAACATATTTATTTTTGTGATTGTTTGTTTTGGTGATTTATTTAAAAATAATACAATTATTAATATATAAAAAAATGTAGATCATTTTTCATATGATGAAATAAGCAGTTATGATGGTGGGAATTTTGTCCATTCTTCCTTCTCCATCACCAAAGCCAGCCATCTTTAGGCCTAGAGTTCATTGCTCGACCTTTTACTTAAGCAAATTTAGTCATTTAACATCATTTACTTGATTAGTCTTATTTTTTTCCCGCAGGACACCTGTAGACCAGTGATGCTTAGATCATCCACCCACATCTTCTCTTTTAACTGCTGCACCTCACCCACAGTAAATTTGATCTATGCCCCCTATGGCTCTGTCCAATCTCAGAGCAGCTCTGCCCTTTGTACACAAAAGAGGGGAAGTCTGAATCTTGAAAGCTTGCAATCTAAAGGATATCTATAAACCTTGATCTGTTGAGGTTCGTTGAGAGCTGGTTTTGCAACCATTGTGCTAATTCACTAGCATCCGTCCTGTGAGCGGGGGGTATGATTTAGCACTTTACTGGGGTAATTGTGCATGTGATACACAGCGCTTGCAAGTGCTTGATATAAAGTGTATCATTCATTCACAAATAAGGAGATGACAGGATATGTGTGCTGTTTGTTTGGATTAACCTTATTTTAGTCTTATTGCTGCTTGACGTGTCGCCATTTCACAATTCATTGTTTGGATCTGTAATCAGCTGAGCAAAAACAAAATGTTTATGTTGTGCTTTATTTTTCATTTGTCCTTCTAACAAGTGATAAGTTAGTTGTCCCTAGTGTCGTAGTGTCAGGATAAACCGGCATGTCATTTTGACAGGACATGCTAGTATATCCTTTAGATGGGCAGCTGCCATGCTTCCATGGGAATCAGGTAGCCCGGACTGATCGCTGACTGGCTCTCTCTGCTAGCTCTGAGAGAGACCCACATTTTTGCATGGGATCCGTAGAGGGGACCCTGAGCCGGGTGAGCCCCTGCTCTGATTGGCTGTGCGCATGCTGTGAAACACATCAGAGAGTAAACCTGCGTGTATCTATTAACATGCACGTTGGGTTTACTTAGGAGATGGAGGCCATGTTTATTCAACCCTTTGCCTATGCCTGATGTAAAGAGGGAGGAGATCTAGACTTGGTGTAATCACCATGGAATCCAATACAATGTACCTGATCATATCTTCATTTTCAGAACCTCATTGTACAAACGCTCTTTAAGCACATCACCCATTAATCATTTATTATTGTAATTATATCTTAAGCTGACACATTGTACGAAATGGTGTAAACAGTCACATACTTTTAGCTTCTTCAGTTCAGTGCTCTGTACTAGACATGTGCAAAACTAAAATTTTCGTTTCGTTTTCATCCATTCGGACGAAAATGTTATTTATTTAGTCCAAAACGAATTTCGTTCACTACTGCATTCGTTTCAGACGAAATTCGTTCATTATTTTCGTTTCGTTTTATTCATTCGTACGAATTGACCTATTTTAACCTCTCTTTCGGTTTATAGATTTTTGGTTTATAGACTTTATAGACTTTCGGTTTATGGAATGCATGTAATGCTATTGGTATTCTATAAACTGAAACAGAGTCCCCATTCATACGAATTGACCTATTCGTATGAATGGGAACTCTATTTCAGTTTATAGAAAGCCAATAGCATTACATACATTCCATAAACCGAAAGTCTATAAACCGAAAGTCTATAAACCGAAAGAGATTTGGTTTATGGAATGCATGTAATGCTATTGGTATTCTATAAACCGAAATAGAGTCCCCATTCATACGAATTGACCTATTCGTATGAATGGGAACTCTATTTCAGTTTATAGAAAGCCAATAGCATTACATACATTCATAAACCGAAAGTCTATAAAACGGAAGAGATTCGGTTTATAGCTTTTTGGTTTATGGAATGTATGTAATGCTATTGGCTTTCTATAAACCGAAATAGAGTACCCATTCATACGAATTGACCTATTTCAACTCTGTTTCGGTTTATAGAATACCTATAGCATTACATACATTCCATAAACTGAAAGTCGTCCATTATGTCGGTTTATGGAATGTAAGTAATGCTATTGGCTTTCTATAAACCGAAAGAGAGTCGGTTTATAGAATACCAATAGCATTAAATACATTCCATAAACCGGCATAATGAACAATTTTCGGTTTATGGAATGCATGTAATGCTATGAACGAATGGTTAATAAACGAAAATCATTCGTCCATTCGTGCTATTGGCTTTCTATAAACCGGTTTATAGAATACCAATAGCATTACATGCATTCCATAATCCGAAAGTCGTTCATTATGTCGGTTTATAGAATGCCAATAGCACGAATGGACGAATGATTTTCATTTATTAACCATTTTTTCATTCGGCTTTCGTTAGTTTAGCATTTTCGTTATTCGTTTTTTGGACGAAAATGCTATTTTCGGACGAAAATGCATTCGTCCGAAAACGAATGCACATGTCTACTCTGTACAGTAAACAAGAGCAGAAGGTTTCTTCACTGGAGGGAAGGAAAAAATAATTCAGCACACTGTAAACCCCTTTAGCTACTAAATAAAGTAGCTATTGGATTGTAATTTTTAGCTATTGGTTATTTACTGTGTATTACGTGGCTTGTCAGAGGAGTACTTGATACTACATAAGAAATGCCACCAGATATGGAATGTCTATTATAATTGATAGCATTGGGTCATGCTTCCTTGGAGCTTTACCTTGATGGAAAAAAGGGGCTAAAATACACTTTAACAAAAAGGCACCCTTGTAACTGCATTTGACAAATCTAATTTCATTTAACTGTCTCTAGTAGAGTGAGACAAATCCATCCTAAATAAATTCCTGTGTAGCATTCTGCAGACAGTTGAAAGGTAAACACATTAATCATGTCTCTTCTTAATAAGCAAATACAATTTGTGCAAACTCCATAATACTGAGTATATGGTTTTTTTTTTCTGGTTTGTGACACAATTTCCCAGCATCTGGTTTAGAGGGTTCGGACATATCAATGGGAATTATTATTATTTTTTTTTTTTGTGGCAAGGGTCACAAAGGCGATTGATTGGTCACTATTGTTGAGACCACCGATTGACCAGATTTTAAAAATACCAAAATGTACAGAAAATGATGTAGCTTCAGAATTGCACACTACTTAAAACGTCCTACATTGAAAATGCCAGATGAAGTATTGGACATGTCTAGCTGATTCTTCATTTTTAAAAATTGTATCTTTTATGCTATTTGTGCATTTACATTGCAAGTATCCATGGACTAAGAAATATGTAAATCTGGGGCCCACTTGGATTATAGTAGCATTAAGCTTGAAATATTATTTTAAAGGGACTCTATCACCTCAACATTATTTTGACTGTGCATGTAGGGCATAAAAAATTATGGAAAATGATCTATACGTTGTATTAGCCAAACGCCAAGTAAATGTCTAAATTAGGAGAAAATGTGTTTTAAATGCATCTGTGGAGTCTCCTGTTTATGACATCACCTGTGGCTCGATATGCAAATTATACATTTCCCGTTGAAATGCAGTTCATTTGCATACTGTGCCACGCATGATGTCATTTTTTCCTCCTAATTTAGGCATTTGCTTGCAGTTTTGCTAATACAATGTATAGATCATTTTAAATATTTTTTTATGCTCTACGCGCACAGTAAAACAATATTCAGGTGATACAGTCCCTTTAAGGGTCATTACTAGTAGAAAAAATAATAATTTATTATTCAAGTTAAGGTTGGTTTAACAATTTAAACACACAGTTTGACTGTTCCACCTTCAGTTACAGTATCAATGAGATGTTGACAGACTCATTAACAAGTGGAATTTTATAATTGAAGTTTAGTATGTGGATAAGATAATCACATGCAGAATTTAGCTGAAAGGAAGTATCTAAAAGACAAAGTATAGGAGGCATATTTTTTAGCAAAGCTTTCATTTGAATAGCTTTCAAAAGGGGCAATTCTGCCTACAAGATCCCAAAAAATGTTTATAGATAAGTATAACGCTGTCTGAATGGATTTTAAAGACACAAAAGGGGCAAAATATTCTCAAATTGCCACTTTTTATTTTCACTTTGGTGCTTTTTTTGCAGTGCAGATAAAACAAGAATATCATTGGTGGAGAAATGAACCCGCTTCAACACAGGCGTGGGAGGGCCGTTAAAAAAAATGTTTGGCGACGGAGCCTGCAGGGGAAGGAGAGCGGACGCTTGCATGAAGAGCTCCCGACATAATCGCAAAAATAATCTGTTTTATACATGGCTGTGCCACAAACTGACCGAAAAGCACTTGGATAAATTGACTGCAGATATAGGGAATAAACAAATGAAGAAAGATAAAAGCAAAAGCTCCAGGTATCGGTCAGTTCCTGATGAGGCCTACTAGGCCTGCTGCAACGACACCTACAGCAAAATCTCCGCCATTGTGCAGCGATTCTGAAGACTCCTCCAGCGCATCTGACACACACCCCCCGACCTAAACTGACACCGGGTCCGAAGCTGGATACCAGAGATACACCGGTCATAAAAGGTGACTTACATACCTTGTTCCTGGATCTCCAGGCTATGATCTGTACCGACTTGGTGGCGGTTTGGCACAAAATCATGGCTGTTAAGGCACATGGAAACCGAAATGTCTCAAATAAAAGCCACACAGGCAGAAACCAACGAGCAAACAAGGCAATTGACGCAAAATATATATCATTTGAACTGCCAAGCCAGTATGCTCGACCCGAGGGCACACCAATATAACCTGAGAACCGTAACTGGTTGCGCCATTTGTGCCTGGCCGAAGCTGACAGACAGAGACCCACTGAAAATGGATTTCTTCCGAGTGCGGAAGGCATTAACCGCTCCACGAGAGACACCTAGAGATACCATGGTGAGATTGGGTTCTACTGCAGACAAGGCGGTAATCCTAAACGTGTCTCGTAAATCACCAACGCTACTGCACGAGGGATGGAACCTTCAGATTTATGAGGACTTACCCCCCAGACATCCTAAGATGGAGGAGATTGATGTCACCTTTTACTAGTCACCTCAGAAACTTGGCTGTAAATATCGATGAGGTCTGACCTGCACCATTACTGTCCAAAGAGATGGGAAACAACTATCAAGCGAATCTATGGAGGAAGTGCCGGATTTTCTTGAAGCCATGGGCCTCCCGAGCCCTTTTCCGCAGCGGCCCGCAGGAACTGAAATACGCCGTTAATAATCCCTGAAAATCTCATCCCTATCTGATTTTCACATATTAGGATCCAGGACATTTTTATGACTTTTCTAAGAGTGTTTTGCTCTAGTTTAGCCCAGTTATTCTTCGTTTTAGTTTTGTGTGATCCAGAGTTGACATTGTGGGGCGTCTCGTCCTTGTCCTCTCCCTGGGCACCCCCGTCGTTTATGTATTGAAACGTGCGATAATCCGCCACAATTTAGTGGCCACTTGCCCTCATTTTTGGCTCCACACTCTGTTGGATGCCGGTATACCCATTCTAGGGATACCCTTTTCCGCCTCTATCTTTTCTTCACCTGCTTTACACTTCTCCCCTCCGCTTTTCCCTTTTCACCCTCTTCTTTGTTGCAACTCTTTTTCCTCTTATTTTATATGGTCAGTTCCAAGTCCCTACATATATAATCACTTATTTTCTGAGTATCCAATAGAGGGTTGGAGCTGCCATTGCAATGTGACCAGAATCATATTGTTATTGCATAGTTATGATACAATGTACTTATATTCTTCTTTACTTGAATTAGTAACTTGCCCTACTGCATATTATAATGTTGAAAACGTGAGTTCTTGTTTTTGTGTATTACATACTTATGTGTTATACCTGAACTGTCATAAATCTATTTATATATCTGATGTGAACTCAATAAAAACTTTAACCCCTTGACGACAAAGGACGTGCCAGGCACGTCCTGGGAGAAACTCCCTTAACGATAAAGGACGTGCCTGGCACGTCCTGCAGTGAATGAAGCGGTTTTCGCGATCAACGATCGCGAAAACCGCTTTAACAGTGCTGGTCTATTGCCTCGACATCGAGGCAATAGCCAGCACCGAAATTTCTATTTTGGGACCCCCACGATCGCCCCACGGAGCGATCGTGGGGAGCCATATTGACGGCATGCTGCTCCGTCAATATGGCTAAGCCCTCTGCCGGTCTGAGCTTCGGAAGTGAAAGTAACTTCACTTCCGTCGCTCTGAATATGCTACTTGACTGACCCTAGTGGTAGTTTAGTAGCATTGCAATGGAAAATACCGTATTTGCTCGATTATAAGACGAGGTTTTTTTCAGAAAAAAAAATCTGAAAACTACCCCTCGTCTTATAATCGAGGTCTTCTTATAATCTGACCTCAAATTGAGGTCAGATTATAAGACATGGATCCAGGTCCCCAGCAGAGCTGCAGGGGACCTGGATCCCCCTCTCTAGCAGCAGGGGATGTCTGCGCAACGAGCGCAGACTCCCCTGCTTCCGCCCGGCACGACCGCCGGGGCTTCTTTGAAGAAGCCGGGTACTTCCGCTTTCGTCACAGAAGCCCCGGCGAGCGTGCTGGGCGGCAGCAGGGGAGTCTGCGCTCGTCGCGCAGACATCCTCTGCTGCCCCACTAGCCACCAGGGAAAAGCGGGCAGCTGGGGGTTGTCTGCACGATACGTGCAGACATCCTCCATGCTGCCCGACACGCCAGACTAATATGACGGACAGCTGTCCGTCATAATAGACTGCCGTGTCGGGCAGCATGGAGGATGTCTGCAAGTGTCGTGCAGACATCCCCCGCTGCCCACACTAGCCACCAGGGATCAAGGTAAGGGGAAGGGAGGGAGGGGGGCAGAGAGACAGGGGGAGGGAGGGAGGGGGACAGGGGGGACAGAGAGACAGGGGGAGGGAGGGGGGCAGAGACAGAGTCAAGGGGAGGGAGGGGGTTAAGAGACAGAGACAAGGGGAGGGAAGGGGTTAAGAGACAGAGACAAGGGGAGTGAGGGGGTTAAGAGACAGACAAGGGGAGGGAGGGGGTTAAGAGACAGACAAGGGGAGGGAAGGGGTTAAGAGACAGACAAGGGGAGGGAAGGGGTTAATAGACAGAGACAAGGGGAGTGAGGGGGTTAAGAGACAGACAAGGGGAGGGGGAGAGAGAAAAAATGGGGGCAAGGGAAAGAGAAAGGCATACAAATACATTTTTTGATATCATAATTTTTTATTAAAAAAGCAATTTACATGTGAATATATACAAGTTGAACTTTTTTCCTATAGGGTAGTCTTATATTCAGGCTTTTAGTTTTTTTCCTAATGGAATATCCAAAGTTTGGGGGGTCGTCTTATAATCAGGGTCGTCTTATAATCGAGCAAATACGGTATTTAAAATACATATTTAATTAATTAAAAACTGGTTATTTAGCTATATTAGCCTATAGGGTTAAAATTAAATATTTTTTAGCATAAGGGATAGGGTTAAAATTAAATTAAAGTTAAAAAATATTAATGGATATAATAAGAATTAGAGTTGGGGTTAAATTTAGTGTTAGGGTTAAATTTTGGGTTCGGGTTGGGGTCAAATGATCAATATAGGAAAAAAACAAAAAACACTATTTTTGGTTTTTGCCCCATAACTCGCAAAAAAATACGGAAAAATATGGAAACATGCATATTTTTGAACTCGGGAGAACATTTAGAAACTATTTAGACGGTGTCTTTTTTAATGATTTTATTTGTGTAAATTATATTTTAGGTCAAAGTTAGAAAAAGTGGGTTTTTTTAAATTTTTCATCATATTTTATGATTTTTTTTGTAGTAAATTATTAGATATGATGAACATAATGGTATCTAATGAAAGCCCTTCTTATGACGATAAAAACAACATATAATTTGTGTGGGTACTGTATGTGAGAAAGAAAAAAATTACAGCTAAACACAAACACCCTAGAAATGTCAAAACAGCCATTGTCACCAAGGGAAAGTCAAGGTGAAAATGTCTTGTCACTAAGGGGTTAATTATACTTAAAAAAAAAAAAAAAAAAAAAAAAAAATATCCAGAAGCCACGGCACCTAGACTCCCGACTGCTGGCTCCTAACGTATTTTGATTTCTTTACAAAGAAATCTATGTGTGTACCATGACCCTGGCTCCTACTAGGGTTGCCACCTAGCCGGTATTTTACCGGCAGGCCGGTAAAAAATTGGCATCAGGCCAATGTTAAGTCTATGGAGACAGCACCAAGGCCCATATTTTTCTGAAGGAAAGGTTGCAACCCTAGCTCCTACAAACATGGAGGCTAACTCTTCAATTGGTGTGTTTGGCTCCTAAAGTCTACAAATATTTGTTAACCCACAATGAATTTTATTATATAACCGCAGGGACGTGTTTGTACTTTTGGAAGCTTGCCAACAGTACTTTATGTAATTTCATAGGACTGACAGCTCTGAACCGAGATTGGAAAACGCACAAACTCATAAGCCTATTTTTAATGCATGTTAGTTTTACTGAGAACAGTGTAAAACAATGCTAAATAAATGATTGTGCAAGCTGCTGCAGCCGCATCTATCTAGGCTGCTTCCCTTTGTGTCCGTTTCTGTAGGATAACATCACTTTTACATAAATGATGTGACTCAGCAAGGGGCAGTTTGACCCAGATTTGCTAAGAGAATTTTAGGAGCTGAAGCTTTTAGCTATTGTGAATTTAACTGTTTCTTATGCAGATCAAGGTAGCAAATAGTGTTAGTTCACTAGAAAAGGGGGGGGGGGGGGGTGGGATGCTGTGGCCATGGGTCAAAGGTGATAGCAAGGTGTGACCCTACTGACATATTGCATTATAAATGGGAATTTTTTGTTTGACACTGATTTAAACTGGGTTTAGACTGGATTCTTTTTTTTAAAAAAAATAGAAGTCTATAAAAAAAATAGAAGTCTATAGGGTATACTCAATAAAGAGACTTGAATTTCAAACTTAAGGCCAAAGTAGCCGAGTTGGAAAAAATCGCCCATTCAGCTGCATTGGAGAATTGTTTCCAACTTTGCTAGTTTGGCCTAAAATGTTAAATTCCCATCTCAGTTCCCTGCATTATTCAATGCTTGTTGATCCAAGAATAAATCTGATTGCCATTTGGAATAAAAAAATATCCCCCCCCCCCCCCCCAACTAGAGAGGTTTTTTTTTTTGCCTTCTTCATGATCAACAGTGGTATACAAGGGTCTGAAAGGGTTAAACTTGATGGATGCAAGTCTTTTTCGTTTTTGTAACCTAAAGCTACATGAACTAATATTGTATGACTGCATAATAAACATATGTTTCTGTGGTTAGCAGGCTGTTCTTCACCAAAGGAGCCTTCTGTCTCTTTAATATAAAAACATTGGCTTTCCTCTAACCCACTGAATTAGTGTGTCATATATACTGTCTGTCTTTCAAACTGAGTTATACATTAATTTACTGAACATGGCCCAATGGAATTTGTTAGTGCTATTTAAATGAAGGTGTCTTGTGCTGCATTTCCCATGATGCTTAGCTACTAGTCTATAGCATCACATGATAAAGCTGATTCATGTCGCCTGTTTATAACAAGGTTTTGTTATTTTATTACAGATTATACAGAAAGTTTCAGAGAACATGAATCCAAGACACTGCCAATGACTGATGCAGGAACCTTTTATACGTCTCTGACTTCAGACAAGCATGCAGAGTCTGCGTACTACACCGGCATCCTGACGAAGGGTAACCTAGGCCCGTGTCCAGACGATTCTCAAGAAATACCAATGTTCGAGTCCCGTGGCTTATTTAGTTCAGATTCGGGAATCGAGATGACACCTGCAGAAAGCAGTGACGTGAATAAAACTTTGTCAGATCCTGCGGAAGAGGATAAACTGGATGCGTATAAATACATGGACATAAGCCGATCATCAGACAACAAACCGCAACATACACCGGACAGCAAATCGAGATCGGTTGTTGAAGAGCGCGGGCCTGAAGTCAACACAATGTCTTGGCAAAATGACCGCTACGCCAACAAAACATCCGAAGATCGGTCTTATATGCCGTACATGGAGGAACGAGATGATGACGTGGGATTATATAGTGCCACTAAGTCCAGAGACACTAAGATATCACCAGTCACAATTACTCTGACTGAGACAGAAGCACCGTCAGAAAGTGATTTCTACGGATCCCACCAGAATAAAGCAGAAAAAGGTTTAAAACCAAGTCCTGATATGGTGCCCACTGTAACAGTATCCGAGCCAGAGGATGACAGTCCTGAGTCTCTGACACCTCCTTCAACAGAGACAGGTATATTGCTTGCTTAATAGATTTTGCAATTTAACACAAAGGTTGTCAACGCATAAAGTTGATGATTACCTTTTATCATTTTAATGAAGTTTGTTTGTGAACAGTGTATGTACAATCTTTAAAAGAGTCAATAAAATGCCTCAGCTTCCATAGACCACAAACTGTGTCAGCAGCATTAAAATAAGGGGTCCAAGGGGTACCATCGTCCACTCCCAACAATGTAGGATTGATTGCATTTGGAAACGCTTTATAAAGTAATGTGCCTGCTCTTTGATGTGTCAAACCTCATGTCAGGATAAAAAAAAATGTTTACTTTTAATATATAAAGATGATCTTTGAACTAATCCCCTGTCATTTCTATTGAAGTGGAGGGCACGTTCCCAAATTTTTTTTTAAATCTTTTTTTTTTTAAACTCTTTATGGCTGAGATTTTCTTTCCTTCTGTGGCAACTTTAAAGGGCTTTTTATTTTATTTATCGATGGGCCTATTTCCACAGACCCAACACTCAAAAAGCATTAAAAAAATCGATTATTGCACCTTTTTTTAATATATAGATTTTTAGGTTTGGAAAGACCCTACCCATGCTTCTTAAGTGTAATTTGAGGCAGCGGGTGAAGGAAGGGAACTTTGTAAGATATTTTTAATTTATAATGTTTAAGAACCAAGGGAATTTAGCCCCCCTGGTTCATACTTATTTAGGGTTATTGTAACCCTCTGCTCCATGTTTATTTAGAAGACCTGGGCATATTTATATATGATAACCTGGAATAAATACACTGTTAGTTGGTTTTCTAAGACCTGTGAATATGAGTATTCTTATGGATTTATATATATGTTTAACCAGTCACAGGTTATATATATGTATACCCATTTAAATGGTTGCTCTCAAAACTTGCGATCACAATAATGACCTGACTACACGCATTACCCTACTAGACTGTATCCTGTAAAAATCTACCAATAAACCTTTTGGGGTAATGTAAGGATGAGGACCCGTTGTTTTGGTGGCTCATTTTTCTATTACATTGCTCTATATCCTGATATAATTTAAACGACCTCAGCAACAGCTGACTACTAAAAGATGGCTGCTACTGCGCAACCGATGTGTTAGATATGTACCAGTAAGTGCACGTGTTTATTGCTAGTAACAAGAAGTACTAAGCATTTTGCTATGCCTTTTATGGAGCAGTTATATCTGTGTACCCAATGAGTTGCACACAATTTCATTTTTTTTCTTACTTGTTTAGCTTATATGTTTACTGCAGGTCTGGACAAATCCCAGGAGCTAGGGAGCCATTGTTCATTAAATCCATACTTCTTGCTTCCAGCTTTAATTGTTTTACATAGAACTAGCCTGGCTCCTATGTCCTAAACTCTATAAATATGTTTAAAGCTCTGATGCACTGGCTAACAGAAGAGAATTAGAGGACATACTTTAGAAGAGACCTACATGGTTTTGAAAGCTTGCACTCTAATCCCCTTGCGTTTGCTGAGAATAGTTTCCTCATCCTTACCATACTTACTGCACAGATAATGTGATAACACTTTTACCTAGCTGTTGTAATGCTTTTCAGTTCTGCTGTTTTATATTAAAGGACAAGTGTAGCAAAATATTAAGTTGTGTTTAATTAAAGGATTGCAACAAGCGTCGGCATTTTATATAGAAATGCTTTAATGAAAGAATACAAATAAAGTCCCTTATTAACCCCTTAGTGACAAGACAGGTTGACAGGGACAACCTTTAGAAACTATTTAGACAGGGTATTTTTTTAATTATTGTATTTGTATAAATTATATTTTTGGTCAAAGTTAGAAAAAGTGTTTTTTTTGTTTTCATAATTTGTTTGTAGTAAATTATAAGATATGATGAACATAATGGGATCTAATGAAAGCCCTTCTTATGACGATAAAAACAACATATAATTTGTGTGGGTACAGTATGTGAGAGAGAAGAAAATTACAGTTAAACACAAACACCCCAGAAATGTAAAAACAGCCCTTTTCAAGGTCAAAATGTCTTGTCACTAAGGGGTTAATCTCTCTTCACAATAACAATATTATTGCTCATTGATAAACCACATCTAACTAGTTTTTCAAATGAACTAGTACAGGTCCATTCAAACCTGTTAGTGCTAAGCATTTGGGGGTCTTTGACTAAACATTTTATTGAAATGTGAACTTGAAAAACCAAGCATTCATAGTTTTATTTGAAATTGGACTAATGCCAGCTTTTTCTAGCTGACTTGTTAGTTAGCCCAAGTTTTGGCCATGGTTGTAGTTTGCATCGTCTTAGAAGCTCACCATAGGAGAAGGTCATTACACCAGAGCTGGTAGTAGGTGGTCCCCAATGAACTTGGGGTTGTTTTCCATTATGCCAGCTTTCGCAATCAAGTAGGGCCCAGGTACAGTTTAGTGAATGTCTGAGGTAATAACTAATACATGTTTGGTTCACTTGGGCCAGCTTTCAGTTTGGTGGTGAGCCAATTTCCACCTATATCTAATTAGCGCCAGGATTTCTGGTCCTGGTTGTGTGAGAAGATCTGCGTAGAGTCTTACCAATCTGTGTTAATCAGTGGTTTATTATAATCATTGTCCTCTGAGACTTCCCATTCTGCTTTAATGTGTGTTTTTGTTTTTTTGTTTGCATCCAGATGGATATACAGAACCATCTGTCTCAGAAAGTCAGCCTAAATACAGGATATCTGAAGATGAACTTATCACTGCTATGAAAGCAAAGGAAGAAACAAAAGGCTTTTTATATGAAACAAATGAAGAACAGCAATCTCACAGTGTTTATACAGAAAAGCAGGATTATAAAAGCATGTCTGTAAAACCATCTGTACCATCTCCAGGAGATAATGAGGCCTCAAGTGCGGAATCTGGAGACTCAGAAATAGAGCTAGTATCTGAAGATCACATGGGAGCAGAAGAGGCCATGCAATCCGCCTACATGACCTTTAGCCACATTGGTGGACCACCACCTTCACCTGCTTCACCTTCCATTCAGTACAGTATACTAAGGGAGGAACGGGAAGCTGAACTGGACAGTGAGCTTATTATAGAGTCATGCGATGGTTCATCAGCTTCAGAAGAAAGTCCTAAGAGAGACCAAGATTCTCCCATGATGAAACCAATGATCATGGGCATTATAGAAGAAGAGAATGACTCAAGAGCCGAGAGTTCCGATGCATCAGACTTTCAGACGTGCAGCTCAACAGAGAGGAAACTAAACATGGAGAATTTAGCGGAATCAGCCGCTTATTTAAGAAGCGGTTACACAGCAGAAGTAAGAGCAGACTTGCCCATGGTCAAGAAAGACGAAAGGTTGCAACAGAAAAAAGCTTCAGAGCCAACACTTTACCAAAGCAAATTGTCTGGAAAATCAAGCGCAGAGATTCCCACCTCGGTGCCATTTCTAAGTAAGAGGAAAGGTAATCACAGAATGTTTCTATGGGGGGCTTTCTAAAGCTTGAGTTTTGTTTGTGGCAGGGGTATGTTAAGGGGCCTATGACTATTCTTTGCTGCACTTTTCATAGTGGCCGTTTCATCACTGACAATTTGGGCGCAAAACTATCAGCGCTGATGCGTAACCATAACCGTTGTACTAGCCTTATAAGTAACCCCTAACCCTAATACTAACCCTAATACTAACCCTAATACTAACCCTAATACTAACCCTAATACTAACCCTAATACTAACCCTAATACTAACCCTAATACTAACCCTAATACTAACCCTAATACTAACCCTTATACTAACCCTAATACTAACCCTAATACTAACCCTAATACTAACCCTAATACTAACCCTAATACTAACCCTTATACTAACCCTAATACTAACCCTAATACTAACCCTAATACTAACCCTTATACTAACCCTAATACTAACCCTAATACTAACCCTAATACTAACCCTAATACTAACCCTAATACTAACCCTAATACTAACCCTAATACTAACCCTAATACTAACCCTAATACTAACCCTTATACTAACCCTAATACTAACCCTAATACTAACCCTAATACTAACCCTTATACTAACCCTAATACTAACCCTAATACGAACCCTAATACTAACCCTAATACTAACCCTAATACTAACCCTAATACTAACCCTAATACTAACCCTAATACTAACCCTAATACTAACCCTAAAAGTAACCTTAAGACCAGCTTACTGCGATGAATCTACCGCTGAACTGAACTGTCAGCTGCTGTAATGTCCGCTATGAAACGACCACTCTGAAAGTGCGGTGAAGAACAGTCCCATTTTGTATGTTAAGAGATTAACGTTTGCATGTAACCTGGGTGGAGGTTGGATACATTGCGTTCTTGACCCAAACCCTGAAGGGCTGAAAAGATAGAAATATTTATGGAACCTTCTCTACTGTAAGAATGAAAAATGTTTTTTTGAAAGGAAGGAAGAGAGACATACAGTGGGAAGGGAGAGGAGAGGGACCGACATGGAAAAGGAGAGGAGAGAGACCGACATGGGAAGGGAGAGGAAAGAGACATACAATGGGGGAATAGGAGAGAGATTGACAAGGGATGGGAGAGAAGACAGGCAGGGACACATTAAGAAATGTACTTTTTGCTATCTTGAAAAAGACACAAAATAAACTGCTGGCTTGAGTGTATGTGACTGTCTCTCTGTGTGTGTGTGAGACTCTCGCTGTGTGTGACTGTCTTTCTCTATCTGTGAGACTCTTTGTGTGTGACTGTCTCTCGGTATGTGTGAGACTCTCTCTGTGTGTGACTGTCTCTCTGTGTGTGACTGTCTCTCTGTATGTGTGAGACTCTCTCTGTGTGTGACTATATCTCTGTGTGTGACTGTCTCTCTGTATGTGTGAGAGTCTGTCTGTATGTGTGAGACTCTCTCTGTGTGTGACTATATCTCTGTGTGTGACTGTCTCTCTGTATGTGTGAGAGTCTGTCTGTGTGTGACTATATCTCTGTGTGTGACACTGTCTCTCTGTATATTTGTGTGTGTGTTTGCAAGATTGATGTGCCGTTGTCTGGCTCCAAATTTCTTTAACTGGCTAAAACTAAATGAAGTTTGTCATGCCCGGTTCTACTGACATTTCAGTATCTTATGCAGATTGATTTATTTGTGCGGCTGCAACTGCTGTGTACAAAGCCGGCCTTGCCAGGTGCATTGATGAATAAGTTAGCAGATTTAGAATGCTATTAGATATTACCAATTTTATTATAATTATTTCACCAGCATTTAAATCATTGATGTCCCAGGTGTGGTAAAAGTGGGTGGGGCAATGGGCGGAGCCAAGAGTCGGCAAAACAAGTTTTTTTGCCTAGGGTGGCAAAAATCCTTGCACCAGCCACAAACACAGGCCAATAGTGTTTTGTTTAGGTAAGAAAAAAATGAATCATAAGTTATTAAGTATAATAAATAAATATTATAAGTAAGAACATAAATATATGTTTATTCATGTTCAGTCTGGTGCTATTAGGCGTTTATATTGCTTGAATGATTGAGTGTTTAGCAAAGTAGAGTCTAAAGGTTCTGAAAGACGTACAGGAAGTACAGAACACTGTTGGAAGGCACTTACTAAGCTAATTAACAAGTAAATCATAAACGCTGTATGATTTTATTCTCACCCACAGCAGTATAAAATAACACAATGTGCATGTTTCCTCTAGTTTTGGAAAATCTGTTTTTCGCCATGGTGAATATACATTTTCTGCTGCGTTGTGCATTTTGCTGTTTCAAGCGTTTTTTTCCCCTTCGAAGGGAAGTACCATGTGCAGATTTTATTTGCGGGGTTTTCCTGTAAAAATCAAATATTACATAATGAGCTGGTTATACTGAACGATGGCCACAAAACAAAAACAGATAGTTTGGGAAGTTTACGCATCTTCCAAATATTAATGCATATTAATGTGTTTCCAAAGTACTTTAAAATGCATGTTTTACAGTTTGCATTGCTTAAAATATAAAATACTTACAGCTAGATTAAATTGTGAAATTACAACAGTTTGCAAGAAGCCAGGACTGCTCACACTAGCTGAGTAAAAGTAATTTCCTGGTGCCCGGGATTTGTTGAGCCTTGATATATACATATATATGCCTATTGTTCATTGGCATCAAATATATCAGTCTGTATGCTACAAGATCTGGGGCTCCAGCTAGTACCGTGATTGTATCACTATCTCCCCCATCCTTGCTGCTTTACCTCATTGCATGGGAGGGGGGATTTCTGCTCCAGCCTGGTCCACGTCTGTCAAACAGGCACATACCATCTCCATGCTACTGGTGAGCGGCGGGATATCACGCAACGCCCGGCTTCTCTGACACTATTGCGCGAGGGGGCGGAGCAGGAAGACTGACACATACTTCTCCCTCACACTGCGATGTAAACATATACAAAAAACGATCCTAGGGTGAATGGTAGGGTGGAGATGATCTTTCCGGGCGCCAGGTCTAATTTCCAAGGTGCCATGGAAACCTAGGGGGCCGGGGTCTGTCGAACCCAGCATTACTGTCTAATATACGATGCCATGATGTTATTGTGGTATCCTATATTACAGGGGTGTCCAAGTTTATTCTGCAAAGGGCCACTTCACTAGAAATGTATGCGTGCGTGGGCCGCATTTTTTCATTCATTCGGGGAATAATATATATAATTATATACATGTGTGTATGTATGTATGTATGTATATATATATATATATATAAAATTCACACTAATGTGCAGTGGTCACATTAACTACAAACACACACATGCATACACAGTCACACTTACCCCCCCCCCTTTCCACACAGTCACACTTACCCCACACACACATACACATGTATACATACATACACTTACCCCACACACACATACACATTTATACACACACACTCACATACATACACTTACCCCACACCCACTTAACACGCACTCACATATATACACATTTATACACTCACATACATACACTTACCCCACACACATATACACATTTATACACACTCACATACATACACATTTATACACACACACACATATATACACATTTATACACACACTCACATGCATACACTTACCCCACATACACATTTATACACACACACTAAAATACATACATACACTTACCACACACACACTCACATGCATACATACACTTAACCCCCACACACATACACATTTATACACACACACTCACATACATACATACATACATGCATACATACACTTACCCCAGATACGCATTTATACACACACACTCACATACATACATACACTTACCCCAGATACGCATTTATAAACACACACACACTCACATACATACACTTACCACCCCCCCACCACACACACACACACATACACACACTTACCAAACAATTTTTTTTTAAAAGGACTGTGGAGGCTGTGGGCTCCCCGTTATCTTCATGCTGCCGGTGTGCTTCTTCCCTCCCTCTGACCCTTGCGCATTACCTCACGCGCAGGGTAGACGAGGGGATATACGCATGAGAGAAGCACCGCTCTGTGTAGGGAACTTTGTTCCCTCACACAGCTTCCCGTGCGGTGTGCAGTTTGAGGTGCGGCTACCGGAGCAGAGCTCAGGCGGGCAGCACCTCGATGCCCCGCGGGACGCACGTTGGACGCCCCTGCTATATTAGACAGTTAATTGTGGTGCCCAGTATTTTCTAGATAATCCAGTATATTTAATAAAAACCATCTGTCAACGCTGTTTAATATGCAGTTTTAGTGAGTGTATGATAGTTTGTTTGCTGTGGGGCTCCGTTATGCCATCTGTGACTGATATATGCTAGTAACTATATACTACTGGCGTACCATCTTTTATTGGCAGATTGTATACCGATATTAACTATATTATTCCATAATATGTGTATAAGTGAATCTGGTTATTTCTGCATATATGTGTGCACCATGCGGACTAAAGGTAATCGTGGGCTAGTGCAAAAAAAAAAAAATAATCCAGGGCTGAAAATCAGTGCCTGATATGAGCCTGATTTTGCCAAATACAAGGTATTTTAAAAGGGACAGTCCCCAGGACAGATACAACCGTTTGTACGTTTGAGTGCTGAGTAACCTGTTACAAAAACATCAAATAATTTCATTTTTCTTAAACGCTTATATTTAATTTGCCCGCTTACTAATGATGTGGCCTGCGTCTGCTCTTTTCTGATTGTAACCACGGCCGTCTTTAATAGTGATTGGACCCTGGGCAAGCATTTGCTTGGGCCCCCTGGATCCTGCCCCCTCCCCTGCATGCAATCACTCCATATTGTGCCAGTCAGATACCTGTAATATTGTGCCAGTCAAAGCCCAGTAATATTGTGCCAGTCAGAGCCCAGTAATAGTGTGCCAGTCAGAGCCCAGTAATAGTGTGCCAGTCAGAGCCCAGTAATATTGTGCCAGTCAGAGCCCAGTAATAGTGTGCCAGTCAGAGCCCAGTAATAGTGTGCCAGTCAGAGCCCAGTAATAGTGTGCCAGTCAGAGCCCAGTAATATTGTGCCAGATACCAGGAATATTGTGCCAGTCAGATACCAGGAATATTGCGCCACTCAGTACTTACCGAATGCTTCTGCTCCGTGTCCCCGGCCGGATGTCTCCTCTGTGCAGTCTTCCCTCCTGCACGGAGGAGGGAAACAGTCACAGGATGTGACGTGACGTCACATTCGGCATCAAGCGGATGCGGCTTGCCGGAAAATAAGTTCACAAGCGCAATGCGCTGTGAACATGCGAAGCAGGGGCTGGGGCCGCACGGTACAGCTTCCTTGGGCCCCCCAGGAGTAACTGGGCCCAGGGCAGCTGCCCCGTTTGCCCCGCGTTAAAGACGGCCCTGATTGTAACAAGACCTCAACTACTTTTATGAGACGGATTCTACAAACCGTAACTATAGGAAGGGGTTGTAGAATGGAATGTCTAGACCACTTTTAGATTTTTGCCCCAGAGCTGACTGTAATAATTAACCCCCATGTGTCATCAAAGAGATGCTGCTGATTAAATCGGAGCTTCCTTTTGTTCACTTCAAGATAGGCTGATACTTTTTGCACTGAATACATAGCCAAGTCCTACTCTTTAGAAGGGACAGCCAGTAGGACCCAAGTTCCTCTGCCCCTCTCAAAGTTTCCAGCATTTCGGGGAGCTGGTAATATTTGGTGGTGTGACTGTCTTATAGATACACTCATCAGGGATGCTGGAGGTGTTTATAATTGCAAATTATTTTAGAGATCCCATCGAAGGCCCTGTTTTTTTATAGGAAAGTATCCAAAATTCTTACATAAATATGATTATTAAAATACTAAGACAAAAATACAATACAAGGTCATGAAGTTTTAAAGGGATCTTTGCGCTAGAATAAAGTCGGAATAAAGTGTTGATGTTTTTAAAGTTATACAGCATCACGCTATGTACCGTATTTATCGGCGTATAACATGCACCTCATTTTAAGAAGGAAATTTCAGGAAAAAAACTTACATTTCAAATAAAGAACTTTGAAGCAAAATAAGGGTAGCTCAGAACTTTTTTTTATTAATATTATTAACACTTATAAGGTAAATAACGTAAAATGACAGTAAAAGCAACTGTTTTAACAAAGAAACTTGGATATTATATGTTTTTACAAAAGTTTACTCAGAAATCGCTGCTATCTGGGAAACCAAGAAACTCTCTTCATCTTCACTGCTATCTTCAATATCTTCGAACTGAACACTGCTGCTTTCACTGCTACTGTCTTCATAAATCAGCTCGTCTTCTTCACCATCCAAAGCATTGCTTATGCCACATTTCTTAAAAGATTTGATAATAATATCTTCTTTAACTGCGTCCCACGAAGTCTTTATCCACTGACACACTTTTGAAATGCCAGGTCTTTTCATTCTCCCAGAAACTTGTACTTTCATGTTGGCTTTCATCACACATGTATTTATTCCATTCTTCACGCATGAAGGCTTTGAGGGGCTTGTTAATGGAAACATCCAATGGCTGCAATTGTGATGTAAGTCCTCCTGGAATGACTGCTAATTCTGTTTTGCACATTTGAAATTCTTTCTTTGTTGGTTCTGTAAGATGAGAACTGAATGAGTCCAGTACTAACAAGGATGGCTTCTTTAACAAAGCACCTGGGCGCTTCTCCCACACCTTTCTGATCCAAAGCCTCATGCCTTCTTCGTCCATCCAACCTTTGGGATGAACATGCACCTGTATGCCACTTGGAATCTTCTCCTTAGGAAAAGTTTTCCTTTTAAAAATGACCAATGGTGGCAACTTTTTTCCGTCTGCAGTGACAGCAAGGACCACAGTGTAACGATTTTTTTCATGCCCTGAAGTTTTAATTGTTACTGTCTTGGCGCCTTTTGCTTCAACAGTTTTATTTGAAGGAACATTAAAAGTGAGTGGTACTTCGTCCATGTTGCCGATTTGACTAATTTCAAAATTTTGTCTCTTCCTTTGTTTGATAATAAATTTATGAAAATGTAATATCTTCTCTTCATATTCTTCTGGCCTACGCTGGGCAATCCTGGTTCTTGTTCGCATCCGAAGCTCATGCCTCTTCATAAATCTTTGGCACCTTTGAAATCTTGTATTTGCAACTCTTTGCTGATTTCCACTGCTTGAATGATGATCATTTTTGTTGATAATGCAATGCCCGCTTTTCTATGATTAAGTACAAATTCCTTCACCCGTTCTTCTAATTTGGGCCATACCGCTGCGAAAATTGCATTTTGTTTTTGATAATGTCTTGAGTTTTTCTTACATTTTTCGCCACTCTCGTATTGTGCATTCTGTTGGTGGCTCTCCAAAATGCCTTTCTGCAGCCCTATTTCCATGTTTCTTGGCATATTCCACAACCTTTAACTTGAAACCAGCTGTATATGCTGCACGCTTTTGCTTTGATTCCATTAGGGATACCGTAGTAGGGAAATACCGTAAGTAATGAATGCACGTATGATAGTGCAGAGTTCAACGTCGGAATGTCAGGATGAGTCACACTGCAGTGGTATACTTTTTACCTAAGTTTAAATTAAAAAAGAGTAAGGTAGTAGCAAGGGTGTGTAAATTTACCGGTACTCTTGTTATATCTGTGTGTTGTAGGATGGCTGTGTGTAGTGTGTATTATAGGATGGCTTTGTTAGCATGTGTTTGTATGGTATGGAAAATTAAGGATGGGCTCGGACGTATTCAGATTGAGTCCCCCAGGAAGCCAATCATAGGTAGTGAGGCATTTCCCAAACGTCAGCTTCACATACACACGCTACCTATAATTGATAGGGTGCAGTGTCGGCTTCCTGGCGGGCTCAATGCAAACACGCCCATCGCCTGAAAGGGGGAGTGGGGTAAAAAGACAGGGATGGGGTCCTGTGTGTCTCTTAGCTCTCATCCCCCTGTCAGGTAGTGTTTCTTTACTCCTTTTAATATGCCAGGATATTGCCCCCAAAATGCCATTTTAATATGCCAGGATATTGCCCCCAATATGCCATTTTAATATGCCAGGATATTGCCCCCTAATATGCCATTTAATATGCCAGGATATTTCCCCCGATATGCCAGGATATTGCCCCCAATATGCCCTTTTAATATGCCAGGATATTGCCCCCAATATGCCATTTTAATATGCCAGGATATTGCCCCCAATATGCCATTTAATATGCCAGGATATTGCCCCCAATATGCCATTTTAATATGCCAGGATATTGCCCCCAATATGCCATTTTAATATGCCAGGATATTGCCCCCAATATGCCATTTAATATGCCATGATATTGCCCCCAATATGCCAGGATATTGCCCGTTAGTATGCTCGTTATGCCACCCTCCTCCCCCCCCTTCCCCAGACCCCAGCACTTACCTCGTTCCTGCTCTGTCCCCCGGTGCTCTGAAGCTGCGTGGCTGTGAGGGAAGCGTTGTGAGCTTCCCTCCAGCCGCGCGGAACAATAACGTTTGTTTTAAAAAAACACACTTTATTGACCGCGCGGCTGGAGGGGAGCTCACAACGCTTCCCTCACAGCCACGCACCTTCAGAGCACCGGGGGACAGAGCAGGAACGAGGTAAGTTTTAGATTGTTTTTTTTCCCCAGCCACCGATCAGCGTATAACACGCACCCATCATTTGCTCCCTATTTTCAGGGAGAAAAAGTGCGTGTTATACGCCGATAAATACGGTACGTTTTCTCCTTTCTCATATGTCCACCTGAATCTTGAGGCACACTTCCCGTGTGGCGTGTATCTATGTAGAGTGTAATGTGGAGAAGCTGTCTTTGTTGATGGATTCTATTGGGACTAGAGGCGTCCTAGGAGGGTTTTCCTAAAAAGGAGAGTATTTCTCTACATTCAGCAACATAATAGTTGTTTATAAATTATTAAAACAAGGGTGGTATTTTACCGGCAGGTTGGTAAAAATAATTGGCTTTCGGCCATTGTTAAAGCAACTGTATCACCGAAACAGCCAAATCTGCATGCAGCAGCTGCCTCAGCAGCCATATTTGCAGTCAGGAGCAATCCCAGCTGCCAAATTTGCACTTAGGAGCTGGCCAAGCTGCCAAATTTTCACTTAGGAGTTACACCAGCAGCCATATTTACACACGGGAGCTGCCTCAGCTGCCAGATTTGTACCTAGACCTTTCCCATCGGCAAGATTTGCACCCAGGAGTTGCCCCAGCTGCCAGATCTGCACCCAGGAGATGTCCTAGCAGCCAGTTCTGCACCTATGATCTAGGTGAAAATCTGTCAGCTGAGGCAGCTCCTGAGTTCAAATCTGGCTGCTGGGGCAGCTCCTGAGTACAGATCTGGCTGCTGGGGCAGCTCCTGAGTACAGATCTGGCTGCTGGGACAACTTCTAGGTGCAGATTTGCTTCCATGGGCAGCTCCTGAGTGCAAATTTGGCTCCTAGGGCAGCTCCTTAGTGCAAATGTTGCTGCTGGTCCCACATACCATACAGAAGCTTAGGCTAAACGTTACTAATTTAAGGAGGTAGTGCAATAGGACTCCTGAGTATGTGCCATCCTATAGGACAGTGTTTTCCAGTGCTGTCAGTTCTCAGTGAGATGTGGCTCCCACTTCTTTTGTCTCTGTGAGTTAGCAGGATAGGCCCAGAAGTGGATCCCGGGCTCACTGCACCTATGTCTTTGGTTGCTGTGTTCCTAGTGCAAAGGAGGCTTACCATACATTGGTCTGGACCTGGATTAGTCTGATATGTTAATGATATGTAATGGTGACAGTGAGAAAAAAATGGTTGCTGTCCGTCCTGAGTAGGTACCATCCTATAGGACATGGGCGTCCAAATGGGGCCTGCGTGACTCTTCACCAAAAGCCAGTGAAATGTTCGGGTTCGGGTTCGTGGCACGAACACAATAATGTTCGGTACGAACCTGAACAGTGCGGTTCTGGTTCGCTCAACACTAGTCAGAAGGAATAATCGTACCAGAGAATTTAATATAACACCCTGCAAGAGGAATGGTCCCACTTGGAGCCCACAGCCCCATGAGAAAAAAACACCTGTGTGGTTAGGCAGGTTCTGTGTGTGCAAGTGTGACTGTGTGTGTAAATGTGACTGTGTAAGTGTGACTCTGTGGGTGTGTGTGTGTAGTTGTAGTTAATGTGAAGTGGTTTTTGTTACTGTCATTTTTATTGCTGTGGAGTCTGTGATACACTCACTCACTGTGAAATTATATAACACACAGTTTGAGTATCTCTTATCCAGACATCCGTTATCCAAAATGATCCGTTATCCAAAGTGATCTGTTATCCAAAGTGATCTGTTATCCAAAATGATCCGTTATCCAAAGTGATCTGTTATCCAAAATGATCCGTTATCCAAACCTTTTTTGGGCGGGATTTTTCCACAAGTTGCAAATTCCACACATGGCTGTCAGAATATAAGCACACACCAGTTTATTCCGTCTCCAGACCCCTTAAGCTGTGATATAGCCTTTCCATGCATGCTCAGACTCCCCCACACCCACAAAGGGTAATACAGACCTGACACGCCAATGGCAGGTTCCCAACGATGCCTCACATCACAGCTACATCACAGTAACAGGGATTTATTTGCTCTATACAGTATTTACATTGATATTATTGTATTTCATGAGAGCTGAGACACTTTAATATATCTTATAGGCAAACTTGATCAGTTATCCAAAATACCTCTGGTCCCACGCATTTTGGATAAGGGATACTTAACATGTCTATATATTTGTTTCAATGATTATCTGAATGAATGACAAATGAATGTGGTCCACACACATATATTTCTAGTGAAATGTATTATGTTCATACTGGATACTCAAGGTCAATGCACATACTTATCAGGCTAAATTAATATTATATTCATGGTCTGTGTAAGTACTTATCAAGGTAGGGTTTCCACGTGGACCATGCTGATAATATAAGGTCATTCCTTTGAATGGAAAGGACTCTAACCTTCAGCAAAGTAAATTGTTCTTTTTATTAAAGGCAGGGGGGCCGGGAAATGGTCATGCTAATTTTATCAGAAACATAGGGAAAGAACGGAATTATGAAAAAAGTCAATGTAACCTTCATCGAATGTGTGATTTGGAAATAGCAGTAAAGTGTCTGTTTCTAAAATCAATAAAACTAATTCTGCGCAGCCTTTCAGAGATGTGGCTTAAACAAAACCACTGCCAAGATGTTACCTGAAACACAGAGAAATTGGGTACCAAACCTGATGTATCATGGACACCACAAGGAGCCTCGCCGTAGACAACTCGACCTTCAGAATACCTAGAGAGGACAACGGAGCTTGAAGGAACACTGGCCCTGTGTTCGCAGGGGATAGCTATAGTATAATGCTTTATTGGCTCATTACAGTGAAGAGGAGCTGGGACTACTAATATTCTTACTTAATCAGACACTTTTTACTCTAACATTGTCTATTTTTGTTCATATGGATCACTTTATTGTCAATGACTTAACCCTTTGACTGCCAGAATGGTTAAGGGATATTTGACTATATTTCCCAATTCGGACCTTCTTCCACTATGTCAAATGATTTATTTGTGGGGCAGTGAATAATTAACCAGAATAATAATAAAGGCAGCAACATTTTTCTTTAAAACAAAGGACCCGAGTTGGAAACATTGTCGAAATGCATGTGAATGGCAGAATTTTTCCGCTACTTTGGCCTCAAGTTTGAATTTCCATTCTCATTTCCCTGCAGTTCTCTCTTTATTGAGTAGATCCTCGGATTCTATAAACACATTCACTGGGTGTTTGTTGGTGTGGAACTCTGTGGTGCATCCTGCAAACAAAATGTGGTGAGATCATGAGAAAGAGAGATAGGAAATATTTGTAGGGTACTTTCTTTGTGATAACTAGGGTTGCCACCCAGCAGGCATGCCGGTAAAAAAAATAGGCTTGATGCCAATGTAAAAGGAACATTAAACGTTGTTTAACCTTTGCTTCCTTGAAGGAAGCAAGGATGAACAATATATGTCCCAGCAGAATTAAGAAATCTCGACGTGTATCTTAATAGATACATGTGGGTTTACTAACTGCTGTGTCTCACATGCGAGACACAGCAGTTCCTGGTTGTTTGTCAGCACGTGCACAGCCAATCAGAGCAGGGGCTCCCTCTGATATGGTTAAGGTCCCCCCTGCTGATCTCATGCAAAAATGAGGGTCTGCCTGCTGTCGGTCAGAAGATAAACTGGCGTGTACTATAAAAAGTCCATGCCAGTTCATCCTCATACTAGTGCTTCTATATTAAAAAAAAATATTTAGTGTCCCTTTAAGGCTATGTAGGCACCAGATAGGCAGATAGAAAAGGTGGCAACCCTAGTGATAACTCAGATAGGTGTTGCAACCCAGTAGAGGAGGGATTGACAAATCTCCGGGGCCAGGGCTCCTAAAATCCCTTCTGCTGGCTCCTAATTTTTTGTGATTATTTTACACTGAACGCCATCAAAGTTCCATTTCCCTGGCTCCTAAAAATAACCAGGCTGGCTCATGAATTGATCTGTCTGGCTACTAAAAGCTACATAAATGTGTCAAGCCCTTGCAATAGAGAATATGCGGAGATGTTCAAGTTTAGCTGCATTGTGATGTGTATAAGCTGAAGGACACAGTAAAGCAATAAATAGACTCCCTTAAAGGGATATGATCCCAATCGATAGTCCTCGAGTCTGTCTCCTGCCTCTCTGGTTACTAGTAAGTAGATAGGGCTGCAGAGGCTGCACTGCAGACAGGGATGCAGAGGACACAGTGTGTGCACAAAGATATCATCAGTGGGTTACACTTACAGCTACATTTTGTTGCACTGTGTTATTAAATTGTGTTATTCGTGTGCAACTAGTCCAAATTTTAATTTAGATTTGTTAAAACCTATTTCTCCAGAGTGAAACAAGTGTATATCTGTTTGTGTTTAATAACAGTTATCATGAGGTTGACCAACCTCCCCTCTCAAAGGGGGAGTGGACAATGGCTGGCTATACAAAATATATAGTGTAGGGCTGCATTAACATAGAAACATAGACTGTGTCAGCAGATAAGAGCCATTTGGCCTATCTAATATCCTAATTAACTGATTACTTTCATTAGCCACTGGCCTTTTCATATATCTAGGATAGTAAAATCACAAAAAGTGACAGTGCACTGAGGTGCTATACAAGGTGCAAAGTAGTGAGATATGTATCCGGTATGGCGACCGGGAACTGGGGACTAATAAAAGTACTCAAAAAAAAATTAAAAAAATTGGGCAGACTAGATGGACCGAATGGTTCTTATCTGCCGACACATTCTATGTTTCTATCAAAATATGACAAGCAGATCTGCTGAATAGAACAGTGTATAAACACTGACTCACGTTTCTGGTCATACAGAATAAAGTGCTGTTTTCATATCCTCTTTCTTTGGTCTTATGCCTAGTGTGCTCCAAGCAGATAAGAAGATATTAGGGTATATATAAAACACAATTTTAATAAGAAGCATAAAATATCTTACATTAAAAAACATGAATGTGATCCAGAAGAAAATCTTGCAGGTAATGGAAAGTTCTCAGACCCCAATAAAGCAGTGCCAAACTCAGCTGGCGCCTTTCGCCCTTTAAGTGGGCTTCCTCAGAGCCCACTTAAAGGGCGAAACGCGTCAGCTGAGCGTGGCACTGCTTTCTTGGGATTTTACTGTTACCATATTTGGGCACTAGGGGTAGTTGCCAGACGGTTTGCAGCTTGTGCACAATAGGATAACCGCCAATATACCTTGACACCTTTTGCACATCATATATCTAGCATAGCCTTACGTCACTGCATGCCTTCACTGTGTTAACCCCTACTACTTCCGCTGGAAGGCTATTCCATGCATCCACTACCCTCTCAGTAAAGTAATACTTCCTGATATTATTTTTAAATCGTTGCCCCTCTAATTTAAGACTGTCCTTTTGTTGTGTTCGTTTTTCTTCTTTTAAATATACTCTCTTAAAATGAATGCAGCTCTGTACTGTCCCCTAATTAAAAAATTATATTTTTGGAAAAATAAAAACGCACTGGTAAAATGTTAGGTTTTTTTCAGTGATTGCGATCTTGAAGAGTTCTGATTACTGAGAGTGTGATTAATCGTACTGTAGTCCTATAGGTGGAATATACTTTTCCCTTTTTAGATCATTTTAAAATCACTTTTTTTCTATCGAATCATGCCACCCAGCTGTCCTGCTTTACGTCAAACAGATCCAAATTTCATGACAGAGGTAGAACTTGGTGGCACAGTGGGATTTGGGACTGCAGTCGCGATCTCATTCTCTGGGACATCGGAGAAAGTGTAATGCACATGCGCAGCCGCACTGTCAGATAAAGTGATAGCATCCTACCATGCTACATCCTAGTCCAGATTTGCCAGGGGCAGAAGATAGGAGGTATGCGGAAGTCATGCGGTAGTGGAGACTTACTGGTTGTAAATTCTAGATATAATAAAATGTCTGTATAAACGGCATACGTTATTCTCATAAACTGTAACATTAAATTAAAGTGTGAAAAGAGAAAATAGCTTTTATGTTTATTATAGGAGGAATAAAAAAAACTTGATGTTTCCCCCTTTATTTTTTTTTTAAATTAAGATTTCTGGATATTAATATGTCTACTTTGTATCAAGCGCTTTAACTCTTTAAGGATTTTTATTATTTTGCAATGGAAAATGAAGGCCTCTGATTTATGCAAGTAACTGAACATATTCTGCCCTCTAGTGGTGGAAATTAAGAAAAGCACCCATCATCTTAGCCGAAGCAGAGATAAAAAAATGTGTTTTACTAAATAGAAAGTTTGTTCCTATATCAAGCTTATCCTTCTCCTTGCAGTCAGACAGAGAGATCCAATTCATAACCTATATCTCTCAATGGTTTGAATGCAACTTAGAATTTTAAGATGACTTATTGGTAATTGATTATTGTAACTTATTACCATCATCATTATTATCTTATTTGTATGAAAAGCTTTTAGTTTGGCCAGTAACTTTTGAAAGTACAAAGCATTTAATTTCTGTCCAACAAATTTATAGAAAAAGTGGAGAACACACTGCGCCTATATGTGACGGAAGTGGCAGCAACAAAATCTACTAGTCTTCCACTACTAGTACAAAAAAGACAAACATACAAAATGTGAAAATGTGCGCTACAACCAAAAAAAACTTTACACAGTGATTACCCTTGTATGCGAGATAATCCACTCCGTGTTTTTTTTCCATAGGGAGACACACAAAAAATTGAATCATAATATGTAGTATTTCCAAACAATATTAGTGTATTAAACAAGTGTATATGAGAGAACTCACATATCAATGAGCAGAGTTCTGCTCAGTATAGAGTGCATCAAAGGGCCCCCACGTAGGGTCATAGATCCATCAAAACCTCAGGGAGACTTCCAGCAATATAGGATAAGAGAGCACAAGGAGAGAATCTCTGGATGGGTACATTTGTTACATACAAAACCATATAAAATCTTACATTCAAATAAGCAGAGTCCAGTGGAAAAGTGCAAACAGTGCCAGTCCAAATGGAAAATGTCCCAGTTGTCCAAAAAGATCTCCTCCTCTCGCACACAACGCGTTTCGCCTGGCTTGTAAAGCTTTTTCAAGTGTAGTCTCTCTTATCCGCTTCTCCATATTTATATTTCCCGCTACACGCGACTTCCGAGTATCGCGTGTTATGACGTCTCATGCCCGATGCTTTCACTTTGCGATATGCTTCTACAGACTCAGAAGCGTCTGTAGCAACGGACCTCCCCCTTCCTCCTTGTTCTCCGTGTATGGCTGCGATCGTGATTCTAATGTGTTTCTATTCTTGCAGGTTAATGGGAGAGGACAGTTAAATAAATACATTAGGATTCCATCCATAGGTTTGTGTTACTCTTGGTACTTATTTGCAAGTGATTTGGGCATTTAACAAACCACTTTATTTCTGAACTATTTAAAAGGATATATGAAAAGTAAAAAATTTTAATACTTTAAAGAGGTATATAAAAAAAAATTCAATAAAACCATTAAACATATCTCATCAAAAGTGATAATGAATATCTAAAAAGGAATTAAATAATAAAGCTGAAATATCCAATATCAATTATATAAGGGTGTCATGCTCATACATAATAAGCCCACAAAAAATACACATATATAAGAGAATGTGCCATTACAAAACATGACATTGAACAACTCCTATTCTGTGGATTGCAACATGTCCCATATTGACTTTAAATACCGTATTTATCGCCGTATAACACGCGCCGGCGTATAACACGCACCTCATTTTAAGAAGGAAATTTCAGGAAATAAAACTTAAATTTCAAATAAAGTACTTTGAAGCCCAATATGCCATTTAATATGCCAGGATATTGCCCCCAATATGCCATTTTAATATGCCAGGATATTGCCCCCAATATGCCATTTTAATATGCCAGGATATTGCCCCCAATATGCCATTTAATATGCCATGATATTGCCCCCAATATGCCAGGATATTGCCCCCAATATGCCATTTTAATATGCCAGGATATTGCCCCCAATATGCCATTTTAATATGCCAGGATATTGCCCCCAATATGCCATTTTAATATGCCAGGATATAGCCCCCAATATGCCATTTTATATGCCATGATATTGCCCCCAATATGCCAGGATATTGCCCCCAATATGCCATTTAAAATGCCATGATATTGCCCCCAATATGCCAGGATATTGCCCCCAATATGCCATTTTTAATATGCCAGGATATTTCCCCCAATATGCCAAGATATTGCCCCCAATATGCCATGTAATATGCCAGGATATTGCCCCCAATATGCCAGGATATTGCCCCCAATATGCCAGGATATTTCCCCCAATATGCCATTTTAATATGCCAGGATATTTCCCCCAATATGCCAGGATATTGCCCCCAATATGCCATGTAATATGCCAGGATATTGCCCCTTTGTATGCCACCCTCCTCCCCCCCTTCCCCAGACACCAGTACTTACCTTGTTCCTGCTCCGTCTCCCGGTGCTTTGAAGGTGCGTGGCTGTGAGGGAAGTGTTGTGAGCTTCCCTCCAGCTGCGCGGAACAATAAAGTTTGTTTAAAAAAAAACACACTTTATTGACCGCGCGGCTGGAGGGGAGCTCACAACGCTTCCCTCACAGCCACGCACCTTCAGAGCACCGGGGGACAGCAGGAACGAGGTAAGTTTTAAATTTTTTTCCCCCAGCCACCGATCGGCGTATAACACGCACCCATCATTTGCTCCCTATTTTCAGGGAGAAAAAGTGCGTGTTATACGCCGATAAATACGGTATACAGTTCAACTAAGTGGGTATGAGTGCTCATGTTATATTTTTAAAAATACAATTCAACTAAGTGGGTCTAAGTCCTCATGTTATATTTTTAAAGAAAATTAAAAAGGTCGAATTCTGCATTAGACCATTGGGGTTTTTAGTTCATACACCCACTTCATCTCCAGTTTCCCCAGTTCCTTCCAGGAGTCTCCCCCTCTCCAATGCTTTTTATATTTTGCAATGGATACAAACCTCAGTTCTCTGGGGTCACTGTTATGTTTTAAAAAATGTTTGGGTACACTATGTGTTGCAAGTTTATTTTTAATATTATTACAATGTTCGCCTATTCTTTTTGTAAGTTTTCTAGTGGTTCGCCCCACATATTGTAATCCACAGGAACATTCAAGTAGATAAATGACAGAGCAGGTCTCACAATTCATAAAATCTTTAATCTGATCATCTTTCCCTGTTGTAATTTTGTCTGTGGACATGCATTACAATTGTTACACCTATAAAATCTAGGATTTTGAGTAAAAAAGGTTCTTTTTTCTTTTACCTGACCAAATTTATAGGCTATTCCCTAAAAAAAAATCTATCTTCACTACAGGCTTTTATCCTCAAAGCAGCAGCCATGATGCTAGTGCAGAGAGAGAGACCTTTCCATTCACATGCCACTAACAGATGAGACCTAGTTATGGTTCTCTCTTGTTGGTGGCATCTGAAAATGAAGGTCTCACTGCAGGAGCAGAGAGAGACTGTCAGCCCCTGCTCTGACACATTCAGCGTGCGCCAGCATCAGATGAGCTCTGCTCATGAATAAAGCCCAATGTGTATGTCAATGGTTTGTCTTCCTCCGTGGGGTCTATTTACTAAAAAGTGTAGTTGACTGACAAGGGAACAGCAATAATCAGGCATCAATAACTCAGTGGAAAAAAATGTTGGTGAATATCTTAGCTACTGATTTTTGCAGTTGACTTGTCAGTTTAGCACAGTTCACTTTTTAATGAATAGACCCTGGTGTTTTTGCCTGTAGATCTCTCTGGGTGCTATTCACTAAAAGGTGAGTTGCAGGTGAACTGAACATTTCATCTCATCAATTTAGCTATTCAAAACTAGACATGTGCATTCGTTTTCGGACGAATGCATTTTCGGACGAAAATAGCATTTTCGTCCATTCGTCCGAAAAACGAATAACGAAAATTTTAACTAACAAAATCCGAATGAACGAATGGTTAATAAACGAAAATCATTCGTTCATTCGTCCATTCGTCCATTCGTGCTATTGGCATTCTAAACCGAAATAGAGTCGGTTTACAATACCAATAGCATTGTACTACATTCCATAAACCGACATGAATGACTTTCGGTTTATGGAATGCATGTAATGCTATTAGCTTCCTATAAACCGAAATTGAGTTCCCATTCATACGAATAGGTCAATTGACCTATTCCTATGAATGGGGACTCTTTCGGTTTATAGAAAGCCAATAGCAGCATGTATTCTATAAGCCGAAAGTCTTTAAAACAAACGACGTTCGGTTTATAGAATACATGTAATGCTATTGCTGTTCTATAAGCCGAAAGACATTTGGCTTATAGAACAGCAATAGCATTACATGCATTCTATAAACCGAACGTCGTTCGTTTTAAAGACTTTCGGCTTATAGAATACTATTGGCATTCTATAAACCTAACTAGAGTCCCTCCTCATTCATAGGAATTTCTTATGAATGGGGACTCGACTCTAGTTCGGTTTATAGAAAGCCAATAGTATTCTATAAGCCGAACGTCTTTAAAACGAACGACGTTCGGTTTATAGAATACATGTAATGCTATTGCTAATCTATAAACCGAACGACTTTCGGTTTATAGAATAGCCATAGGATTACATGTATTACATAAGCCGAAAGTCTATAAACCGAAAGTCGTTCGGTTTATAGGCTGTCGGCATTTAACTATACGGAGACAGAGTCTCTATTCATAAAATTATGAATGGAGACTTTGTCTCCGTGTAGTAAAATGCCGAAAGCCTATAAACCGAACGATCGGTTTATAGACTTTCGGCTTATGTAATACATGTAATCCTATGGCTATTCTATAAACCGAAAGTTCGGTTTATAGAATAGCAATAGGAATACATGTATTCCATAAGCCGACAGCCTATAAACCGAACGTTCGGTTTATAGGCTGTGGGCATTTTACTACACGGAGACAAAGTCTCCATTCATAATTTTATGAATGGAGACTCTGTCTCCGTATAGTTAAATGCCGGCTTTTAACTATACGGAGACAAAGTCTCCATTTATAATTTTATGAATGGAGACTCTGTCTCCGTATAGTTAAATGCCCACAGCCTATAAACCGAACGTTCGGTTTATAGGCTATGGGCATTTAACTATACGGAGACAAAGTCTCCATTCATAATTTTATAAATGGAGACTCTGTCTCCGTATAGTTAAATGCTATTGTATTCTATAAACCGACTCTATTTCGGCTTATAGAATGCAATAGTACTACGAATGGACGAATGAACGAATGATTTTCCTTTATTAACCATTCGTTCATTCGGCTTTAGTTAGCTTAGCATTTTCGTTCTTCGTTTTTCGGGCGAATGGACGAAAATGCATTCGTCCGAAAACGAATGCACATGTCTAGTATATATTCACATGTAAATTGCTTTTTTAATAAAAAATTATGATATAAAAAAAATCTTGTTTTTATTTCCTTTTATGTGACAATGCTGCCTCTCTCTTTCCCTTGCCCCCAGATTTGTCGCTCTCCCCCCTTAGTGTTGTCTCTCTCTCACCCTCCCTTTGGCTCCCCCCTCGCTCCCCTTGTGTCTGTCTCTTCCCCCCTTCCCTCCCCTTGTTTCTCTCTGCCCCCCCCCCCCCTTGTTATTCTGTCCCCCCCTCACCTGTTTCTTGCTCCCTGGTGGCTAGTGGGGGCAGCCGGGGGATGTATGCACTATACATAATAGACGGAAGTGTCGGGTAGCATGGAGGTTGTCTGCACGATTCGTGCAGACATCCCCCAGCTGCCCGATTCTCCCTGGTGGCTAGCGAGGCAGCGGAGGATGTCTGCGCGATGAGCGAGACCTCTCCTGCTGCCGCCCGGCATGACCACCGGGACTTCTATGATGAAGGGTACTTCCGGCTTACCACCTTAAGAACACAACAACGGACGCGCGCATTCCCAAACGGCTGGATAGGCGTGCGCATGCGCTGTGTATCACTGTGGTCGATGATCTGGTAAGAAGGGGTGTGAGGGGGGCGGGAGGTGGGTTGCGCAGCTGGCGCATGCGCGGTGGTCACAAAGTTACAGCTGAGTTATCAGCTGTAACTTTATGCGCATGCACAGTGAGCAAATTCTCCTGCGATTGCGCAGGAGAATTTGCTCCAGAAATTTGTCAGAACACCGGCATTTAACTATACGGAGACAGAGTCTCCATTCATAAAATTATAAATGGAGACTTTGTCTCCGTGTAGTAAAATGCCCACAGCCTATAAACCGAACGTTCGGTTTATAGGCTGTCGGCTTATGGAATACATGTATTCCTATTGCTATTCTATAAACCGAACGTTCGGTTTATAGAATAGCCATAGGATTACATGTATTATATAAGCCGAAAGTCTATAAACCGATCGTTCGGTTTATAGGCTTTCGGCATTTTACTACACGGAGACAAAGTCTCCATTCATAATTTTATGAATGGAGACTCTGTCTCTGTATAGTTAAATGCCGACAGCCTATAAACCGAACGACTTTCGGTTTATAGACTTTCGGCTTATGTAATACATGTAATCCTATGGCTATTCTATAAACCGAAAGTCGTTCGGTTTATAGAATAGCAATAGGAATACATGTATTCCATAAGCCGACAGCCTATAAATTGTATACATTTTATGAATGGAGACTCTGTCTCTTATTAGTTAAATGCCGACAGCCTATAAACCGAACGACTTTCGGTTTATAGACTTTCGGCTTATGGAATACATGTAAACCTATGGCTATTCTATAAACCGAAAGTCGTTCGGTTTATAGAATAGCAATAGGATTACATGTATTCCATAAGCCGAAAGTCTATAAACCGAAAGTCGTTCGGTTTATAGACTTTCGGCTTATAGAATACAAGTAATACTATTGCCTTTCTATGAACCGAACGAGAGCCCCATTCATAAGAATTCGGTTCGGTTTATAGAAAGCCAATAGTATTACATTGTATTCTATAAAACGAACGAAAAAAATTAACGAAACGAAAATAATGAACGAATTTCGTCTGAAACGAATGCACTAATGAACGAAATTCGTTTTAGACGAAATAAATAACATTTTCGTCCGAATGGACGAAAACGAAATGAAAATTTTAGTTTTTGCACATGTCTATTCAAAACTAGTGAGTTTGCATAGTGGGGAAGTTCACAAGATTTGTCCCATACACAATGTATAGATAATCTGGTGAGATGAAATATTCACCACCTGCAACTCACCTTTTAGTGAATAACCCCCTCTAGTTACCAGCCAGGCAGTTTCAGAGCATTTAATCCCCTTTAGTTGCCAGCCAGGCAGTTTCAGAGCATTGAATCCTCTCTAGTTACCAGCCAGGCAGTTTCAGAGCATTTTACACCTTTTAATTACCAGCCAGGCAGTTTCAGAGCATTTAATCCCCTCTAGTTACAAGACATGCAGTATCAGAGCATTTAATGCCATCTAGTTACCAGCCAGGCAGTATTAGAGCATGTAACACCTTTTAATTACCAGCCAGGCAGTTTCAGAGCATTGAATTCTCTTTAGTTACCAGACAGACAGTTCAAGAACATTTAACCCCCTCTAGTTACCAGCCAGGCAGTTTAAGAATATTTAACCCCCTCTAGTTACCAACCTGGCAGTTTCAGAGCATTTAATCCCCTTCAGTTACCAGCCAGACAGTTTAAGAACATTTAACCCCCTCTAGTTACTAGCCAGGCAGTTTCAGAGCATTTAACACCTTTTCATTACCAGCCAGGCAGTTTCAGGGCATTTAATCCCCTCTAGTTACCAGCCAGGCAGTTTCAGAGCATTGAATCTCCTTTAGTTACCAGCCAGACAGTTTAAGAACATTTAACCCCCTCTAGTTACCAGCAAGGCAGTTTCAGAGCATTTAATCCCCTATAGTTACCAGCCAAGCAGTTTCAGAGCATTTAATCCCCTCTAGTTACCAGCCAGGCAGTTTCAGAGCTTTTAATCCCCTCTAGTTACCAGACAGGCAGTTTCAGAGCATTTAATCCCCTTTAGTTACCAGCCAGGCAGTTTCAGAGAATTTAATCCCCTCTAGCTGCCAGCCAGGCAGTTTCAGAGCATTTAATCCCCTCTAGTTACCACCCAGGCAGTTTCCAAACATTTAATCCCCTCTTGTTACCAACCAGGCAGTTTCAGAGCATTTAACCGCTTTTAATTACCAGCCAGGCAGTTTCCAAACATTTAACCCCCTCTAGTTACTAGCCACACAGTTTCAGAGCATATAACCCCTTTTAGTTCCTATCTAGCAGTTTCAGAGCTTTTAATCCCCTCTAGTTACCAGTCAGGCAGTTTCAGAGCATTTAATCCCCTCTAGTTACCAGCCAGGCAGCTTCAGGGCATTTAATCCCCTCTAGTTACTAACCAGACATTTTCAGAGGATTTAATCCCTTTATTTTTTTATCTATTACACACAGTCTTTCACTCACACAGACTCAGACATATACAGACACACACACAGTCTCTCACTCACACATACACAGACAGAGACTGTCAGAGAGAGAGTGTGGGTTGTGTTTTCTGTTTTCTAACATGGCGCAGATAGGCAGCCTGGGATAAATATTAAGTCTGCGCTCCAAGACAGAGAATAAAAAGAAGGATGTAAGAAACAATAAGTGACAGAAATACAATGGACACAAGACAGCAGCTGCCAGCTCCAATAGGTTGTTCCCAAACAAAACCGTGAAGAGAGAGCGCAGAGACTTGAAGAACACACTAGCTCTTGTTTTTTATTACAACACTATGGATTTTTAAAGAAAGTTATATTTTTATAGGCAAACCCAGATTCTACATATTCTATCACCCACTATTACAGAATATCTGCCTCTATTAGAAAGTCCTTTTCTTTATCTTTTCACTTTCCAAACTTTTTTACACACATCTTAAGGTTGCAATATATGTTTATGTTGACATAGGAAAAAATTGTAATTTGTTTGTTTAATCTATAGTATATTACCACATAATGCCTAATGTATAAAAATGTAAATGTCTGTTTTATAAAATTAAGTTAACACTGTAAACAATTGCATAAATGTTAGATCAGTGTCTCTAATATGTTATGTTATTATGCTATTATATATATATATATATGTTGTTCTGTAATTACATCCCACACACACACACACACACACACACACACACGTGAATACCATTGAATACAGTTATCACTTTTCACTTTATCTGTATTACAAATGTATTTTGCAATTAATATAGAATATCCTAATTCCTAATTTTTTTCTTAATGGTTTTCTTATGTTTTGAGTCTATGTGTTTGTTTATTTGAAATTTAAACATCTGTAAAGCAATACATTTTTTTTACTACTATTGTAAACTTGTCTGGTATATAGTCTCATATTTTTTGGATCTGTTTGTATTATAATATTATAATTGTATTTTCATAATATTAAAAATACTGCTTCTGTATACACACTCTTCTATATATAGCTGTTGTTTGTCTAGTTCTGAGCACGTTCTCCAATTCTCTTCAAGTCTTTATGCAGGTAGGCAGCCTGATGCAGGCATATGAGAGCTCTCAATCTAGAACTTTGTACTATCATGGATTGAGGCTGCCCGGTACTCAGGACATAAAGTCCCTTTGTGGGTAACACATCACACCAACATAATGGCATTACAAACAGGAAGACATACAATAGCAATTCTTAACACTTCCAAATGAACATTGTACAAAACCCCTTAAGCATAATCCTTCACACAAACATTAAAACAAAGTTCCTGTGTAAGGATGTCATCTGCAGCTATGTCTTGGGGGAGGGAAGACTGGTCTGGACTTATCACTATATACCTCAATGAAACACAACCCCAAAACGGTATCCAAACTCAACAGTCTTCAGGGTCCCTAGTACTTGGGGTTACGTGGCACAATGGTATTGAAGGGGAGGAAGCAGTCCAAACAGATCCCCGTACACCCCTCCACAAAGCAGAACCCCTTGCAAGGCCACGGCCCATAGTCTGTAGGAAGGAGACTAGCCTTTTAGTTCTCTCCAGGACCCCCAGAGGGTTCCGTCACAGGACTGTCCCGGGCATCACGGGAAAAGTGGTCACCCTACATGGTGCCCTGTCACTAACTTGTCACTTCAATTCCGGTAAGCCTGTTTTTTGTAGCTGACTTGTCAATTCAGCTTTAGATAATAAGAGCATAATAATCAATAGACTGCAATGTCACTTTTGTAATTGGTTTATTTTTTGTATATGATAACCATCATGGAATATTTTTATATAGGTCCCTTGTGGCCTTTTCGAAAGAGGAACAAAACCCTAAATATATTTTAATGAGGGAGAAATCAACTTTTGCAAAAGCAAAAACGAATGCGCTTCCATCCCAGTACTACACTATATATCTTTAACTGAGCACTTGATGAAGCCACACCTGGCGAAACGCGTATGACACGCCCCCTCCTCTCCGTAACTCTTGCATTCAGTCTCCAGCTGGGTCAGTGAATAGACGCCTAGAGACTTTGTCCCACAGACGTTTTTGGATATTCATTTACCCACAGCCACTGGGTTCTCCTGCCTGGCTTCCTCGTGCAATATATAAACGTGTTTTGTGAGTCATTATCTGCACTCACATTATATTTAAAGTAAGCCTTTTTTTGTCTTATTAAAATATATTTCTATACTGTACTTCACTATGAGAGCCTTCTTCTTCTTTGCCATCATCCATCTGAATTTGTGAGTCCTCCCAATGGCATTCCATCTGCATATTAAGGAGGATCTATAAAGGCTGGTGTTCCCTACACGTATCCAGGGATCTCCCATATTACCTGCATATAGAGCAGTGAATCTGCTTCAGTTTTGTAAGTACAACTCCCATCACTTCAATCCTTGTTGTTGCTGTTCAACCAGAGAGCACTATTTTGTTTCTGTTTATATGTTTATGAATGCCTCTTGAGATCTGCAATCAAGTCTCTACCTGAATATAAGTATAATATACAATATATCTCAATTGCATTTTTTTTCCTTTTTGATTCACAATTACTCCCCTGTCACAGAATTTGATCTTCACACATTTTTCACATATTATTTTGTATTATTTTGATTTTGTTGCGCTCCTTCTCTTTTTTCTTTTTTATATATCTTTAACTGTCTTGTGTTTGCACTTTTTGTTCTACAGCCATTTGTTCTTTTTTGGGGGTTTGCAGCCCACATCGGAGCAGCATCACGAAAAAGGACATTCATATTGGACATTTATTCACAGTATATTGTGATTTTATATTTATACTACACAGGATTTCTAATGCTATTTCATTTTTTTTTTTTTTCATTTTTCATAGCTTCCACTATTCCTGGTGGCTAGATGAGGCAGCTGGTGGATGTCTGCCTGATGCGTGCATACATCCTCCGATGCTGCCTGACAATTCCGTCTTCTATGACGGACCGCTGGAAGGTCACGTGACCTCCCGGCTTCTGTCACTGAAGTCCGGACGGAAGTGCCGGGTAGCACGTATTGTGCAGACATCCACCAGCTAAATGCAAGCAGGATCCAGGTCCCCTGCAGCTCTGTATTCCAGTCTTATAGTCAGACCTCTATCTGAGGTCTGTTTATAAGTCTGAGCTTGAATGTAAGACAAGGGTCATTTTTCAGAGCATGACGGTAAATGTATAAAATGAAGCCTACCAAACAGGGGAGAGCATGCTACAAATACACTGTGATTGGCAAAACAATGGATACAAAAAACGAAAACGGTCTTTGCTTCTCACGTTAGTAAAGTTGGCAATAAATATATAAACATAATATAAATGAAAGGTTTTGGTTATATGAATTGGCCCAAGCATAACTGGCAGGGCCATCATCAGGGAGTAATGGGCGATACATCTGTCATGGGATCAGTGGACCCCAGCCCTTTAAAAAAAAAAAAAAATGCGGGTAAACGGGGCATCTGCCCAGGGCCCACTCATTCCTGGGGGCCCAAGGCAGCTTCCCCGTGAGCCACTGCTGCCCCGTGTGACTGTCTCACATGGAGACAGTCACAATTGGGTTGAAGCGGGACAGGGAGCTCTCTCCCTGATCCCTCCCCCTAGAGGTGTAGCTAGCACTAGCTGCACCTCTAGGAGGAGGGATCAGGGAGAGAGCTCGCTGTCCCCGGCCAGCTTCTACCCGATCGTGACTGTCTCCATGTGTACAGTCACACGGGCAGCGACGGGCCGACGGTCTTGTGCCTATGCAGATACTGCCAGAAACGTCCTCCTACCTGCATATAAAATTAACTAAGCAGGGAGGAGGACCCGCAGTATAACTTTTTTTTATTTTTTATTAAAGTGTGTGTGTCAGTGTGTGGGTGTGTCACTGTGTGTGTTACTGTCTGTAAGTGAAACAGTGTCTTTAACATGTGACTGATTTCCTAAAATCTAATTGAAAACAAACTGAAACAAACAACCAAAACGAATAACAATCACTTGATGCAATTTTTGTTTAATATTCAACATTTGTAAAAAAAAAAAAAAAAAGGAACAAAAATAATATTTATGAATGGTGAATCGAGATGCATAGATTTTATTAATCTATGTAACTAAATAATTATCTTATGCTTAGTTCAGTATTCATACTATAGCTCTGAATCTGCAGTGCTTGCTTCACTCGGAGCCATGTTGGGAATTCACCCTGTCGCCCAGCAGTGCTGCTGTTGCCATGGAAACGCAGTTTGCTTCTTCTTGCAATCAATAATTCTGCTTTTACTATGATTCTTAGAAGCTAAAAATAGCCAGTCGCCTTCTTTATTCTTCTGGAGATAAATATGCCCCTTGGAAATTAAAAAAAAAAAAAAGGGGGGGGGGGGGGCACACACCAAACACTGCTTAATAAGTACAGCAGTGATTTCTGCAAAAATAAATCAATTAACTTTAAATGGCTGCCAAAAGAATAACAAGAAGTATTACATGGTTCGATAAATGGCAAATATATTTGGCAATATGCTCATAGCATTAACTGCTTTGTTGCAGCAGTGGTGCAGTAAAGTTGGTGGCACAGTAGCCCAACAACGTTTGTATTGATAGAAAGCATGGAAAGGACTATATTAATTATAAAGGGAAACTAGTGGGTTTATTAAAGGGACTGGATCACCTAAACATTGTTTTTGCTGTGACTGTAAGCGAATATAAAATAAATGAAAAGGATCTATATATTGTGTTAGCAAAACTGCGAGCAAATGCCTAAATTATGATAAAAGTGTGTTTTAAATGTGTCTGTGGAGTCTCCTGCTTATGACATCACCTGTGGTGATTCAGTTCATTTACATATCAAGCCACAGTTGATGTCTAATACAGGAGACTCCACAGGCATTAAAATCATTTTTCTCCTAATGTAGGCATTTGTTTTCAAATTTGCTAACACACTATACAGACCATTTTCAATCATTGTTTTTATTTTATATGTTCACAGTCCAAACAATATTTAGGTGATCCAATCTCTTTACTTATAGAGTAAGTACCTCTTTATACTTTTGGGGACATACTAATGAAGAAGGAAAACTGAGGTATTTTTTTAAATTGCGTATGTAATCAATGTAAGACAATGTTAAGTGTATGAAGGCAAGAGCAAGGCCATTATTGTTTTCAAAGAAAAGGTTGTAACCCTAATGGAGCCTCCCCCGTAATCCGAAACTTCTAGGTGAACTGTGACTTTAATTGCTCCATAACTGATATCCTGTTGTAGAGGTTCTTACCGTCTTACCTGTTTACCATCATGCAAGCCATTATGAAGGATAATATGTTTCAGTATTTAGACCAGCTTTGCACAGGTCTGACTTTCTTTGCATGATTTAAACTGCTAGTGTATGCACTATGTATTCTGTAACTTATGACTTGGTTCATGCTTATAACACTATAGACAATCAGTGGGTAATACAGTACAGGTTGAGTATCCCTTATCCGAAATGCTTAGGAACGGTTAATGGATACTTTTGGTTATCGGATCGTTTCAGCAGCACCATCCCTATAAATGTTCTACGTTACCTAAATCCAATGCTACATTGAGTGAAGCTGCCGAAATTACCTGTTCCACGGTGCTCCCAAACTGATTTGCTTGGTCTCCCTCCCAGTACTACATTTCCCATGAGTGCGTGCTTCCAAAGTGGGAGGGTGAAGCCAAGGAGTTTCACAACGGTGCTACAGGAAGATGAGCATCCCTTATTTGAACTTCTCCCTATCCAAAAACATGTTTTTTGGAGGGATTTTGGGTCATTTCGATCTTCGGATAAGGGATATTCATCCTGTACTTTTCTCCACAACCTACAGCCGTGCTCAGCTCCAGGAGTGAGTCCCCAAACCCAACCGTTGAATGGCAAGCAGAATAAGTAAATATAAAAAAATAACTAAATCTGTGTTAAATAGACAAAACGCGTCAGCTGAGTCACACGGACATTGTATTGGCAATCCGTAGATGTTTACTACATGAAATAACACCATTAGATTTGAAGGACAGCACTATTCCTGATTAACTCTTCTTTGGTTCGTTCGTATTCACTCTTTTTGATTGCTGTAGGATTTTGACCTCCTATAGTTAATGATCTTAGCCAGTCAGTTAGTTGTTATTATCTAAAGCACATTGGATCTATCTTCTTTCATGACGCTTCCATTGTTCCTTTTTTATCCTTGATTTTCAGTGTCTACATAAATCCAGGAACTCCATCTCTGCTGAGTAGTGTTTTTTTGCAAAGAACTCCAGGATGAAGCATTACTGTAGGTCTTACAACACTCATATACTGCCAGTACCACAAATCATGTTGGTATGAATGACATCAACAGGCCAGGATAAATCATGAGTAAATCCATCCTCCATGATTCATACTTTGATAATTTCTTTAAAGAGCCATTAAACTTTCCCCCCCACCTTCTAATATATACAAACAGCCCTGGTATGAAGATAAAATGGCATGTACTTTTTTTTAGGATACCTCTGACCGCCAGCCTTCATGTTTAACTGTGAAGAATCCAGGTTGATTCGGTCACTGACTGTCTCTCTCTGCGAGTGCATCAATAGAGAGGAGTCTAACTTGGTCCCTCTTTTGATTTCATGTAAGATTCAGGGTCATTTGACTTTAATCATATCCTCCTCGTGAGCAGCACTTGCAACCAAATCATCACTGCTTCACCTGAGAGACACCAGTGAGGGGATTTTAAACTTTTGCTATAACCCGTTTGTGAGCAGACTTTTTGTCCATGTCTCACCATTTGTGACATGGTTATTATAACTTAACTTAAATATGATGGAACATTTAAAAAAAAAAATCAGAATCTAATATTTGAGTTTAGAAATACCCCATGTTTTTAACTTTTCTGGGGGGTTTTGTGTGCAAATTATAGGGCAATAAGTAAAAGAAGTACATTGCTTTTTACCAATGTTTTTTTCAGCATTAAAAAAAGTGAAATTTTAGCCTTAACAATAACCTGAGCCCTAACCTTAAAGGCAACATCTGAGGGGGGATCTTAGAGGACATGGGCAAGCTGCCCATACTGTATTTAGTCTCTCCTTGCCCCTTGATCGCTGTGGGGCAGGGAGAGACTAAAGCTTTCAAAGCCAGGCACGGACAGCTAAACGCATCCAATAGCTATAATTGGCTGTCACAACAACTGGATGTGACGGAGAGGGCCTCCGCAGAATAGACTGCACTGCCTCAGTCCTGAGGAAGTCAGCCATGTCAGTTTCACTCTGATCACAGTATGCCAGCGGACAAACCAGAAATGGAACTGCTGGACGTGACGGGCACATCCTATTTCATGTGTTGCCAATCGCTTAAAGAACAATTCATGAGCCAGTCTGGTTATTAGCCAAGGCAATGGTACGCCTATAGAGTTCTATATAAAACAATTAAAAAGGTCAGTAGCCAGCAGTAGGGATTTTATGAGACCTGATTCCCTTGCTCCAGAGATTTGTCAAACCTTGTTACACAGTTTGCCAGAAATAGAAGATTTGTGGAGTTAGTTGACAAGAATATAAGTGGTGTGTGAAATACAACCAACAAACAATTAACACTGGTTGCGAGTTTGATCTGTGCCCAAGGAGAAATGACCCAAGATTCTATACAAAATGTCCGCCCCCTGTTAGAACTGTACAAAGCAATGAGTGCTCAATATGGTGCTTTATTTGTATTCTTTCATTAAGGCATCTCTTTACACACCATCTACACTTGATGTAATCTTTCATTTAAACACAAGTTATTTTTTTGCCTACAGCTGTCCTTAAAACAACAAACACTTACAGTTAACATCTGGGTGAATTTCTGGCAAATGAAGATAATGGAATCTGTCCAAAAATTAGGAAATCAAGTAGCCTGAAAAGAATCACAGTCTGTATTTATCTCATGTCACCTTAACCATTGTTATCTGGTGCTAGGGTTGCCACCTTTCCTTCAAAAAAATACCAGCCTTGCTACTGTCTCTATAGACTTAACATTGGCCTGATGCCAATTTTTTACCGGCCTGCCGGTAGAATACCGGCCAGGTGGCAACCCTATCTGGTGCTTAGTGGAAGCCCTCTATTGAGAAGAACCTATGGTTTCCAGTAAACGGTATTATAAGGATTAGACATGACCTTGGGTGTCCGCAGGATTTTTTTCCCTGGTGATGGCAAAATAATTAATTACCCCTTATAATTGCCTACCTTTGGCTTGGGAGAGGGGTTCCTTGGTGGCTTGCAAACGTCATCCATCACTTTACAGGAAAAACATTAAGGTTAGGACAGTGGTGGTTAATGTTTGCCATTCCAGCTGTTGTGAACCCCAGGTCCTATGATGCTCAGCCAGCATTATCCTCAGCATCATGGTAACTTTAGAAACATAGAATGTGTCGGCAGATAAGGACCATCCAGTCTGCCCAATTTTGTAATACTTTTATTAGTGCCCGGTTCCGTATCTTATATCTAGGATAGCCTGGTGCCTATCCCACGCATGCTTAAAACCCTTACTGTGTCTACCTCTACCACTTCCGCTGGAAGGCTATTCCATACATCCACTACCCTCTCAGTAAAGTAATACTTCCTGATATTACTTTTAAATCGTTGCCCCTCTAATTTTAGACTATGTCCTCTAGTTGTGGTAGTTTTTCTTCTTTTAAATATACTCTCTTCCTTTACTGTGTTGATTGCCTTTATGTATTTAAATGTTTCTATCATATCTCCCTCTGTTACATCTTTCCTCCAAGCTATACATGTTAAGATGCTTTAACCTTTCCTGGTAAGTTTTATCCTTCAACTGATGAACCAGTTTAGTAGCCCTTCTCTGAAATAATGGCTGAAAATTTGCATACTGTTGGATAACGTGGTATTCTTTTTTATGATGGTCTCTTGAAGGTGTGCTCTGTATTGATGTGTTCTGTATTGATTTCCACCTAGATACAATCCCATTATGAGCTACCCACACTAATGGTCACCCCATCAACCCAGCCACCCATACTTACCCTGAATTCCCCATTCCTCTCGCTCCTCCTCCCCTAATATTTATGTTTCTATTTCTGTATTATTCAACAAACTTTTATTGACAGATGTTTACCATAAACATATACATTAGTCCATTTAGTACCAATTAAAGCAATGGCACACTAAGACTCATTGCATCCTTCTATAACCCTATGATTTCTGAAATGGGACATGCAGGTTTAGTATTGAGGTGTTAGGGTAAGTATTAGGGTATTAGGTTTAGGGGTTAGTTTTAAGGTTAGTATTAGGGATCAGGGTTAGTGTTATGGTTAGTTTGAGAGATACGGTTGGGGATAGGGGGTACTTTTAGGGTAAGAGGGGATGATTGACAGTCCTGCATACCTCCCAACTGTCCCACTTTCAGGAGTGCCAGCAGTGCCGATACAGACGCACTAAAGGTCTGCGCTCTAACTCCTGCAGAGAACCAGCTCCGAATAGCTGTCCTACACACTATGATTTCACATGAGAGGATGGGCATGGTGTTTGTAGAACTTAACAAGGATGTTATTGGTGAAAATATAGAACATTCCATTATGTTGTTCAAGGCCCATAAAATGGTGGCATTATACTAGGGTATGTCTCCTTAAAGTAGCACTCTTATATGAAAACATACTTCCTATGTGTCCTGGGTTGAGAGGCATGGTGCTGATTTGGGATCTGCACCACCTGCCCCCTCTTTCCGGAGGGACTATATTACAAAAGTATCAGCCTGCATGGGCCAGAGTCTAAAGTTTTGTACAGGCCCACTGAGCCAAACATGCACCCTTTTGGAAGACAACGCACGCAAGCTGAGTTCCTGCACCCAATGTGCTTAATTAAGCCTTTCTTCCCCGCTTTGAGATCACTATGGGACACCAGAGCCGGGCCAGCGATACCCCGAATGCCAGAGACTCGAAGAAAGCACCTAAACTACCACCTGCAGGGGACTTTTTCCAGAGAACTTGGGAGGACCTTTAGGCCTAATAAAGATGGCCGCCGGCTCCTCAAAGGACCTAGACACGCCAGCATCACCAAACTCTATCTCTTGCCCCACTACCTACCTGGATGACTGGCGAGCAACGCTTCGAGCACTGCCAACTGACATAGCTGATATTGTGGAGCAGGCAATGCAGCCACTCCGCCTTGAGTACTCGGAGCTCCGCCAGGATTTTAAAAAGATTGACGAACGAGTCCTCTCATTGGAGGAGAAATCCTCAGGGACTCGACAAGCTGTAGACGCTCTCAACTCATACATACAGCAGCAGGAATAAACCGTCTATACGTTCCAGCAACAAGTCAAAGAGCTGGATAATCAAAGTTGGCACTGTCCCAGACTTACCCCAAGCACCTCCCCCTGCCGGACTTGCTCCGAATCTCCCTGGGGGCAGCTGGTGGATGTCTGCACGATGTATGCAGACATCTTCCAATGCTGCCTGACACACTGTCTTCTAAGACGGACCACCGGAAGGTTATGTGAAACTCACACCGAAACCCTAACTAGACATACATTAATAATTAATAATACACACAAGATAAAAGTAATCATACCAATACTCTGAACTTGTTGCACTGAAAGGGCTTTGAAAATATTAGGCTAAAATAAGACACAGCCCATCAAGTTCAGCCTTTCATTTTGTTGTTTAGTTGTCAGAGTGGCATGGGGAGAGTAGTATATAACCATGAATAAGATAATAATCTCTAATGTTGAATGAAGTGCTAGGACTCCAAGAGCCCAGTACTATCAATTAGACATGTGCAAAACTAAAATTTTCGTTTCGTTTTCGTCCATTCGGACGAAAATGTTATTTTAATTAGTCTAAAACGAATTTCGTTCATTACTGCATTCGTTTCAGATGAAATTCATTCATTATTTTCGTTTCGATTTATTCGTTCGTACGAATCAATTGACCTACACATTCCATAAACCGAAAGACTTTCGGCTTATGGAAAACATGTAATACTATTGGCTTTCTATAAACCAAACTAGAGTCCCCATTCATAAGAAATTCTCTAGTTCGGTTTATAGAATAGCAATAGCATTACATGCATTCCATAAACCGAAAGTCGTTCATTATGTCGGTTTATGGAATGTATGTAATGCTATTGGTATTCTATAAACCAACTCTATTTCGGTTTATAGAATGCCAATAGCACGAATGGACGAATGATTTTCGTTTATTAACCATTCGTTCATTCGGCTTTTGTTAGTTTAGCGTTATTCGTTTTTCGGATTTCGTCCGAAAACGAATGCACATGTCTACTATCAATTCACCTACTATCAATCCTACAGCTCAATGCATAGAGGAAGGGAGGAGATCACATTCACTGACCTCTTGCTTGGGATGTATGTTACATTTTTTTTTTTTTTAAATGATTCAATTATTAAAAAAAATATTCCATTGTATATGTGTCCAGCGAGTCTCCTTTAAGTATTTACATCTATACACAATATCCAAACTCCATTCCTTTTAGTTAGTTTTTTTGATAATGTAGTTTATCTAACTTCTCTATATTACTTTACCCATTCTGCGACGGTATACTAATACAGCTTTCTAAAATGTTGGCCAGTCAAGTGTACTGTCCTTATGAACATAAAAACAACATTGTTTTCATTTCTATGAAATTATTTCTGAAGTATTAGTGTTCCATTTACCCCACGGGCTCTGGGCACATGCCCATATCATACGCCATAGCAGAGCTACACAATCCTTTTTAATAGTGAACCATGCAAAAAAAAAATGGGGATCACAAAAATCTGATCATTAGTCAGATCTGCCCCTTGGGCTTACATGTGGTCATCTGCTCACGACAATAGCTGGGGCACTAGTGATAGAATGCCAGTGTGGCCTGAACCCTCACCTCCTATTGCTCTGTACATCACGTGTCTAGGGGTGCCGATTAGGCAGATCACACCTTCTCCTGTTGGGCCTGTACGATGGAGGAAGGTTCCTATCTGGTGCCCAGATTTCAGTGCACTTGGAGTGTTACATGAGATCCAGATACGCTAACTCACAAAGACATGTGGGAGCAGAAGCCAGAAGAGATGTATGTGTGTAAGTGGGGAGCATATTCCTCATATGTACTCTGGAACTCAACCACGTAGGAGGTGGATGCTCTAGAAAAAAACTTTTTACAGAAGAAGTTACTGAAGAGCAGGGGAGGGGGGAGGCAGAAATTGTGCTTTGGAATTTCAGGTGACGTGCTCCAGTTTCTATCATGCTTAGTCAGCTAAATATTTGGCTAAATATTTGGCTGAGCTTTGTGATAACTGTAGTCCATTGTGCAAAAGTGCAGAAAGAAAAAAAAAAGCTCTATTTCTGTGATGCCTGACTTATCATACAATACAGTTCTCGTGATTCTTTTCCAACCCTGGAACATGTATTTCACAAGCACTTTAGTGCTGACACTTAAATGACTCTCATTGGAGTCACACATATAATAATTAATAAATTAACCCTTACAGAAGCACAAGGAATGGTCGTGTTGGGTGTGGTCAGGCCCGCCATCAGGGAGTGACGGAGGATACTGGCACGGGTCACGCCAGCAAAAAAATAAAAAAATCTCTATTAAGCCGGTCCGCGGCTGTGAGGGAAGCATTCTGCGGAGTTACTCTGGTCGCATTTTTTTTTATTTAGCAAACTTTATTGAAGCAAAATTGGGGGCAAAATCCTGGCACATGGAGGGGCAAAATCCTGGCATATTAATTGGCCAAACCCTGGCATATTAATTGGCAAAATCCTGGCATATTGAGGGGCAAAATCCTGGCATATTAAATGGCATATTGAGGGGAAATATACTGGCATATTAAATGGGAATGCTTTCCTTAATATAGGATATTACTAGAACCTTTTCTTTCCTAGTATAGGAGAGTACCAGAGCCTTTTGTTTACCAGTACAGAAGATTACTAGTATCTTTTCTTCCCAAGTGTAGGACAATATTAGAACCCTTTCTTCTTAACTGATGGAAAGTAGCAGAACCTCTTCCTCATCAATATAGGAGAAACCTGTAACCTTTATTCCCTGGTATTACAGAGAGGTAGAATATTTTCTTTCCAGGTGTAGGACAATATTAGAACCCTTTCTTCCTAAGTGGTGGAAAGCAACAGAACGTCTTCTCCCTCAATATAGGAGAAACCTAGAACCTTTCTTCCCTGGTATCAGAGGGAGGTAGAATCTTCTCTTCCCAGACGTAGAACAATATTAGAACTCTTTGTACCTAAGTGGTGGAAGTAACAGAACCTCTTCTTCCTCAATATAGGAGAACCCCTGGACATTTCTTCCCTGGTATCAGAGAGAGAGGTAGAATCTTTTCTGCCCAGGCGTAGGACAATATTAGAACCCTTTGTTCCTAAGTGGTGGAAGTAACGGAACCTCTTCTTGCTCAATATAGGAGAAACCTAGAACCTTTCTTCCCTGGTATCAGAGGGAGGTAGAATCTTCTCTTCCCAGACGTAGAACAATATTAGAACTCTTTGTACCTAAGTCGTGGAAGTAACAGAACCTCTTCTTCCTCAATATAGGAGAAACCTAGAACCTTTCTTCCCTGGTATCAGAGAGAGGTAGAATCTTTTCTTCCCAGGCGTAGGACAATATTAGAACTCTTTGTTCCTAAGTGGTGAAAGTAACGGAACCTCTTCCTCAATATAGGAGAAACCTAGAACCTTTCTTCTCTGGTATCGGAAAGAGGTAAAATCTTTTCTTTCCAGGTATAGCAAGTAAAAGAATCTCTTCTTCCTCCCGAATATAAGAAAGTACTAGAATCTGTTCTCTCTTAGTACAGGAGAATACCAGATCCTGTTTCTCCCAGTGTATAATAGGTTAAATCGAAAGCTCTAGCATTTTTTGCGTATCATCTACTGAAAACTGTAAATGGCTTGTATTTTACAAGCACCAGTTATTAGACATGGGGTATTGATGGAATAATAGAGCAACCAAAGCAGACTCGTTAATGTAATTAAAAAAAGAGAGAGGATCTTGGCTGTGATGACTGCACAATGATGCAATATCACAACCACAGACCCGTGGATTCATAATTGAGATAAACAGCTTGTAGTCAAATTGGTCTTTATATGATGTAAGCTATTATTTACTCATGGATGTCTGTTGTGAAAGCTAGAGACCGAATGCATTTCAGTTGAAAGGCAACTGTGCATCCTTTTTTCTCATGATACATCCCCAAGGCAATCACATCACCATGCTGATTTGCTGCAGTGAGGACTGCAGCGTCTACAGTCTGCCCTCCCCCTCTCCCTGTTCTGCTTAGAGCATCAGTCTGTAGCCAGTGCATGTCAGCAGCAGTGATACCCTTACCTATTCATGCTTTGGAATGCTGAAACAATAACCCGAGTCCTCCAAAGAAAGCACCAGTGAGTCTACAGCCCATCAAGATGCAGGCCAGTGCCGATTCATCCAGGATGGAATGCTTATGGAGCAACTGGAAATGCCAGGGTATTTCTATATATATATATATACGCTTTATATGGCTACCAGCAACAGGGATGGGTGCATGTCTGGGCAAGATGTATGGTCTTTTTGTGTCGTTCACCTGTGAATTTTTGTTGTTCTTTTACATTATTCTTTAATATTTCTATAGCGTTCTTGCCATGTCAGTGATACAGTATAATACGCCTTTTGTAAGCTTAGAACACGGAGAGTATATCTGCTTTGAGATACCCGTCCTCTTGCATCCGATCTCTTCCTGCTATTTAACGCACAGGGTTATATTTTCCTAAATATAGGGCTTGAAATAGAATACGTGGATAACATAGGAAGAGAGGAACAAAGAACAGGGCTTATAATAAAGGGAACTCCCTTTGAAGCGGACACGCCCATTTTTAAAAGCTGTCTGCTACACAAAGAAAATAACATCTCCAATAGGAATTTTTTATTATTATTGGAACATTAACTCCTTCTCATTTCACAGCTGTAAATCAAAGACAATAATAGACATGACAGGCATGCGATAGAGCTAATTTTATTAGGATATTTTTGTATTCGTGGTCTGTGTGCGATGTAACGCTGCGTATTTGTGGAATTAATTCATTGCTTATTATTCTGGGTGTGGTTGGGGAAGATAGCTCTCTGTCTACACTTCAGCCATGTTGGGGTTTTGTTTGTTTTTTTATTAGCATCCAGTTGTTGTCTGTCTTTTGTTTTGCTAAAAGATCCAGAGCCTAGCTTTGCTTTGGGTTTGGTTGTTCATTTGAAAATTTGTACTTGCATCTGCACGACGGAGAATGAGGTGTGCACGACACTAAGCGAAACTGAAGAAAGGAAATAGATCTTTCATTCAAAGCCTTGAGATGGATCAGCAAGAAATAGGATGTTCAACAGTCACAGAGATTACAAACAGATCTTTACCTGAAAATCTGTATTTTCCTAGATATTTTTGTGGAAACCAGTGAATGGAAGAAAAAAATAGATTGTGTCATTTCTCTGTAGAAAAACAAACAGACAAACAAAGATATACAATCTGTTATATTCTCAATGCTTCTAATAATTGCTTGCTGATTGGTGAAGTCCTTGGTAACCATGGTTACAAAACCCATCCTGATCTCAGTCCTGTAGGTGAAAAATAATAGATTTACCCTTTATTTGCTGAAGGGGCCTAAATACATGCCTGCCAGGCCCTTTTAGCCACCATAATAGTATAAATGCTATGTAGATCATATTTTAACATTCTGTTTATACATTTTGAGCATGTTATGTTTAGAATTAAAACAATAATGTAGCATAATTGTGGTAAACTTCTTTGTTCATATATTATTTCATGTGATGCTAGTTGCCATGTGGCATGCTGCAGGCTTGTGGCAACCGTGTGGTGAATAAGGTTGCCACCTTTTCTTCAAAAAAATACCGGCCATGCCACTACCTCCATGGACTTAACATTGGGGTCAAGCCAATTTTTTACCGGCCTGCCGGTAAAATACTGGCCAGGTGGCAATCCTAGTGGTGAATAGCTCTAAAGTACCACCAGGGTTGCCACCTGGCCGGTATTTTTACTGGCAGGCCGGTAAAAAATTGCCTTGACTCCAATGTTAAGTCTTTTTAGGGAGTACCAGGGCCAGTATTTTTTTTTTTTTTTAAGAAAAGGTGGCAACCCTAAGTACCACAGACTAGATTGGATATGGCAAGTGTTCTTTTAGCAGCAACAAATTCAATACAAATTCAACAGAAACAAAACCGAATCTCATTAGATATTTCTTGGAAATCTCCATAGATGTGGCACAGGCCTCAGAGCAGTCCGCAAAAACAAGTTTAACAAGGCCAATATAGCCAGGCCGGTATGTATCACCCAGGAAGTACAACCGCTGCCAGATGTGAAATGCACTGGTTTATTTTCATTTGCTATTTTTTTTAGCATCGAAAAAAAAAAGTTAGGTTTATTATTTACTATTAAACTGCAGCAACAGAAACAAGGAAAAATAACTGCAGTCTATAAGGTAAATTACAAGCTGTCGCAGAAATCTATAAAATCATGTAGGAAGTAAGTTGTTGCATCATACAAGTTCTTTATTATTTGATGATTACTGAGACAGGGGTTTAACATTTTGCTTTCTATATTGTTGATCAGTAGTCAAGGTTAGTACTACTGGTTGGGTTCCTGTCCCACTCAAAGCAAAGCTCTTCATCCCCATGTACACAAGCAGCCCAATTACTCCTTGGTTTTTAGTCAAATACTCCAGATTTTACTGACTTTTTAAAAAAAAGTGTGTAAGAGCATCACATTAGCCGTACCACATTGACAAGGCCAATAAAGGCCAAAACGTACGTTTGCTGCATTCCCCTCGTGCAGAGGAGGCTTGCCAGGCATTTCAGGTCTGGTCTGCACTTATGGGTGGGACCAGTCTGATATGCTAATGGAGAGGTCTCCTCTGTAATGGTGCAAGCAAGTAAAAAGCAGCGATGCCCCTCCCGAATAGGTTATGTCCTATAAAGTTGTCTATTTTCTCCTAGTTGTTTGTTTTATCTCTGTGTGTAAGAACATTAACCCTTTAAGGACCAGGGATTTTCCTGGGCCAAGGACCAGAGCGTTTTTCAATTTTTAATACGCGGTTTTTGAAACATAAATTTCCTCTCTCTCATTTAATGCATCCATACAAGTTATATGTTGTTTTTTAGAGGACAGTTAGAGCTTTCTTTTGATACCCTATACATAAAAATGATTTACATTTTAGTATTAAAAAATACATATAAAAGAGGAAATTTTTGAGGAAAAAAAAGTTTTTCCCCATTATTTTCCCAATAATAAGCTACATAACTAGTGCAACACTAACCCACTTATCCCCCCTAATTAACTAACTAATAAAAAAGAAAAATATTGATTCCCAAACCCCCCATAACAAAAAAGACAGAAAAAAAACTCTGAAGAGTGCGATGTCAGATCAGTAAAAATCATTCAACAGGCATGCAGGGGTTAAATTTTATTAAATAAATATATTAAAATTACCTTTATTTATTAAAAAAAAACTTTATAATTGTAAAAATAAAAAAATCTGTTAAAAAAAAACTAAATGAGGGCCATAAAGTGAAAGGAAACTGATCACAGTTAAAAACTGTGATCACCAATGAAAGGGTTAATTTTTTTTTTTATTTTTTTTACCTATGTGTATGTAATTAATTTCTTTTTACTTACAGGTCACTCTCTGTGCTTCACTATAAGAATTTGAAGCACAGGGAGTGAATAAGAGGCAAAGTCAGTGTGTGAACACACTGACTTTGCCATCTAATTTGCATGTTATCGCGGTGATTGAGCAACCACCGCGATCACATGCCCGGAAACTGACCGATCGGGTCCAGGAGCTTTGCCTCGGGTGCGAGGCTTAGTCCTGGACCCGTTGCAGACTAGCTGGCGGTGCCCACGGAGCGCACCGCCGGCTAGACTGCATGACGAGTTAACTCGTCATAAGGTCGGGAAGGGGTTAATCTACATAAACCAAACGAAATACTTAATGAGTTGCAAGCATTTCAAATGCCTAGTTATAAAGAGGATGGCATGCACTCACAGCAGGAAAATCAATAGAAATAAGCATACAGTCAGGTCCATAAATATTGGGACATCGACACAATTCTAATCTTTTTGGCTCTATACACCAATACAATGGGTTTGAAATGAAACAAACAAGATGTGCTTTAACTGCAGACTTTCAGCTTTAATTTGAGGGTATTTACATCCAAATCAGGTGAACGGTGTAGGAATTACAACAGTTATCTATTATATATATATATATATATATATATATATATATATAATCATTAAAAGTGATCCTTTGTAAATAGACCATGATTGAAATTACTGAATATTTACCTACAATACAGTAAGGGTGTCAGTTTATAGAGATATCTATGATGGCCAACTTCTCTCCAACAAATTAAAAGAATGTCGGCCATACTATTGCTGGCTTTACATTGGCCTCAAGCCAGTTTTTACCGGCCTTCTGGTAAAATACCAGTTGAGTGGCTAACCTAGTGATCTCAGATACTGGGAGATGCAGACGCAACCAAGCAGCATGAGATCACCATTTAGTGTGTAACGTTAGAACTGGAATCCAAGATGTTTAGTCCCGAATCAGGTGCCCATGTGGTTAATGCTTCATATCTCTGATAAATGGATTGTTGGCAACTCATGTCCGTGGTGTAAAGTCATGGCGGTAACTAGATATTCGGGCCATGAACGTGGTCCGTCGGACCTGGTTACCTCTCTGCTAATGCAGAGCCAACATCACAGGGGACCTAGTTCAAGTCCCCTCTGTTGGTGGCATATGAAAGTGAATGTATCTCGTGGCACTAGCAGTCATACCCACTGAGCTTCTGGAAAAGAGGAACACCAGAGGAGGAAAGAGGGACAGAGGTATTTGGATTCAAAATAGGGACTGTGCCTCGTAAATTGGGACACTTGGGAGGTAGTCTTTATGTAGGATGACCACATTTTATGTCTGCAATACAGAAACACAATATGTCACGGATGAGATTACACACACACAGGCATGTGTATTTATATATATATATATGTATATATATAATCTCTCACATGCTCATTGATTCACATATGCATTCACATACACATATACAATCACACACATAAAATATATATATGTCATGTGTGTGAATATATGTATATATACATATACAGTGGTGTATCTTGGTTTTGTGCTTCTCTAGGCAGACAAAATTCAGTCAACCCCCACACCCCCGTTGCACACAACGACATGCCCCATCACCTCATTACATGCCCACATCACCCACATTGCATACATACTAAATGGCCATCATCCCCATTACATGCCACCATCACCCTCATTACATACCCCCACCATGTCCATTACATGCCCCCATCACCCCGATTAATTGGAAGGAGCTAAAGCTTGCTGAACGGTGGGGGAGGGATCAAAAATGTTTGAAGCACCAGAAATGAGCTTTAACACCCTCTGGCAAAGTGCCGCCCTAGGCGAGTGCCTTGTTTTCCTTAAGGAAGATACACTACTGTACATAAATATGTATTTGGCTGTGCCCCACTATAATGCGGGGCTCAGGATCCAAGAACTCACATCTGGATGTCAGCGTGATGTTGATTTGAGTCCTGAGATATCGCTAAACTTTCACATTAATGGCTTGCGTCATGGGCAGTCCCATTCTGGGATAATCCAGGAGAGATTAACTCTCCTGATTGGCAAGGAGCTGACACCAAACTGTGTGTGTGTGACTGTTTGTGTGACATTGTGTGCATGCGTGTGTGCACAACTCTCCTGATTGGCAAGGAGCTGACACCAAACTGTGTGTGTGTGACTGTTTGTGTGACATTGTGTGCATGCGTGTGCGACATGTGGTCACCCCAGCTGGATTTCAATTATTCAAACTAGAAGGCAGGAAAGTATTTGTGAATGGTAATGTATAGATGAATACAAACAGGAAGAATGGTAATAACATAGGAGGGCGCAGGAGGACATTATAAGGTCTAAGAGGAGTTGGACAAGATGTCAGCACTAAAGTCAAGAAGAGAGAACCTGCTGAAGATTCATAGGAAACTAGATTGTTCCAGGACTTACACATTAGGGGACCCCTTCAATATAGCAGAACTTTATTTTTAAGGTTTAATCTAGTTTAAATAGTAACCTTGATACATACATATTCCTTTGATCACACGTGTCATTGGGACCTGGTGCTTTGCCAATATTGTGTCAGTAATAGGTAGAGATCTAATGGTTTATTGGAAGTTGATCATCTAACGTTTGGTTCCTCCAAATTCCAGAGGTTGTGTGTGTTTATCAGCTGTTCTGGCTTCCCATATTTCTCTGCCATTACGAGAGGGATATACAGTATATGTGCTGCTGTCTATCAGCACCTGGGGAGGCACATCAAGACTTCTAGACTCTAATAGTACTTTTTTTCCCCTTTTTGCTGAAAGTGGTTTTTATTTGCCTTCTTGGATCAACAGCGGTACACACAGAATAAGAAAAGGGGTGAACTTGAAGGACGCAAATCTTTTTCCAATCTAAACTACTTTGTAACTGATATCACTGTGCGTGATATCGCTATTATTTATTTATTTTTTTTACGTTTTTTTGAGTCCTGAAGAAATATAGCATGACAAAAAAATCAACAGTTATATACAAGATATCAAATGGGATGTCGTCAAACGATGAGTCAGGCTTTAAAGGTCACAACAGGCATCAAACCTGGTTTAGAGAGGATAAAGGCTATAGTTGGCAGGGCATTAAGTGTGGAAGAATATTAGGGTTAGGATTATTGAAGCATTATGGTTAGTGAGACCCTCCAAATACTAATGTGGACCTTATATGCTTCGTTAGGTTGACGTGATCTAATGTCTAAACAACAATAACCATAATCTAATGCCTAAACAACAATAACCATGATATAATGTCTAATAACCATAATCTAATGTCTAAACAGCAATAACTATAATCTAATGCCTAAACAACAATAACCATGATCTAATGTCAAAAGAACAGTAACCATAATCTAATGCCTAAACAACAATAACCATGATATAATGTCTAAACAACAATAACCATAATCTAATGTCTAAACGGCAATAACCATAATCTAATGCCTAAACAACAATAACCATGATCTAATGTCAAAAGAACAATAACCATGATCTAATGTCAAAACAACAATAACCATGATATGATATCTAAACAACAATAACCATGATCTAATGTCAAAAGAACAATAACCATGATCTAATGTCAAAACAACAATAACCATGATATGATATCTAAACAACAATAACCATGATCTAATGGCAAAAGAACATTAACCATGATCTAAAGTCTAAACAATCATAACCATGATCTAATGTCAAAAGAACAATAACCATGATCTAATGTCAAAACAACAATAACCATGATCTAATCTCAAAAGAACAATAACCATGATCTAATGTCAAAACAACAATAACCATGATATGATATCTAAACCAGGGCTCGACAAACCCCGGGCGCCAGGTCGCCATGGCGACCTGGAAATGGAGCCTGGCGCCCGGGTGCCGTTGCCCTAATGATCCCCTTGCCGCTGCCATCCGTCTTTTGCAGTGCGAGGGGACAGACAGCAAGCTCCGCCCCCTCGCGCAACACGTGTGTTAGTGTTCAGCCGAAAGAGCCATGAGGATCGGCTGCGGCACGAATGTTCCCCCTCCCCAGCAATGAGGTAAGGCAGCAGGGAGGGGAAACATTCGTGCCGCAGCCGATCTTCATGGCTCTTTCGGCTAAGTGCTGGGTTGTCAACCCAGCACTCAGAAGTTAAGAAGGGAAAAAAAAAAACTTGTGTATGTTTGAGTTATATATGTGAAGTGGGGGGGAGGGATGTATATGTGAAGGGGGGGTATATATGTGAAGTGTGGGGGGGAGGTGTATATGTGAAGGGGAGGTATATATGTGTGAAGTGGGGGGGAGGGATGTATATGTGAAGGGGGGGGTATATATGTGAAGTGTGGGGGGGAGGTGTATATGTGAAGGGGAGGTATATATGTGTGAAGTGTGGGGGCAGGTGTATATGTGAAGGGGGGAGGGATGTATATGTGAAGGGGGGGTATATATGTGAGGTGTGGGGGGGTATATATGTGAAGTGTGGGGGGAGGTGTATATGTGAAGGGGGGGTATATATGTGTGAAGTGTGGGGGGAGGTGTATATGTGAAGGGGGGGGTATATATGTGAAGTGTGGGGGGAGGTGTATATGTGAAGTGTGTGTGTGTATATGTGAAGTGGGTTGGTGTGTGGGGTTTGTATATGTGATGTGGGTTGGTGTGTGTGGGCTGTATATGTGACATGGGTTGGTGTGTGTGGGGTGTATATGTGACGTGGGTTGGTGTGTGTGGGGTGTATATGTGACGTGGGTTGGTGTGTGTGTTTATGAATTGCGTGTATGTTTGCGTGATTGTCTGGCTCCTAAAAATTTTTGCTGGCTCCTAGAATAAAATAAATTTGTCAAGCCCTGATCTAAACAACAATAACCATGATCTAATGGCAAAAGAACATTAACCATGATCTAAAGTCTAAACAATCATAACCATGATCTAATGTCAAAAGAACATTAACCATGATCTAAAGTCTAAACAATCATAACCATGATCTAATGTCAAAACAACAATAACCATGATCTAAAGTCTAAACAATCATAACCATGATATGATATCTAAACAACAATAACCATGATCTAATATCAAAAGAACATTAACCATGATCTAAAGTCTAAACAATCATAACCATGATCTAATGTCAAAACAACAATAACCATGATCTAATGTCAAAACAATCATAACAATGATCTAATATTAAAAGAACAATAACCATGATATAATATCTAAACAACAATAACCATGATCTAATGTCTAAACAATCATAACAATGATCTTATATTAAAAGAACAATAACCATGATATAATATCTAAACAACAATAACCATGATATAATGTCAAAACAACAATACCCATGATCTAAAGTCTAAACAATCATAACAATGATCTAATATTAAAAGAACAATAACCATGATATAATATCTAAACTACAATAACCATGATCTAATGTCAAAACAACAATAACCATGATCTAAAGTCTAAACAATCATAACAATGATCTAATATTAAAAGAACAATAACCATGATATAATATCTAAACAACAATAACCATGATCTAATGTCTAAACAATCATAACAATGATCTAATATTAAAAGAACAATAACCATGATATAATATCTAAACAACAATAACCATGATCTAATGTCTAAACAATCATAACAATGATCTAATATTAAAAGAACAATAACCATGATATAATATCTAAACAACAATAACCATGATCTAATGTCAAAACAACAATAACCATGATCTAAAGTCTAAACAATCATAACAATGATCTAATATTAAAAGAACAATAACCATGATATAATATCTAAACAACAATAACCATGATCTAATGTCTAAACAATCATAACAATGATCTAATATTAAAAGAACAATAACCATGATCTAATGTCAAAACAACAATAACCATGATCTAAAGTCTAAACAATCATAACAATGATCTAATATTAAAAGAACAATAACCATGATATAATATCTAAACAACAATAACCATGATCTAATGTCAAAACAACAATAACCATGATCTAAAGTCTAAACAATCATAACAATGATCTAATATTAAAAGAACAATAACCATGATATAATATCTAAACAACAATAACCATGATCTAATGTCAAAAGAACAATAACCATAATCTAATGTCAAAAGAACAATAACCATGATCTAATGTCAAAAGAACAATAACCATAATCTAATGTCAAAAGAACAATAACCATGATCTAATGTCAAAACAACAATAACCATGATCTAAAGTCTAAACAATCATAACAATGATCTAATATTAAAAGAACAATAACCATGATATAATATCTAAACAACAATAACCATGATCTAATGTCAAAACAACAATAACCATGATCTAAAGTCTAAACAATCATAACAATGATCTAATATTAAAAGAACAATAACCATGATATAATATCTAAACAACAATAACCATGATCTAATGTCAAAAGAACAATAACCATAATCTAATGTCAAAAGAACAATAACCATGATCTAATGTCAAAAGAACAATAACCATAATCTAATGTCAAAAGAACAATAACCATGATCTAATGTCAAAACAACAATAACCATTATCTAAAGTCTAAACAATCTTAACCATGCAACATTTTGACATAAAATTCCATGAAACTGTGACATTTTGTCCAATGTGTTATCAATAGCATCTTAAAATAAATATGGTATTTCAAGTAATAAAGTGTGTTTAAGTTAAAAAAAGTGTTGTCAGGTTGGAATGAAAGAGGATGTCATGTAGTATAATTAAGTCTAGGTTTCTTTATTCGATACAGAACCTGTTCTTACACATTTGAGGTAGAACCTCACTTACAGAATGGGATTAGGGTTTTTGGGTTAAGAAAACCAAAAGAACATCTAATAAATGAACGTTTTTGTTAGAATGCCTCACACAAGGTGGAAAATAGAGCACAGTGGGACATCCAGTGCCAAAGAACATAACAATCCTCCAAAGTATTGTACAGTATTATAGAATGGAAGAGTTATACAGGTTAAAAGGCCCATGGAGAGCCTGACACAAAGGAAATAAATGACAAGGGGCAGGCTGTCAGCGTGATCCAAATAAAGCTACAATTAGGAGCAAGAACTCACCCACCCTATATTCATGAAATTACATTTTCTGGGGAGCGGTTTTTCTATTTGACAGTTGGAAATATATCAATTATTTAAAATGTGTCCTCGTATTTAAATTGCCCCCTTCACATGGTGAAGAAGGAAAACTTCTGGGACTCAGTTGGACACTAGTTATTTCTTTAAATGATTCATCATTTCTAAAACAAGTAATCTCTTTAAAGGACAACTAAACTAAACTAGCAGGGGCTGGGGACTGAATGAAATAAAGTAAAAAGTAAGACACCCCCCCCCCCCCCCCCAAAAAAAAAAAATAAGGTCACCTTTAAAGACCAAGTTGTCATATTTCACATTCGGATCAAAGGCCAAGTTTCTCCTGTGAACAATATTCAGAAAGAGCCAAACGTAAACTCCTTTAATGCAGATATCATGGGGTGATTGTGTCAATGATCAGTGACATAATTGCATTGGGGGTGTGACCTATTGTGGAAGGAGGTCACGTGATATGGCATGGTTTGATGGGATTCTGGGTGATTCTGTAAAATCATGATTCCGCCTTCTCTGTGCAGAAACCTTATGAGGAGGGGCTTAATATACCCATTTAAGCTTTTTATGTCATCAATAGCTGGAACATGTTTATTCTAGAAAGATGCTTGGGAAAGGACTCCAAAAACTAGGACTGTCTGGGAAAACCTGGGACACATGGCAACTATGCAGTGAACAGACATCATTAATATGTTTATCACAAAGACCAGTAAATGTTCATAAAGAGCAACTTTAAAAAAATAAATGGTCACCGTTTAGATATTCCTTACTTGTGTAAAGTCAGGGTTGTTGGTGGTTGTCTTTACTAGTCAGCAGGCTATTTAATATGCAAGCCGGAAACGAGTGGTGACTGGCCTCCTAATGGTTAATTGGCAGGATTTATCAGTGGTATTGAAATTCTTTGTATTGTCTCTCCCCCCAGCTATTGACTTGTTATACTGGCGTGACATCAAGCAGACCGGCATTGTGTTCGGAAGTGTCCTTCTCATGCTCTTCTCACTGACTCAGTTCAGTGTGGTCAGCGTCATCGCCTACCTAGCGCTCGCCGCTCTCTCAGCCACAATCAGCTTCAGGATCTACAAGTCCGTCTTACAGGCCGTGCAGAAGACCGACGAGGGTCATCCATTCAAGTGAGTGGATCAAACTGACAACCATACATACTTTGTCAATGTATACTCTAAGCCAGTGATGGCAGATGTTTTTTTTCTGTTCCAAATCCCTCTATCCCTCTTTCCCACAACTGTGTTCCTATATTAAGGCTTTCGGAAGTTAGATATCTAAGAGTGAATCAAAGTGCTCAACAGCACAAACTCTCACCATATAAAATACAGTAGATGTTTTTATATATTCATTTTTGTAAATAAAAGGTATTATTCTTAATCTAAATGCCTTACCAAATTCATAAATCGCTCTTGATTGCCAGAAAGTCACATAAGATGCCATACCCACAGATACACCATCAGCCTCTCCTCCCAAAAACAAACGTGTCCCTCTCTGGCTATTTGGAATATAGAGAGTTGTGCATTACAGGGCTGGAATAGAAAAGTGCAACTAATCAGTGCTTATATTAAGACTTTCCGTAAGTCCTTTTAATCATTTTTTATTCTCTACAGTCACCGTAGAACATACAGTTTAGGTGATACAGTCCTTTTAAGAGCACAGTTGCACACCTCCGCTACTGGTATTCATTATGCTCCTGACTCATTCATTATGCTCTCATTGACTTTGCTTTTCAAGCATTATATATATATATATATATGTGTGTGTGTGTGTGTGTGTGTGTGTGTGTGTGTGTGTGTGTGTGTGGGGTTTATAAGATCAAAGGGTTGTATGAGACAGACTTTATGACAAACCTGTTCAGAAATAACAAACATTAACACAATAACATGAGAAACATTTGGAACCACAAATACCCTCTATGTACTTTTTTGTTTAATACTTTCTAACACGTTCAATGCCAATAATAAAAGAACATTTCTTGCATCTTTGCAGAAGCTACTTGGATTTGGAAATCTCTCTTTCCCAGGAGCAGATCCAGAAGTACACAGACTGCCTTCAGGTCTACACAAACAGCATTGTCAAAGAGTTGAGAAGACTTTTCTTGGTACAGGATCTGGTGGATTCCTTAAAGGTATGTATGCTAGAAGATACCACTGCTTTTCAATAAATTGTTTTGTCATCCAAAGTGGAGCATCAATAGATATGATCTTGCTGGGGTGTATCAGTCAGCTCACATGCTATGGGTCAGCCACTGACGCATTATGCATACACAACTCTGAGGCAGAGCCGAGAGTAAACCCATGTATATTTCTAAAGATACACATCAAGTTTACTTTTGAGAAGGAAAACTAGAAATGTAACCATTGATCACTCTAAGGATAATGATTAAAATTATTTATACAGTGTCTGTGAAAAATGCGTTTTAAATGTGTGGAGTCTACTGTTTATGGTATCAGCTGTGGCTTGATATGCAAATTACACCTTTCCCATTGAAAATCAGTTCATCTGCATATTAAGCCATAAGTGATGTCATAAACAGGAGACACCACAGGCTCTAAGGAAGCAAGGGTTAAAAAAAAAAAAAAAGATTTGTTTTCCTTACATTTGAAATCATCTTTCTATAATGTCTTTGTTTTCTGGGATTGTCTTTTGAATTGTAGATCACAGAAATACCATTACAATACAAAATGAAAATGGGAGGGATGGTACTCAAAATATAAATTAAATGCCAAGTTCCCATTCATACAATGCTATATTGGTGCTTACAAGATAATGTGAATGCAAAATAATAGATTTTTTTTTTTTAAACGGATTTGTTCCTGGTTTTTCTTACCACCGCTTTTTTTGTTGTGTCTTTGGAGAGAGGGCAGAATGTATAATAAAATATATTCTATCAGTACCAACAATACGAAGAGGTATTCACTAACTAGTGAACTGTGGTGAATTAATATTAATTTTTTTCTTATTATTTTTCCAGCTTTGTTCTTCTCTTGTTAGTTCACCATACTTTATACCATACTTGTTGGGGTTTTTTTAATAAACCCCAAAGTGTTCCTATAATTACTCCCCAAAAATGTATTTTAAAATATGTGGAATAGGGCCTAGGTGTCCAACTGCGGCCCTCCAGCTTTTTCTGTACTACAACTACCATAATTCTCTGGCATTCTAAAAAGATTGTGAAGGATTATGGGATTTGTAGTTCAGAAGCAGCTGGAGAGCATTGCTAAGATGGGTATGTAAGATAACCAGGCCATAATGGTTATTGCGTTACAATCAAGGAGGTTCTGGCAACATAAAATTCAGATTGTTCTTTTAAATGAAGTTTTCTTTTAATATATCATCATTGAAGAGAGAGTTGTATGCCAATTAACTTATACACCATGGGGGTTGTGTATAAACATGGAGCACATGCAGATCGCGCCAAATACTGGTGCAATTGGCATGGGCGCCAATGTATAAAGCAGACTCCCGACAAATTTTGGGATTCTGCAATATCTATGCCTAACGGGAGGGGCAATTAATATTTTTCCATGAAATTTGAAAATGTATGAATTCTTTTTTCCATCTTTAAGTTGTGGATGTAGATATGGTATACAGGTTGACTATCCCTTATCCAAAATGCTTGGGTCCAGAAGTATTTGGGATAACAGGTAATTTTGGATCATTTTCACTAATAATATATATTAAAGCCTCTCAGCACGGAATACAGTATTATCAATGTAAATACTGGAAATAGCAAATAAATCACTGTTACTATGATGTAGCTGTGATATGAGGCATCATTGGGAACCTTCGAATGGTGTGTCAGGCCTACACACGTGTCATTGTATTACCCTTTGTGGGTGTGTAGAAATCTGAGCATGCATGGAAAGGCTATATCACAGCTTAAAGGGGCAGTCTAGACCAGTCTATTACTGCTTGTACAATGCACAGGCTTTTTCCAGTGTGATTTGATGCAGGCATTCTGCATAAATCACATTTTTAATATTTGACTCAAGCCCTCCCCAGTGATTACTCTGCATGTTTGCGGCAGCACTGATTCTATAGACACTGAGGATATAAAGTTTTGTTTCATTTACTTACTTCCTGTCCTCCTCAAATGGATTATATTGTGTGTACTCTTTAGTGACCCTGCTCTTGTACACAGTAGGATCTCTTAACAGTGAAACACATCATCTGATGACATCACTAGAGAAACAGGAAATTCCATTAATTTAAATGAAATAATTCATTTCAATTAATTGTGTTTTATTTACAAAAATGAACATATAAAAACATATACTGCATTTTATATGGTGAGAGTTTGTGCTGTTGAGCTCTGTGTTTCACCCTTACATATCTAACATCTGAGACCCTAAATATAGGAACACAGTTGTGGGAAAGAGGGATAGAGGGATTTAGGGCAGAATAGGGACTGCCTCTCCTAACTCAGGACGCTTGGGAGGCATGTGCAATGTCATTGGTCACTACGTTGGTTCCTGAAGCAAAGAAAAAAAACATTACATGACTTTTACTCAGCTATTGTTTCGTCTAAGTTATCCAAAATGTAAAACTTGCATTTTAAAGTACTTTGAAAGCACATTAATATGCATTAATATTTTTAATTTTGATCACTAGACAGTCCCTTTAAGGGGGTTGGAAGCTGAATAAACTGATGTGCGCTTGCATTCTGACAGGTGTGTGTGCAATATTCAACTTGTGGCGAAATCTTGGGTATCTTGAGTTCACTTGGGTAGAAAAAGGCTATGTAAAAATAGATTATTATTATTATTGAAGTTGAAACTATACAAGCTGTGATCTGCACTAGTTGTAGCAATACTGCTGTCTATTCTCATTTGTTATTATCTTTCTTTCAGTTTGCCGTTCTAATGTGGCTGTTGACATACGTAGGAGCTCTTTTCAATGGACTTACGCTTCTCATAATGGGTATGCCTTTCCTCTTTATGCTTTAAAAGGTGATCATTGTTGACCAGATCTGCATATGCCTACCCAGAATCCCTTGCAGTGGCGGTAGCACCATGAATGTGGGATTTCTGTCGGAAAAGCAGGGGCATTTGCCCCTTTGCCAGCCCTCCCCTGTCTATCACTCCTAAATCTGGCCCTGGGCCTTAGACTATAGTATTCAGGAATAAATCACTCCATAATCTGTACGATTATTACAGCTCTAAATTACAGGCTCAAAATGTGCATTCAGATCACATCAGTGGCATGAAAAAAACCTGAATTTCGAACTACTCAGGTAGTCCCGTATTTCACTACATTTTCATTCAGCACTCACTTGGTTAACTGACACACACATATGGTATTTCCTTCCAGCACTCACATGGTTAACTATTCACACTTCTCCCTCCCCCCTTTTTTTTTATTCGCCATAACATTTTCCTTTTTTTCACATTTGTTCAGTTCACACATCACATGCACCTTTTTCTACCTTCTTTCTTTTACTTTCACACACAGCTCACATTTTTTCTCACCTTTATACCCTGTATCCACATTTTGTTCACTTTTTCGTCTTTCACCACACTTCCATCCAGCACCTACATGGTTAACTGACACACACATATGGCATTTCTATCCAGCACTCATATGGTTAACTTTTTCACACACACACACACACACACACACACACACGGCACCCAATTTTTCATTATCTCTTACACAATTTTTATCGAGTCACCTTTCTTTTTTACTGGCTGTCTATATACATATATGAGTGGATGTTCACTTATTCAGTACCTATGACTAAGCGTGGTAACACGCTAAACGCGTCAGGTCGTCCTCCCTTACCCCAGTTTATTTTTGTCCATCTATTTTTTTCCTGTTTGCTACATATTGAATAAAGCACCCTTTTTGCATTGAAGAGTGGAGTGCACTTACCCTTTTTTTTTGTATCCATTGGATCTCATTCTCACTCACGATTAGGAGCACCTGCCCTCCAGATTTTCAAAGGCTGTGAGTAGAGCTGGCTTCTTTTTTCATAGCCCCGATGTGCCTCTGAATACATTCGCAATTCGGAAATCATTGCGGATTCCACGCCGAAATCAGCCGAAATACACTGAAACAAAGTGGTAGCTTTGTTCCTTCCCATTGACTTCTATGGGGAGGATGTCGCTTTTTTTTTTTTGGCTATGGACTTGGCTATTACGAATATTGCCGAATTCCTCCCATAGAAGACAATGTCAAAATAGCCAAAGTCCTCCCGAAATGGGCTGTAGTGTCATAAAATAAAAATCATTAAAAATAATAACATGATACATTAAAATATATTTTGGGCCAGATCGGTCTATATTGGATAGACCCGTAAGACTTTACAAAATCCCAGTAACCTGAAAGTCATGGATGTAAAATTTTCTTAACATCTACAGAAATCAGGTTGGCTGATTCCTAAATTCTACAATAATTTGTCAGCCAGTTTTCTCATTTTTGAGAAATGCCTTAAATGGAAGACCAGAATATTATGCCCCAATAATATATGCGAGCAGATTATGTGACATATATTGTGTTGCTAAATGTTAATTTTTTCTTTTTTTCCCCTTTTTAGCTGTGGTGTCTATATTTTCTCTCCCAGCGGTATATGACAAATATCAGGTAATTAACACATGTTGTGATATCACGTCCCAAAAAAACCCAATTAAGGTATTTGTTAACATTATCCTGGTTCACTGATAATATGAACTATTCAACCTTTTCAGACACAGATTGACCAGTACTTGGGACTTGTGCGGACAAATATGAACACCATCATGGCAAAGTAGGTTAACGCATTTCGCTCCATATATCTGTTACAACATAAGTCAAATCAATATTTGTGTTATTCATATGGCATTATATTGAGAAAGAAACACAATCTATTGTGCCTGATTGACATAATGGGAGCTATTCACTTAGAGTTGAAATAAAACAATCCATTTGTACACTAACATGCTAGAATGTTAGCTTTAATATGTGTTTATAGATTCAGATTAGTTTTTATGTGAATAATCATGAATTTTAAACTATTCAAATTAGTCTAGCAAACATAATAGTGTAAGTTTAATTACAGGGACTTCTCTGTGTCTAATCCCTTGTATTTTATATTAGCTTCAATTTTCTGTCTATCTGACTCTTGAATATGTACTGTAACGGACCGTCTACCGGACGTAGTAGACCCTCTGTCCGTTGTGTGAAATCACCTCCTTAGCCCCCAATTAAAGCTCAGCATCCACCCAGCAAGTCTTTCCTGGACCCTTGCTCTTTGTACCCAAATAGACAGGACATCTAGCAGTTAGGTACAGCAAGAAGAACAACTCTTTTATTTGTGTAACAACACAGACTTACAAAAAAAACATACACATGACATTAGTATACAATGGGGGGTGGGGGTGGAGGTAGGGGGGGGGGGGTGGAACTAAACATAGTTCTCCAACTAACTGGGGCTAGGAAAACATTAGACATTCAGACTGCAAACCAAATAGGAATTAACATAGAGTGAGAAGACCTAATTACAATACACACAGTAATGTACACAATATAATCAGTTTACCAGTTAATCCAGAACAACGGATGTTGGAGTAAACTATTGGAGTCACTGTCACATTATAAACCTTCAGAGTGGTCTACTCCCAGAATTAAACATTACACATGACCAATATACTAACAGATATATATAACTAACTAACAATATTAACGTATAGTGTTATGGCACATCCCTTACCCAGGTGGTCCGTTCATTCGTGAGTTGGTTCGGTATATTCAATCTACCGAACACCCAGGCAGAAAGGCACGAACAAGCCTTTCTGTAGGGGAAAATACAAGCTTTTACCATGGGGCCATAGTCCAGAGGCAGCAGGCGAGCAACCAGGCTTCTCCAGAACATAGTGGCGAGGTTGGTTCCGCCACATGTACTTATAAGCAAATACTTTCTTTTTTAGGGAAGCATTATTTCTCTTTTGATATTCATATATTCTAGTATATATACTGTGTGTTATACAACTCCTATTTTGCAGTAAATAGTACTCTATTCTGTATTAATTATATGTTTTTATATATGTTTATTTTATTCTGTTATTAAATGTTTCTATATTCATAACAAATATTGTTTGTAATTGCTTTTATTCTTAGCGCTGTCCACATTATTTATTTATATAATATTTTAGGCATACACCAAATCCCCTTCTTCTTTCTTGTATTCTGTACAAGTTATAAAGCTAGATAAAATAGTTTAAGCCTACACAAAAATGAGCAACCAAATACAAAGAGGAGAGGTGCATGCTGGTATACATAGGGTAGGTTACATAGGTGGAAATGTGTTATTAAATTATTTTAAAACTACCAAAACAGTTTTTTTTTTTAAAGCTTTGCCTAATATTTCTGTGCTCCGGAGAGCAGATTGATAACTTTTATTAACATGTAAAAATGATTTTGTAATCTGTTTAGATGTCAGTACCTGAGTTATAAAAATACATTGTCCACAAGAAACATATTAACAATAATATTAAAACTTTAAAAAGGTTTAAAAAAGGTTTAAAAAGGTTCCCAACCCAGCCCTTAAGGTGCACCCAAAAGTCCAGGATTTAGGAATTACCCAGTGGTATCTAAGGTATTAAAACCCCCCCAAAAAACTAGGTAATCCATAAATCCTGGACTGTTAGGTGGACCTTGAGGACTGATTTGGGAACTCCTGCTGTAGATTAAAAATTAATTAACGATTTAATTTTCCTGTATCCTTTTCTACATCCTACTGAAGCTCTTTTTTAATTTTTATTTCCCAGAATCCAAGCTAAAATCCCAGGTACTAAACAGAAGGACTAAGTACAAATTGAAGAAACTCAAATACTTGGTAAATAACGTGAAGTCTAATGCAGAAACAGTGGTGGTTCCCACACTTCACTTTTCGACTGCACCATCTTCTTCTACACACCATGTTTCTACAAACATCCAAATAACAGAGCAGCCCGTCTGAACCTGTCTCCAAGCTCCAGTACTGTGTCAAGCACTCAAGTATAGTGATGAGATACAAAGTGTACTAGATGTGATTTTCTTTCTCTACGTGTTGCTTAAATTCGTGCATGATGTTGGAAGCCTAAGTACCATTTAATTTTGGTTTTAAACGATTTTTTATTTAATTTCTTTCTTTCTGCTACTCTTGCCGATGCTTCTATAACTTAATGTGATGTGTGGCTAGGGCTTCACTCTTAGCACCTCATGAAGTCGTAAAAACTTGCTTCTTTGTCTCTGGTTGGATATATCTCAATTATATATATGAATATATATATACGTAGAACTGTAGACTAATGTTTCGTGTTTTACAGCACAAAGTGAAAGCCGTGTATGGTACTCCTATTCGTTTTTGTAAGAATAAACTTGCAGTACTTCTGATGTAAGGGATTGCGAACCAGATATACATGTATGGTATCTAGAAGAGTTCCAGCTCATTACATTTATTACAATTTGTATTACATTCTCTGTAGTTCCTAGTGAACTTATGGACTCTGAATATTTGCACTTATAATGTACTTGACACTGAATGCATAAATAAATGTTACTAAATGTACGAGGTTCTCATTTGTTGGGCTTGAAAAAAAAAAAAAGAATATTAAAAATACAAAACCTTCCTTATTTCCAGTGTGGAAGCAAATCTTCATCTACATTGATTGTATTTTTCTGCTGGAGGTTCGTAATCTCACTTACTCCTTCCATACAAATGGGAATAAAATTATTGCCAAAAACGGGTGTTTTACCATTTTGCCATTGGAATATATTTGGATATTGAAATCAGTTTATCCCACGTTCTTTCTAATCCCCTAAACCCTTATTTGTAAAGGGAAAAAAAAAATCCAAAAAAAACGGAAATTCTGTTAAATGAATTCCATAACCCTTAAAATTTTATTTTTTGGGGGGCACGTGCCCATTATAGTTCCCATGGTTGTGTGTACATACAAGGATTTGCTAGGTGGAAAGATTAGAAATAAAAATATGTGTACGCAGAGAAAAGCCAAAAATAGAATGAGTGTACACAAAAGGGGTAGGTTTAGCTATAAGTGGCTGGACAGGAAGCTGACCCCCATCCTTTGTCTATCCCACACTGTCCTTAAAGGACAACAGTCCCCCCTATAAAACAAGTTCTCTCTTAATCTAACACTGCTCTACTGTGCCGTGTCTGTAAATGGAAAGCTTCTTGAAGTCCTGCCTCCCACTTGTGCCATCAAAGACATAAATCACACAGCTAGTGTTCTTGTAACATCTCCTGTAGCCCTGTTACAAGTATACAAGCTGCTCGATGCCCTGGCTTGTCTTTGAGAGCAACCATTGCCAATGAGGGCAAGGAGGGACCCCTGGAAGCTTGTGTTGGATTATCAGTTATCTGACCCAAGCAATGGCAGCGCTTGTATGCTGCCAAAAGGTTAAAAAAAATGTTTTAAAAAAAAAAAAACTAGAGATTTTACATAGGAAAGATTTGAATTTAAAGGCACAACTTAGTAGAACAGGGTTAGAAGATGTATTAAGAGAGAATTTGTTATAAGAATGACAGTTGTCCTTTAAAAAAGTGATGTCTTAAGCAGATCTTAGTTTATATCAGAATTTGGCCTTGCTAGCTCTGAAATCCTATATAAGCCCCTTCGGTCCTTCAAAGAGTCAGTCTGATACCCATCTGTCTTACATTGCAGGGGACAGTGCTGATGTGCGATCTGTGTCCTACTGTACTGAGTCCATGCTTTTCTCTTGGACTACATGTGCATGCACCGAGTAAATGATCAGCACTGGCATACTGCATGCCAACACGACAGTGTGTACGTTGTTGGTTGGGATGGCACATGCCTAGCACCTGCCCATGTGGAGCAAGGTGGCTCTCTGCTTTTCAGTGCAGCCATGTATACCCGGCTTCATTGACTCTGAGAATGGTATGTTGGGAGTTCTGCAATGCAAGACTGTGCCTGACAGAGCAACACGAATGCATCTCTGTCTGTGCGTTAATGCTTCCTACACACTGGCGGTGTTCTGACATTTTCTCCAACATTGCAGAATTTCCCTGGCGGTGAGAATGAAACAGATGTTACATGTACTGCACATGCATGCAGGCACACTCCCCTCACCCCCTGATCAGCTCTCACGCATTCCACAATGCAAGTGTACATCCATCGGACCAGGACTGTAATCTATAGAGTTAACCCTAAACCCCCAGGGTTAATCTTCATGCTAAACCCCCCTGGCCTAATCGATGTATGAAAATGTCAGATCAGTAGGCTGCACTTCTTGCTTATTCTTTTGGCAGAATGTGGATAGGGCTGCTACTTTGGCCATTTTTTACTGGCCACATATACCTTTTGAATGCTGCCTCTCGGTATGTAGATGTGATATGTGACCAATGGAACTTTCTGGGTTGCGATTTTTAAATTAATTCATTGATTTCTTTTTTTTCCGTAAAATTTGTATTTTATTGCGACATCATACATTACAAGATGATTACATGGGTAATCATAACATTCCCCGTGTTGATATTACATTCTAAAAATAATTGCCGTATACCTTCTCAAAATTAGACTGATAAATCTTTATAGCATGTAATGTATCCCCTGCATTATAATCTATAATGTTTGAGGAAATAGCTATCTGAACTCCGTATAATTTATTTGTAAATATAATGTCACAAGTCCAGAACAATAAAATTGAGCTGAAAAAAAATAAAAGAAACCCTGTCTTCGTGTTTGTTTTTGACCCAAATTGTTAATTATTGGAGTTTATTGTGAAAAAGGAAATACAAATATTTTATAGGATATCAGATCCACACATTATTAAACAGAAACATAGAAACATAGAATGTGTCGGCAGATAAGAACCATTCAGTCCATCCAGTCTGCCCAAATTTTCTGAATACTTTTATTAGTCCCCAGTTCCCGGTCTTATAGCTAGGATAGCCTTGTGTCTATCCCACGCATGCTTAAAATCCTTGACTGTGTTTACCTCTACCACTTCTGCTGGAAGGCTATTCCATACATCCACTACCCTCTCAGTAAAGTAATACTTCCTGATATTACTTTTAAATCGTTGCCCCTCTAATTTAAGACTATGTCCTCTAGTTGTGGTAGTTTTTCTTCTTTTAAATATACTCTCTTCCTTTACTGTGTTGATTCCCTTTATGTATTTAAATGTTTCTATCATATCCCCCCTGTTACGTCTTTCCTCCAAGCTATACCACACAGGATACCACACTAGACGTCATTATTAAATGTAAGGTATCTATTGGGTCTTTGTCCTGAATAAATTGATCATATATCAAGGGGAATATTGGAAGACTAAACACACTCCCCAGAAAGGAAAGAAAAAAAGGTAAATTTAATGGAGGTCTAAAGTGCACACGAACATCAAATGGATATAGCAAAACACTTTACGCGTTTCGCATCTGGTGATGCTTAATCGCTTATTATATATAATATATGATATATATTATAATATACAACATTAACACCTTGGCGACCAATGATGGCCCGATCGCAGTATGCACACTGATGGTTAAAACTGACACGACTAAGTGCCTCAGTACTGAGGCACTTCAGCCATGTCTATTGTGGCACCCCAACCTCGACCTGCTTCCTTTTTGAAGTAAGAGATCGCTAGAGAGGGGCTCGTGCAGGATCTAGGATTGTAGGATGTGTAGGGAGTAAGAGTGAGCATGCTGCTCAGGTATGGAGGGAGTGATGGGATTTTGCTGAATATATATATATTGATGTTGTTTGGCAGTAACATAACAACCAGGGGGACATCGTGCCCCTGAGTGACAGCACACCTGTCACTCATGGGCACAATGTATTTCCCGGGTTTGTGTCCTCCAAACAGACAGCACACAAACCCCAGTAATACCCTAAATACATCCGAGGTGCGACGACAGCAGCGAATTTGGCATCAGAGTTACTCACTCTGTTCGGAGCACAAAAACCCCTTAAATATACAGTGTGGCTCCCTGCTAGGTGTATGGCACACATCTAGTACACATGGAGCATATATAATAATAAATGATATATATATATATTATGATATACAACATTAACACCTTGGCGAACACGATCACAGTATGCACACAGATGGTTAAAACTGACGTTACAACCCATGTAAATTCATACCAGAAGTACAAATGTGGGACACACACAAAAGAAAATAATGTGGAAAAATGTGGTGTAGTTTGGTGGTAAAATGACTGCATGAAAAGCATAAACCCATATTGCTACAAAACTGAAATAATAATAATAATACATAATATATTTGTACAACTAGACTGCAAAGTAGGGCGCTGCACATAAGCAATGGTGCAGAACATGACTACATTATGCTAATGCATATGAAGATGTAAACAGGGTAGAGAAATTCTTCCTCAATGTACTGATTATATAGAGTGTTACTAATAATAATTTATTATAACTGGATAAGCAAAATGTGCTCTGTATAGTATTATTGCAAGCTGCAGATCTTCCATGTGGGTAGCCTGCAGATTACTTTTACAGATCCAGTGAGTTGCATTTAATATCTATGCTGACTGCAAACATGAACCAAAACTATCAGTAACACCGGCAGTTTGCATGTTAGGCTCAGTTTGTGGAGAGCACATGGCTATAACTAGTGTGAAGAAGAAACGACAGAGAAATAAACAGACAAAACCAGCAACATAATAGTTTATTGGTTCAAACACAGCGCTGACTGAAAGCTCTGATTGCTCTCCCGACCTCCCCCGTATATGGGTTTTGGTTTGCGCTAGCTAGACGCTAGCTCTTTGAGTAGGAACATTCCATTGCTGTCCGACAGGGTAGGCAGTAGAGGCGCCTGGGTTACTATAGCAACCCGAGGAGTTTACCAGCGGCCTAGATTTGGCAGGGACAGAGATCACCTGCAAAATGAGCTCGACCTTGGTACCGGAGTGCACCGCCGTATCAATCTTACAGCACATTTCGGAGATCGGTAAGTGTGGTCTTTTATTGGTATTACCGGCAACTGTCACTTTCAGAGTTCGAAACACGAAGTATGGCTGACAACTGACCTGGATTTACTCACTCAGTCCTTAGTTTTGATTCTTCCCTCCATCATTTGTCCCAGGGCAATGATGGCTAATCTTTGACATTCTAACTCTGGTTGACTACATTTCCCATGGTGCTCAGTCATGTCACTAGAAGTGCCAAAATATGGACGGAACTGTCCCTAGTGTTTCTGGCTTATGTTCTGATGTTGAAAAAAGATCTGTACATTGTGATATCAGAATTGCGAGCAAATGCATAACTGAAGATAAATATATATATTTTATGTGTCTGTGGTATCTCTAGAGTATAGGGTTGCCACCTTTTCTTCAAAAAAAAAATACCTGCCTTGGTACTGTGTCCAAAGACTTAACATTGGCCTGATGCCAATATTTTACCGGCCTGCCAGTAAAATACCTGCCAGGTGGCAACCCTACTTGCGTATGACATCATCTTGTGATTTAATATGCAAATTGCACATTTCCCATTGACAATGCGTTAATTTGCATGTAAAACATGATGTCATAAATAGGAGACACTGCAGACACATTTAACCCCTTAATGTCTGGACTGTTTTGAAAATGTTGTACTCTTCATAACAGTTTTTTTAACAGTTCTGCAGTGTTTGTGTTTAGCTGTAATTTCCCTCTTTTCTCATTTACTGCACCCACGGATATTATATACCGTTTTATTCGTTAGATACAATTATTTTCATCATATCATATCAAAATCTTGCAATATGATGGGGGAAAAAAAACAATTTTTCACATGAAAAATCTTTAACACATCTACAGACGCAAATAAAAAAAACCCTGCTAAATAGATTATAATAGGTGTCCTGAGTTTTGAAATATTTAATGTTTACATGTTTTTCTGTTGTTTTTGCATGTTACAGGGCAATAACCCAAATTTGCGTTTTTTGTTTCCTAACCATTTTCTTCTGAAGTGATCTTTTGACTCAAACCTTAATCATCACTGTAACCCTAACTCATCTCTAACTTGAAATGTAGGGTTAATTACGGTTAAGCCTGTTATGCTGCTCACTAATCACAGGAACCCTTGTGTACTACAGGGCTAATCCATTTTACAGGGGCAGCATACCTTCCAATATGGTGTCTTTGATCGCTCCAGGGAGTGATCAAATTTGGTGTTGCTGGATGCCTCGGAAAAGATGACAGCTTTTCCGTGACGTACCTATTACGTTCATTGTCGCAAAAGGGTTAAAACACATTTTCTCTTATTTTATGCATTTGCGTGCAAGTCTGCTAAAATAATGTAGAGATCTTTTTTCATTAGAACAAAGAAAGAAAAACACTGCGCCTAATAGTGACGGTAAAAGCAGCAACAAACTCTACCAGTGTTTCACTCCTGGTACAATATAAGAAACAAAAAAACAAAGTGAAAAAGTGCGCTTACACCAAACACTTAATACATAAATAAATAAGTGGATTACCCTAAATGATGAGGTAATACGCTTTATGTATATGTGGAGGGAAAAAATAAACAAAAAGAATAATATAGTGTAGTATGTTATCTTAAACTTGGAAATATGAAAAAGAACATAGATACACTCACATATCCCTGAGCAGAGTTCTGCTCAGTATTCAAAGCATCAAGGGAGCCCACGCTGGGTAAATATTCCAAAGACTTCCCAGGAGGTATATCCGAAGTGGTAGGAGAGCAAAAGGAGAGACCTTAAGTATGAGTAAATAATTTATTACAATAAAGCATAAAAACTCTTACATTAAAATACACAGGATCCAGTAGGCAGATGTCCAATAGTTCAAATCCTAATGTCCAAAAAAGTTCCAGCAGGTCTCTTCCTCCTCACAACGCGTTTCGCCCGGTAAAACAGGCTTTTTCATTCTCTACATTCACAGCAGAAGCAATATTTCGGTTGACAGAATCTCTTGAACATTCTACAAGATCTGTTGCCGATATGCAATCAGGTATAGTTTTAGACATTGAGGCAAAGTACTAAAAGTGTCTAAACAGTAGGAACAAAGACAAGTACAAGGACTCGCAAAAAGAATTAGAAATAACTCTGTTAGCACTCCTCCTCAGTATTTAAGACAAGGCAATGTTTGTCTTTATCAAATATAACTTTTAATAGACGAGGTAAAAAACAGCATACAGATATAAAAAAGATGTGTCAGCTCATACCTGACGCGTTTCACCCTAAACTAGACCCCCCCCATAGACATGAATTCAATGTCTTTCTTTTCAATTTTTGTTTTCAAAATATTTTTGCTGTTTCCTTTTGTGGATGGGTCAAGGGACATACACTCGGGGGGTCTGTTTAAGACACTGTGTCTGTTCAATTTCGGTACTAATTTCCGTTCTACTTATCCTCCATGGCGGCTCCTTTCGCTTTTTATAGTCTTTGTCCCAGAATTAACCTTTATAAATAACTTCTAATTAGATCATCGTGGCAGAGTGCAGGGGTAGGCAATCTGTGGCCCTCCAACGACTGATGAACTACGTCTCCCATAATGCTCTTTCCCGCTAAGAGGCTGGCAGAGGAGTATGGGAAATGTAGTCCTGAAACATCTGGAGGGCCAGAGGCCCTGGCATAGTGTCTCTAAAATATATGTATTTAAGGTGTGATTTAATAACTTTCTTACATGTAAAGTAAGTTTACTCACAAGTCTCAGGCTAAGGATATTTTTTATATATGTTCTCTATCAGAGGCTGTCATTGCCAAGAAAGGATGACTTGTTCCCCCCAGTAGAATCCTTTACACATAGAATTAAACAGCACTCACAAGTCGTAAAATGATTTGAAAACTGCAGTGTAATCCTGTCCACTTTAGAAAACCAGCTAAGGCATGAAAATTCGGGATTCCTTGAAGAGGTTTCACAGCACCTGGTGTCGATTGCAGATGCCACCAAGGAACTGGTAAATATAAAAGCACCATTAAAAGCAAAGCATGGCTGAACACTAGAGCATCCCTAGGGTGGCACTACATGCTTAGCGGGCCAGAGTACTTTAAAAAATGTGCATTGGAGCAGCACTCAGATCCTGTTTGTGATAGGATACCAATATATGAAATTTCCAGAGTTCAGAGAACATTCTGAGCATAAATGACGTGTATTAAAAAAGCATTGCATTGGTGTTATGACATTGGGGGGTTTGGGGGGGGGAATCTGCAGTGTACATATGATCACAGATGGATCTGGCCAAAATTACTAACCCACTTATTTTGTTTACAGGCTGGTTGGGAGAATCTACAAACCCTGGCTTTAATTGAAAACTAGAATTTAAAATACCTTATAGTAACATACCTCCCAAGTGTCTCAATTTAAAATAGGAAGACCCTAATTGCACCCAAATCCCACCCCATCCCTTCCCTGTCCCTCTTTCCTTCTCTATTGTCTCTTTTTTTTCTGGGAGCTCAGATTTTTTTTGTTTGTATAACTGTATCACAGATCTCCAGAGCAATAAAACTAATAATAACGTGAGTTTAAACTGCAGTAAATGTGTTTTTTGTTTGAATTAATTTGTGTAAATAAAATAATTTCATTCTTTTTCTGAATGACTTATTAAATTACACAAATAGTTACCAATCTACCAAAAAGTCATTGAAAGTGGTCTGGTAATGACGCGCACATAGCCACACCTTCAGCCACTCCCACAAAAATAAAAGTGTCCCTCTTTGGCCATTTAAAATGATGGGAGGTATGTAGTAAAGTATATGCATCACTAGGTAACGTGAGCATTTGATAACAGTGCGTATGCAAGTAGAGCAGAAAATTAATCAAGACATTTTTGTAACAGGATTACAAGCAGGAGGTGTACCAAGAAAAAATCAGTTTACTCCTGCCTTTTTATCACATTACAATTCATACATATATGCAAATCACCAAAGGATAATTATTTTGCCTATACTGGCAATGAAAAAAAAAGGTCAAGACATTTGCTAACCTATTTTTTTTTTATTGATAAATACAATCTTATTTTTGTGAAATGTATTGAGAATGGTTTACACCTTAGACAACTACATACCTTTCAATTTCGGCAAAGCTTGGAAAGTTGAGTGTCAGCTCTACCGTGCCTATGTGGAAACCCAGTCACTCAAACTAACAGCACTACCGAAAATACGTGATGACAGCGCTTCTACACACAGAGGTGTATCTTGGTTTTGTGCTGCCCTAGGCATACAAAATTCGTGCACCCACCCCACCCACGTTGCACACCCACGACATGCCCCATCACCCCATTACATGCCCCCATCACCCACATTGCACACACATTAAATGCCCAATCGCCCCCTTACATGCCCCCATCACCCACATTGCATACACACTACATGCCACCATCACCCTCATTACATACCCCCACCACGTCCATTACATGCCCCCATCACCCGATTAAGTGGAAGGAGCTAAAGCTTGCTGAACGGTGGGGGAGGGAGCGAAAATGTTTTAAGCACCAGAAGTGTGCTTTAACACCCTCGGGCAAAGTGCCGCCCTAGGCGAGTGCCTTTTACCTTGTGGAAGATACACTACTGACTACACATGTACACAGTGAGATCTGCTGGTTTGCATATTCTAATCCCGCTGTCTTGCCGAATGCTGCCTCTGTCCTGTAAAGCAGGAGTAAGCGAGAGCTCATCAGGACAGAGCCTCAATTCCGAGGTATGCACCTAGCCCAAGTTATTTTAGACACTGCTAGAGTGCAGATTATTATTTTAACTGAAACAATGGCGAGAGGATCATGATTGGCTATTTCTTCACCCAGATCTGGATAGGGCACTTAATAAAAAAATGTTTTTTTGTCAATTAGGAGCATGTCCGAAGGATGACACGTGAGCTCCTGGAAGTAGAGACAATAGAAACAAGTAAATTACGGTATAAATTTCTTCACCTCCCAGAAATCATCATGAAAGAAATAGAAGGTAACAGCTATTAATCCATGGGCGCCTGTAATTATACATCCCTGGGCTCCGTACAGGCCAGGGACAAGGGGTTTAGAAATATCAGTTTGGCTCAAACCAATATGGTTTTATTCATGAAAGAGAAAATTGCAAGGAATTTCTGAAAAACAGAATTTTTCCAAATTGGTTACTTTGACCTTATTTTGGAATCCCCTTCTCAATTACCTGCAATTCTCTAATTCATGATCCTTGATCCAAGGAGAAATCTGATTGCCTCTTGGAGTCAAGAAGGAATTTTTCCCCCAGGAGGCAAAATTCGAAATAGCTTCCTTAGGGGTTTTTGCCTTCTTTTGGATCAAAAGCTGTAATGATAGGTAGAAGGGTTGAACTTGATGGACTTGTGTCTTTTTTCAACCTAAATTACTATGTTACTATGAATAAAACCCATAATAGAGTCTCTCCAGGATGATAGGACGGGATAACTGTTTTTACTAAGCCTACAGTATTTTACATCTCACTTTTTTTGCTGCACAGAAAAAATAAATGCCAGCAAACTCCAAATAAAGACAAAATGCACAAGTGGTAGAGATAAATAAAATATATACTTTATTGTAATCCAGAATTTAAAACCAATGTCGATGTTAACAGAGAGATGGAGCGAATAATTTTTTCCGCTGCTTTTTGAATAAGCACAGACGTGCGGAACGCGTCGGTGCATTCGCTCCATCTCTCTGTCTCCATTGTTTTTAACTTTTGGATTCTAATAAAGTATATATTTTTTATTCATTTTGCCCATATTAGGAGTTTGCCGGCATCTCTTTCTATTTTGGATTTCTATACAGACTTAGCCCCATACAGATTTAAGATACGTTATTCTATGTGTAGTTGGTAAAATGAAATTATTCTCCGCGAGTAACTTCATGATCTTCAAGTTTACATTGACCATGTTTAACGAGTTGAAGACAACTTACTGTAAGTCTTTCTGGGTCTGTTCACCAAAAATTGAATTGTGGGGAACTGACAAGTGAACTGTAAAAATAGCCATTGACAGCTGAACTGGAAAGATAGAGATACTGGAGACTTTTTTCAACTCCAATATTAATGCTGTTTTTTTTTTTCAGTTCAATTGTCAGTTCCCCACAATTCAGTTTTTATTGAATTGAGTATAAACCATATAGGGTTTCATTCATGAAAGTGGGAATTGACAAGGGAATTGCAGACTTAACACCAAAGTAGCAGAGTCGGAAAAAGTCTCCCATTCAGTTATACTTCACACTCTGCTGTTTTGGCCTTAATTTTGTAATTCTCTTGTCATTTCCCCATAGTTTAATATCTGTACATTGACACAACAATACACCTAGCAATGTGGCTTTACTTCACTGAAACACAACTGTATTTGGTTTATATTCTACCACGAGAGGCCCCCTTATCACTTTCCTAACAAATTCTAAAGAAACATATTTGAATTCTGTAGTAATCTCCTCCTCTGTCTGTTGCTGATACAGCGGCAGTTTCAAGTGCCCGGGCCTCCAATGACTCGGAGGTGACAGAGTTGCAGTGTGAATTACGGAATCTAATAATGGAACTGGACAATACCGGCAAAAGGCAATCGGAGCTTGAGGAAATGAACTCTCTTCTTAGGTACGCTTTCCGTCAACGTAAATGAAATAAACAAACCTCTATATACCGCGTACCTGACCACTTCTGTTTCCTGGTAAATTAGCGTGCTGGGGGCGGAGCTTGGAAGGACGAGTGTCAGCGCTACTGCTCAATGCTGCACAGTGTCATGGACAACAGAAAATGAGATCAGGACCACGGGATTGCAGTCCCAAATCCCACTGAGCTTTATCTCAGTCCCATAGTCAGCAGGGTCAGTTTTCTAGCCATGGTCAGTATTTAGGGAGTCAGACGAAAAGGAATGGTCAAAAATGGTAAGCAGGGGTCAAAGCCAGGTAATCAGAACTCAAATGTAGGGATAGCTTGGAGGCTGTGTACGCTGAGGAAAGCACAGCAACTCTGAGCAATGTGTGCTCATCTCCATGGGGCTTATATAGCAGGTTTGAGAGGAGTGGCTAGGATGTGGAGAGGTGGAGCCTAAAGACACAGAGGGGGCGGGGACCAAAGATGTGTCGCCGTGCATGGCGGATGGACGCGACGGCGGTGAGTATAACACGTTGGATAATAGCAGAACTGTTCATTTTGTGTTTTGCCTTCTAGTCACCATGCAAAAGCATTGTGGGATGAGTACCAGGAAGCTGTGGATTTACTAAACCAGCAGATGGCAGAGAAGGCCAATAAAAACATAAATGTTAATAAAACTCACATCAAACGGAAAGAGGCTCAAGACGCAGTGATAGAACATAGAATGAAAACAGAAGACCTTGCGGAAGATCTGTTTGATGAGAAACGGCAGTTTACTGAAGAGAAGGTGATCCTGGGTGACGAGGTGCGTTATAACATTCGTTTATCAGGCATCATCTCTCAAATCTCTCTTTATTATTCCACCATCCTTCTTTCATTCACTAATAAAAAAAGCATTTAGAAATCGGGACAGACTAGATGGGTCGACTGGTTCTTATCTACCGACCCATCATATGTTTGTTTTTTTTATGCGATCAGAATACTGTGTATCGTAGAGCTCCCCATAAAGAAAACGTTCACGGATGTGTTTGAACATTTGTTTGTAAATTAGTTTGTGTAAGTAATTTACCGCATTTGCTCGAATATAAGGCAAGATTTTTTTTTTTAGAGCAAGCGAAAGGTTCCCCTCGTCTTACATTCACGCTTCGTCTTATAATCAGACCTCAAAAAGAGGTGTGAGCTCAGAAAAACTCTGTCGGTAAACTCCGTTCAGCTCTTCCAGGATTTGGCCCCTCCCCTTCCGTCTACGCGTTTCGCTACGTGTAGCTTCTTCATGGACGTGCCTTCCGTCGCCTGCCATGCCTTAAATATCTTGCTCTTAACCCCTTTCCTGCCTCATATTGTTAGCGGTTTTTAGAAACAATGTTGGACTTGCATATAAAAACCATTTTTATTTATGTAATAAAGAGGACATATAAAAAATAGAAGATTTGAATCTAATTAAAAACGGGATTAAAAGCTGTTTTAATTATCTTTATTTCCATAAGTATTTTTCTTCACGAGGCTCCATATTTTCAGTAAAAATTAGTCTCATTAAAAGAGAAACTGTGTTTAAGAATGTAAATTATAGGAAAAATACTTATGGAAATAAAGATAATTAAAACAGTTTTTAGTCCCGTTTTTTAATTAGATTCAAATTGTCTATTTTTTATATGTCATCTTTACCATTTGAGGTGCTGTACTACAAAGGAGTACACCACTTGAGTGGCTGCTGCAGTTATACGATATCATTTCTGAGCGCTAGTATCACAATTCACTTTATTTTGGATGAATTGACTAAGTCTGGGGGGCAGATGGCTAAGTGGGGGGCTGAATTGGCTTATTGGGGGGGTGATTTGACTAAGTTTGGGGGACAGTACTGTCTAAGTCTGGGGGGCAGATGGCTAAGTGGGGGGCTGAATTGGCTAAGTTTGGAGGCAGTATTGGCTATGTCTGGGGGGCAGATGGCTAAGTGGGGGGCTGAATTTGATAAGTTTGGGGGCAGTATTGTCTATTGTCTTGTTATGACATGATATAAATCAACCTTTATTTTTCAGATTACAGAGACCAGGAGAAAAACAGAAGCACAACAGGCAGTAAATACAGAAACAAAGAAGCGCCTAAGTCAAATAAGATCAGTGTTCTATGGTATCGAACATAAACTCAAGAGTGAAAAAGAGGTGAGACAAGGAACCTGGACAAATACTTAGATATTACTGGTTTCTTAGTGATACGTTCATTCAGGTTTCTTACTACTGGAAAAAAAATCACATATTAGCAGTTTTCTTGTTCAAGCATTGCTCAAGAGTCACAACTTTTTTATCCTTATCATATTGTTTTTCTTCCCATTCTTCCTTCTGTCTCTTAAAGTTGCACTAAAGTTAGATTTCTTTTAAAACTTTTGTTTCATTAATAGAAACAAAAGTGAAAAACCATCTGGATGCAGCCAATCCCTGCAGGGGATCGCTACTTGTGTCTGACTGAGGTCTGACTGGTCTTGCTGTCTCATTCTGCTAGTGCAGAGAGAGGCCTTCATTTTCACATGCCACTGTAAGAGGTGACCTAGATAAGGTCCCCTTCGTTGGTGGCATGTGAAAAAGAAGGGCTTTCACTGCACTAGCAATGCGAGACTGTCTGTGACGGCCTCAGCCACTATGTTTCCTCAGTAAGCATCATACTTCCGGTCAGAGGATAAATGGCCATGCACCTTTAAAAGTATATGCCAGTTTATCCTTATACTAGGGCTTCTATTTTGGAAGCACAAGTGCAATGTTTTTGTGGCTCTTTAAGGCAGGGTCACCCTGAGTTGTCTTCATGCACATGTACCGCCTCTCTACTTAACACGCTTGCACTTTTTTTGATTTAACTATCCTCTTCACATAGCTTTATGCTCTGCCACTCAGTGTTGTATACATCATGTATATTATGCGTATACTTATTGCAAATATACTTAAATTTAATTTTCCAGGATTCTAACAAATGGGTCTATAATCATGATATCTCTGTTATTCGATTTTAAATAGGAAATTGTTTGTGTGAAGGACAATATTTTGCTTTTACAAGCCTCGCATGCACGTCTGACAAAGAAGCTGGGACTTCAAAGGACATCATTTGCCGAGCTGTTGGATACTAAGTAAGACTGCATCAGATGCTTCCGCAAATAATTCATATATTGCCTGTTACACACACTAGTGAACCAATCCTATCCTGCCTTGTTGGTTTTATTAAGAGCTGAACATGAGCAATATCAGCTATTTTGAAATAAATATATGATCAGACTATGATACACAAAAGCCAGTTAGAGAGCAGCGGAGTATCTTATGACATCATCACTCAGGCTTTGGCCACAGTTGTAAAGTGAGACTGGCTGGAAGATTTTGGACAATGTTGCATCATGGGAAATAGTCACAAAATGGAGCCAGGACATAAACACCTAATTTTATTTTTTAAAAAACAGTGGCATATGATTTATATATGTTTTTGCTTTGAAATGACCAGGTTATCTAGTCACATTTTCTGTAAGTGGTAGTGTTCTGGCACTTGTATCACTCATAATAAAAACCCACAGATGGACAGACATGGCTCGTTGGCCATGTGGACAGCACAGAACTTATTGGGAACCCCTCACACAATACACCCTGCTGTAAGTCCCACTTTAGGGAAGTGCAATGGGTTCCCCTCCATCAGACGTTCAGTGATTTTATTCTGACTGGCTAAATGTAATTAACATTCATCTCACAAAAAATGTCCCATGCCCAAACTTCCAGGGTTGTGGCGCATATATCTGGCGTTGCCAAGATTTGCAATGTTCCAGGAGAGGCCAACAGGATACGTAGACACCCTGACCGGATCTCTCCCTCTGTGTTCCTCCATCTAATCACAGAAGATCAACCACAAACATTTACTTTTGGTTTTTGGGAACCAAAAAAAACCCCCTTAATTCAAAAAGGGGTTAAGAGTGTCGCTGATAAATAGAAAGGGTCACCAGTGGCACTTGCTGATACTGCTACATAAAAAAAAAAAATCCACCAAGCATGGGTCATGGACGATATTTACTGAGAAATGTTATACATATATGAGATAAGCTCATACTGAACACAGACCTGCCCTATGAGATGGTACCCATTTGGGAGCAGTTCCTAAATCTCTGAGGGTTAAGTCTCTCTTTAATGGCACCTAGCTCAACATGGCATATGTATAGGTTATTTTTGAATGCATAGAGTTAATGGTCAAAATTATTCTTTACATTGTTCAGTTCAGTTCTCAATACAAAGAAAATGTATATTATGTTTCTATTTTTAGGAATAACCTTGTAAAGCAAATGACAGATCTAAAAACGGATTTCAACATGCAAAGCAATTCCCTGAAAGAGAAGATAGCAAAGGTATGAAAGTATATCTGCATTAGGGGGCTTTGTGTAAATCTCTATAGACAGGAGATATTCACTAACTGTGAGGCGCCGGGGAGTTGAGGTCAGATGATGGTTTCTTCAATACTGAGAAAGATTTAATACTAGGCTGATTTGAGCTCATCTGGGTGGAGATGTAATGGGACGGTTCATCGCGGCTGCTTCACTGCAATTATTTACGCGATGGCCAGTTCATCACGCAAGAGGTCATCACAGAAGACTTCCTCGCGGGATTGCATAGAAGGTTAGTATTATTAGTATTAGGGGTTAGGATTAGTGTTAGTAGTAGGGGTTAGAATTAGTGTTTATTAAGGGTTAGGATTAGTGTTAGTATTAGGGGTTAGGATTAGTGTTAGTATCAGGGGTTAGGATTAGTGTTAGTATCAGGGGTTAGGATTAGTGTTAGTATTAGGGGTTAGGATTAGTGTTAGTAGTAGGGATTAGGATTAGTGTTAGTATTAGGGGTTAGAATTAGTGTTTATTAGGGGTTAGGATTAGTGTTAGTATTAGGGGTTAGGATTAGTGTTAGTATCAGGGGTTAGGATTAGTGTAAGTATTAGGTGTTAGGATTAGTGTTAGTAGTAGGGGTTAGGATTAGTGTTAGTATTAGGGGTTAGGATTAGTGTTAGTATTAGGGGTTAGTGTTAGTATCAGGGGTTAGGATTAGTGTAAGTATTAGGTGTTAGGATTAGTGTTAGTAGTAGGGGTTAGGATTAGTGTTAGTTGTAGGGGTTAGTGTTAGTATTAGGGGTTAAGATCAGTGTTAGTTGTAGGGGTTAGTGTTAGTATTAGGGGTTAAGATCAGTGTTAGTAGTAGGGGTTAGTATCAGGGGTTAGTGTTAGTATTAGGGGTTAGGATTAGTGTTAGTAGTACGGGTGTTAGTATTTGGGGTTAGTGTTAGTATTAGGGGTAAAGATTAGTGTTAGTAGTAGGGGTTAGGATTAATGTCAGTATTTGGGGTTAGTATTAGGGGTTAGGATTAGTGTTAGTAGTAGGGATTAGGATTAGTATTAGGGGTTAGGATTAGTGTTAGTATTAGGGTTTAAGATTAGTGATAATATTAGGGGTTAGGATTAGTGTTAGTATTAGGGGTTAGGATTAGTGTTGGTATCAGGGGTTAGGATTAGTGTTAGTATTAGGTGTTAGGATTAGTGTTAGTAGTAGGGGTTAGGATTAGTGTTAGTAGTAGGGGTTAGGATTAGTGTTAGTAGTAGGGGTTAGTGTTAGTATTAGGGGTTAAGATCAGTGTTAGTAGTAGGGGTTAGTATCAGGGGTTAGTGTTAGTATTAGGGGTTAGGATTAGTGTTAGTAGTACGGGTTAGTGTTAGTATTTGGGGTTAGTGTTAGTATTAGGGATAAAGATTAGTGTTAGTAGGGGTTAGTGTTAGTATTAGGGGTTAGGATTAATGTCAGTATTTGGGGTTAGTATTAGGGGTTAGGATTAGTGTTAGTAGTAGGGGTTAGTGTTAGTATTTGGGGTTAGTGTTGGTAGTAGGGGTTAAGATTAGTGTTAGTAGTAGGGGTTAGTGTTAGTAGTTGGGGTTAGGATTAGTGTTAGTAGTAGGGGTTAGGATTAGTGTTCGTAGTAGGGGTTAGTGTTAGTATTAGGGTTTAGGATTAGTGTTAGTATTAGGGGTTAGGATTAGTGTTAGTAGTAGGGGTTAGTGTTAGTATTAGGGGTTAGGATTAGTGTAAGTGTTAGTATTAGGGGTTAGTGTTAGTATTAGGGCTTAGTATTAGGAGTTAGTGTTGGGGTTCAGGGCTTAGTATTAGGAGTTAGTAGTGGAGTTCAGGATTAGTATTAGGCGTTAGTATTGGGGTCCGGGGGAGATAGTATTAAGGTTTGGGGGGTTAGTATTAGGGGTTAGTATTGGGGTTCAGTGTTAGTATTAGGGGTTAGTATTGGGGTTCAGGGTTATTATTAGGAGTTAGGATTAGTGTTAGTAGTAGGGGTAAGTGTTAGTATTTGGGGTTAGAGTTAGTAGTAGGAGTTAGGATTAGTGTTTGTAGTAGGGGTAAGTGTTAGTATTAGGGTTTAGGATTAGTGTTAGTATTAGGGATTAGGATTAGTGTTAGTAGTAGGGGTTAGGATTAGGGGTTCATGTTAGTATTAGGGCTTAGTATTAGGAGTTAGTAGTGGGGTTCAGGATTAGTATTAGGAGTTAGTATTGGGGTCCGGGGGAGATAGTACCGCATTTGCTCGATTATAAGACAAGGTTTTTTTCAGAAAAAAAAAATGAAAAATAGCCAAATTGAGGTCAGACTATAAGACTGGGATCCAGGTCCCCCACAGAGCTGCAGGGGACCTGGATCCCCCTCTCTAACAACAGGGGATGTCTGCGCGATGAACGCAGACTCCCCCTGCTGCCGCCCGGCACGACCGCCGGGACTTCTATGATTAAGCCGGGTCCCTCCGCTGGCCCACTAGCCACCAGGGAGAATCGGGCAGCCGGGGGATGTCTGCACGATACGTGCAGACATCCTCTATGCTGCCCAACATTTCCGTCTATTATGACGGACCAGCTGTCCGTCATAATAGACGGAGGTGTCGGGCAGCATGGAGGATGTCTGCACGTATCGTGCAGACATACCCCGGCTGCCCCCACTAGCCACCATGGACCAAGAAACAGGTGAGGACAGGGGAGGGGGAGGGTGGGGGGGGGGCAGAGAAACGAGGGGGAGTGAGGGGGGGGCAGAGAAACGGGAGGGAGGGGGGGCAGAGAAACGAGGGGGAGGGAGGGGGGGTAGAAAGACAAGGGAGGGCAGAGAAACGGGGGGGTAGAGCAACAAGGGGAGGGACGGGGGAAGAGACAGAGACGAGGGGAGTGAGGGGGGCACAGAGAGTAACAAGGGGAGGGGGGGCAGAGAGAAACAAGGGGGGGGGAGAGACAGAGACAAGGGGAGGGAGGGGGGCAGGGCCAGCCTTAAGTGTTCCGGCGCCCTGTGCGTGATTCCCCCATGGCGCCCCCCCATGGATGTATCTTTCTGCCTTCCCATGTTTGTCCCTTTCCTCTTCATTGCCCTGTCTGTCTCTCTCTAACTCCCCCATACCTGTTCTCTCTCTCCCTCTATTCTGTCTCTCTCCTCCCCTTCCTCTGTTCTGTCTCTCTCCTGCCCTTCCTCTGTTCTGTCTCTCTCTCCCCCCCTGTTCTGTCTCTCTCCCCTCCTGTTCTGTGTCTCTCCTCCCCTGTTCTCTCTCTCACCCCCGTTCTGTCTCTCTCTCTCCCCATTCCCCCTGTTCTGTCTTTCTCTCCCCCCCTCCCCGTCTGTCTCTCTCTCCCCCTTCCCCCTGTTCTGTCTCTCTCTCCCCCCCTGTACTGTCTGTCTCTCTCTCTCCCCCTTCCCCCTGTTCTGTCTCTTTCTCCCTCCCTCTGTTCTTTCTCTCTCTCCCCCTTCCAGCTGTTCTGTCTCTCCCCCTCCAGCTGTTCTGTCTCTCCCCCTTCCCCTGTTCTGTCTTTCTCTCCCTCCCTCCCCCTGTCTGTCTCTCTCTCCACCTTCCCCCTGTTCTGTCTCTCTCTCCCCCCTGTTCTGTCTGTCTCTCTCTCTCCCCCTTCCCCCTGTTCTGTCTCTCTCTCCCTCCCTCTGTTCTTTCTCTCTACCCCCCTTTTCTGTATCTCTCTCCCCCTCCAGCTGTTCTGTCTCTCCCCCTCCCCCTGTTCTGTCTCTCCCCCCTCCCGCTGTTCTGTCTCTCCCCCTCCCCCTGTTCTGTCCCCCCCCCCCCTGTCTCTCACTCCCCCCTGTCTCTCTCTCCCACCCCTCCCCTTCCTTTGCCTTCAAAGGTGGATACAGGGAGGGGGCGGAGCTAACCGGCTGAGCGGTGTAGCTCCGCCCCCACCCTGTGAAGCAGATCAGCGTCTGCTTCACTGGGAGCCCAGATCAGCAAGAGAAGGTGCTGCTTGGGCTCCCCAGGCTTAATGCAGGCATGGGGAGCCGAGCAGCACTTTCTCATGGTGCCAGTGGCTCCCCGTGAAGCAGACGCTGCTCTGCTTCACAGGGTGGGGGCGGGGCTACACCGCTCAGCCGGTTAGCTCCGCCCCCTCCCCGGATCTAGCAGAGCATGCCGAGCAGAGGGCTGGTGAGGGGGGATCTTTAGATCTCCCCCATCCAGTGCCTCTACCGGCTTTTTTTTTTTTTCTTTGGGCGGGAGGGCGCCCCCTGGGGTGTTGCGCCCTGTGCGCACGCACAGGTCGCACACCCCTAAGGCCGGCCCAGGAGGGGGGCACAGAGAGTAACAAGGGGAGGGGGGGCAGCGAGAAACAAGGGGGGGGGAAGCAGGGGAGGGCTGGCAGCCTCCGTCTCTGCCTGCAAGCGCGTTTTTTTTTCTTTCTTTTTTTAACACTGGCCCAGCGGCCGTGTTTTACAAACATTAGGGCGGCCTGGGGGGCAATTGCCTCCCTGCCCCCCGGCCCAGCCCGCCCCTGGGGGGAAGAGACAGAGACAAGGGGAGCGAGGGGGGAGACAAAGGGATGGGGAGAGAGAGACAACACTAAGGGGGGGGGAGAGAGAGAAAGCTGGGGCAAGGGAAAGAGAGAGGCAGCATTGGCACATAAAAGGAAATAAAAACAAGAAATGCATTTTTTTATATCATAATTTTTTATTAAAAAAGCAATTCACATGTGAATATATACAAGTTTAACTTTTTTCCTATAGGGTAGTCTTATATTCAGGCTTTTAGTTTTTTTCCTAATGGCATATCCAAAGTTTGGGGGGTCGTCTTATAATCAGGGTCGTCTTATAATCGAGCAAATACGGTATAAAGGTTGGGGGGGTTAGTATTAGGGGATAGTATTGGGGTTCAGGCTTAGTATTCTGGTTCAGGGTTAGTATTAGGGGTTCGTATTGGGGTTCAGGTTTAGTATTAAGAGTTAGTATTGGGGTTCAGGGGAGTTAGTATTAAGGTTAGTATTAGTGAAAAAAGTGCTGTCATAAGCCATTACTGTGTAATCAGCCTCTCTCTGTTGCGCTGTTTAGAGTGCACAGAATGCAGAGCCCACGGTTTCAGCCAACTCTGTGACGTAGCACAAGAATGAGGGGACATGGGATGGCAGGCCTATTATTGCAGTAGCACAGAAAAAGTGTCAAATATAGACTTGAAGAAATAAACGAAAAGAATAGACCTGTTCCTTTTTATTTATTTTACATGAGGCAGCACTTATCTTAAACTATTTTTAGGGATGATGTAATTTCCTCTTTAAATCACTGCGGAGATCTAGTAATGGAGAGTCAACATCTGTTCTTGGGACAATATAGCATTGGTTAATGAAAGTATTCAAATACATTGCATATACTTATCCCAGTCCCTTCCATATACCCATATGTCTCGTTAGTTAGATGAAGAAACGGAGGGAGCTGAATTTCTCCACAAAACTCTGTCGGAGAAAAAACAGAATCACTGGAAACAGTACCAGACGGCAAAGACAAGTGAAAAAAAGGAATATGATAAGAAAAGTGCCACTGCAAAGCGGTATGAGTTTAAAAAATGTTTATTTTATATCACTTTTCAGCTAATTATATAAAACCTTAAAGGACAACTATATGGATCTATTCGCTGCAATTCGACTTTGGAGGTTGGCCTTCATTTTGAAGTCAAATTCCGAAACCCGAGTTTGACTTAGTCTCAAAAATAGCTTCAATCCTTTCGTCTCCCATTACTTTCAATGGGGAATATTCGAACCTGGGTTTTCTTTCAAAGTTAAACTCAGGCGCCGAAATTTCACTTAGTCTCAAAAAAATTCAAGTCAACCTTCAAAGTAAGTAGTAGTGAATAGACCCAATAGTCATGTTTTAGCCATTAAATAAAAATACACTTATTCATTGAATAATATGAATAGCATACACTTTTTTTTAAATGTATTTAATGGTTACATTTTTTTTCTCCCACCTCCATTTTCCCTCTGAAGCAGCGCTCTCTGCTTGGGGAGTGAGCCGCCATTTTACTCACCATACGGTTGGATCAAGCCTGAAATGTGGTGCAGTATAGCACACTGACACTGTGGTAGCATTTGAAGTGCGCACGGCAATTGATGCCATTTGCCATACTTAGAGCATGACAGCATAGCCGATGCTGTACCAATGGAGTATAGGGGAGGTATGGAAAGGGGGACAGGGAGACAATTTCCCCCAGGGCTTCCTGCTAACATGTCTAAATGGGCGGTGCTTCACTTAAAAATTCCCCAGCATGTAGCAACTTCTACCTTTCTATAAAATTGTCTTGTGCCTCTATCAATATCTATACCTTATCTGTCAACAGACCGGTCTTTCTCTGATGATAATGGGTAGGCTGATGAAATGACACCATGGGCGAATAAATTTGTTTTCGTCCCCTCCCCTACGCGCCCCCCCACGTACCAAGAGATGCCAGCCCTCCCCTGATGGCATCACTGCATTTGCATGCACCAAGAAAGCTGTGCACAGCATCCAGCCTATCTTATTGACAGGCTGGTAAAAAATTAAATCTATGGAGGCAATAGAATGGTTGGTATTATTTGGAAGAAAAGGTGGCAACCCTACCTGCAGTGTAGTGATCAGTTCTCATAGAGCCTAAGCGTCCAACTGTGGTCCTCCAGCTGTTTCTGGACTACAGCTACCATAGTTCTCTGCCATTCTAGAAATATAGTGGGGAATTATGGGATTTGTAGCAGCAGCTAGAGGGCCGGAGTTGGATGCCTAGGTCATAGAGCGAGGAGATGTCTTTGGCTGCTCCTTTGGGATGCTGCGCAGAATTGTGCAAACGTTATGATGTATTTGGTTCATATAGTAGCTCGGAGTTTCCCGCAATGGCACAATGCATAGAGCCAGCCAACCAATAGTACAATGTTCATTTACTCAAAAATGTTAATTGTAAATCAATAATTATTCAACAGACTCGAACATTCAAGATCTGATCTGAATGAGAAAATGGAGATTTATGGCAAACTGAAAACAGAGTTAAAGGAAATGGAACTGGGTACGGTGAAACTGTCTGAAGTCAGCAGGTAATGTATCGAAACCAAAACAAAGGTTTAATTTGAACATAAAATGCAAAAACTGACAGCACTCTGCATTCCTCTGTGTCTTAGAATAAATACAGAAAAACTCGCCGGGCAACTGGAAGAATTTAAGGAAATGCTTGAAACTGAAAAGCAAAAAAGGTAAATCTGTGATAATAATGTACACAGGGGGTGATGTGTAACCAAAGCGCACACCAAGCTAGCGCCAGAATTAGACGTGCGCTCCATGCGCCAACGCAAACCTTGTATAAAAGGATAAAAAGATGCTTTTTCGTGCTTGATTAGTGTCTAAGAAGCTCCACCGGACCCTGATTGGCAAAGGTTTCATTCCCACGAACAGAAATAATAGGGGAAAAAACTCACATTTCGCCATTTTACATAAAACACGTGAATTGTGCCTTTTTAATTCTACTTCCAGGTGTTTTTGTAAATAACTTCCATTTTGAAATGCAGCCAGATCATGTGCATGTATTATAGTCTATACTTATCAGTTTATTCTAATTTTGGTTTGTAATTACTTTTATTAAAACATCATTTAAAAAAAAAATATTTTATAGGGTCTACTCAATAAAGAGAGCAGGGAATTGAGAATTTCAAACTCAGGGTCAAAGTAACCGATTGGAGAATTTTTTCCAACTGGGCTAAACTGGCCTATACTTTGAAATTCCTGTCTCCGTTCCCTGCAATTCTCTCTTTATTGAATAGACTGTTGGATCAGCAGATATGGTTGTGTGCCCCCTTACTCCAGGTTGGTCTGTGGCTCTTACAAAGGCACAGACCATTATTGCTTCTAGCCCTGCACTTGGGCATTATAGCACTGTGCACACACTTCTCCCTCGCGTGCTGCTGGATTAAAGTTTAAAAAAAAAAAAAAAAAGATCCCAGCGGTGACGGCACCATGAGGGGCTAACGATACTTGGGCGCCAGGTCTAATTTCCTGGTCACCATGGCGCCCTGGACTTGTCGAGCCCTGATGTATGGTGACATATATTGGTGATATATGTATGGTGACATTTATTAGTGATATACCTATGTTGATATATGTGTGGTGATATATGAATGGTGACATATATTAGTGATATACATATGGTGATATATGTGTGTTGATATATGTTGGTGATATATATTGGTGATATATGTGTGGTGATATATATTGGTGATATATGTATGGTGACATATATTAGTGACATACATGTGGTGACATATTTGTGGTGATATATGTATGGTGACATATATTAGTGACATACGTGGGGTGATATATGTGTTTTGATATATGTATGGTGATGTATATTGGTGATATATGTATGGGGACATATATTAGTGATATACATATGGTGATATATATTGGTGATATATGTGTGGTGGTATATATTGGTGATATATGTATGGTGACATATATTAGTGACATACGTGTGGTGACATATGTGTGGTGATATATATTGGTGATATATGTATGGTGACATATATTAGTGACATACGTGTGGTGATATGTGTGTTTTGATATATGTATGGTGATAAAAATTGGTGATATGTGTATGGTGACATATATTAGTGATATACGTATGGTGATACATGTATGGTGATATATATTAGCGATATACATATGGTGATATACGTATGGTGATATATATTGGTGATATATGTGTGGTCATATATATTGGTGATATATGTATGGTGACAAATATTAGTGACATACGTGTGGTGACATACGTGTGGTGACATGTGTGGTGATATATATTGGTGATATATGTATGGTGACATATATTAGTGACATACGTGTGGTGATATATGTGTTTTGATATATGTATGGTGATATATATTGGTGATATATGTATGGTGACATATATTAGTGATATACGTATGGTGATATATGTATGGTGATATATATTAGCGATATACATATGGTGATATACGTATGGTGAAATATATTGGTGATATATGTATGGTGATATATATTAGCGATATACATATGGTGATATATACGTATGATGATATATATTGGTGATATATGTATGGTGATATATGTATGGTGACATATATTAGTGATATATGTATTGTGATATATATTAGTGATATATGTATTGTGATATATATTAGCGATATACATATGGTGATATACGTATGATGATATATATTGGTGTTATATATGTATGTTTTGTGATATAAATGTATGTTTCTGAACAGATAAATGTGTGTTTCACTGCATTTTATACCATCACAGACTGGCAAATCAAATTAAGAAAAATGAAGTATTAAAAGAACTAGAGCTATGGAAGGTGAATGAAGACACTTTTATAGGTGAAATAAAGCAGAAAATTGAAATGAGGCAAAAACAACACATTTCCTTGATAGAGGAGGTAAGAGGGCTCAATGGTACTCACAAAGGGAACATCATTAGGAACCAATTAGAGAATGGTTGTCTTATGTAAGAGTATAATTACCTGTGCTACATTGCTTGCTTTAGTTACTGATTTCTATAACTTTGTTGAGCTTTAGCTATACATTCATAATGTTAAATAGGCATATAGACTTTCTGTGCAGTTGGACCATGCGCTCGCCACACCTAGGAAGATGGTGGCATATGGGCCCAGATGTCTCCTGTATCTGCTGGTTGCAGGAAGGATATAGTTCTGTATGGCAGAATGCATGCGCAGTGGAAAATGTACACAGCTCACAACACAAAGGAGGAGTAGCCTTAAAAAAGGGGCAGGGAGTAGGCGGGTCCAAATACTACTCCTATGACCTGGAGAAGTAATGTTTCACCTGGAGGCTGACCAGCAAGTAAACCCATGAAGATCAAAAGGTTTGGCTTCCGTCCCATGTCGTGTTACCGTCTGTAAAGTGTGACTAGAATTGTGCATGTGGCAGTCTAGCACCTTATCTCCATTTTGCATTATAATCCATTGTCTCTGTTTAGTTTGGAAATCCCAAAATCTATGTCACACTCTCCATTATAAACATGGTGCACATACAGATAGCTCCAAGTTCTGGCACTATCAGCCTCTGTGCCTATGTATTAAATAGACTCCTAACAGATATAGACACGTATAAACAATCAATTGGTGAAAAGCACCTGATCAGTGTCGGAGACTCTTGCCCCAGCAATGTATATAACGATTGCCGATTTCCCCTTTACAGTGCACCAAACAATTTTAAACATAAACCCCAAGCAGAAATATTGAGATGTTTATTCAACATCTGTATATCTTTACGACCTCATGTTTGGAAACTATAAAGAAAATTATCTTTGGCTTATTTATTACATTCTCTGAAGCGATACATGATTCCTAGACATTACGCATGGATATAGCTGTTTGCCATTGATATAAATGCTGATATGTGTAATGGGAGAGAACTAGAAATATCAAACACTTTTATCTGAATAAAAGATAGTTGATACTAACAGGCTCCAGGTGATATTGAGGCACAGGGCCTGGTGCAGGGTAACCACACTCCTCTGGAGGCTTGAGGCTCCAGGTTGGTTCTCCCACATACCAGGGCCCTGAGGTAGTAACTGCTGTATCCAGTAAAGCCAAGGCAGAAACTGAAGATACCCTGGGGCAGGCAAGGAATATAACACTGACAGGATAAACAGGATGCTGCAGACTAAGACAGGATACATAAAGGACTGGATAAAGCAAAGATACTAATGAATGTCGTGATGGAAAGCCATATAATAAAAATCTAATTATTACACCTGTGCACATAAAAGAAATGATGATGATAATCTACACAGTTTGTGGGAATAATAGTGCAGTTTGCAGCTTGAAAAGTCTTCTTTGCATGAAATTGGACAGACACATGTTTGTTTCATCCAAATCTGTGTGTAATATAAATATGATGAATTCATAGCAGTCTGGCTCATCAGTTAATTCGTTTAGTGTGACATTATGATAACTCAGGAAGCTGGGATCTTGATTTCTTATTTTAGATGCAAGAAATTACCTGACTTTCAACTCTGAAATCCCTCATCTATTTCCTTTTTTTAATCAAAATACAAAGCCAGAGGCGGCATAATCTTCTGAAGATAACTAGATCAAAGTCTAACTTCAAGTCATCACGCATGCTGTGCATGTTCATATGCAGGGGTACATATGGTAATGATACGTGTTCATGTTTAGTACTATAAATAAACTAGAATGTGACATGACTGTATTCTGGATTACATGCGCACAACAAAGTGGAATATACAAATGGAAGGGCAATAAATACTCTTATGTTATCTATATCTAGGGAAACCTACTCCAGAGGGAAATTGAGCAGTGGGATCAACAGATCTGCAACCTGAAAGATGAGAGTGTTAGAAGCAAAGAGGAATATTTTAATATGGAACAAAATCTCACTAAGGAGATAAAAGAGCTCGAGGTAAGGGAGCTTGGCTCTGACTGTGTGATGCGTAGGTTGCCCAGATCTAGACGGTTTGTCAAAATACACTTATGGTCAACAAATACACACTGTTGTGTTAACCTAAGAGCCAGTTTTAGATTCATGCCACACGTGGAAACACAGAATTCATACTATAATAAATGAGTATTCTCAGGGCTGCCACCAGGAATTTCAGGGCCCCTTACTGAACAAATTTTCTGCCACTTAAAATGCCAGTATTTTGCCCTTCAATGTGCCATTTAATATGCCAGTATTTTTCCCCTCAATATTCCAGGAATTTGCCAATTAATATGCTAGGATTTTGCCCCTCAATATGCCAGGATTTTGCCCCTCAATATGCCAGGATTTTGCTTCTCAATATGCCAGGATTTAGCCATTTAATATGCCAGGATTTAGCCCTTCAATATGCCAGGATTTTGCCCCTCAATATGCCAATTAATATGCCAGGGTTTTACCAATTAATATGCCAGGGTTATGCCAATTAATATGCCACGGTTTTGCCATTTAATATGCCAGGATATTGCCCTTCAATATGCCAGGATTTTGCCCCTCAATATGCCAGTTAATATGCCAGGGTTTTGCCCCTCAATATGCCAGGAATTTTGCCAATTAATATGCCATGATTTTGCCCCTCAATATACTAGGATTGTGCCCCTCAGTATGCTCGTTATATACCACCCACGTCCCCCCCCCTTCCCCAGTACTTACCTCCTTGCTGCTCTGCTGGTCAGCGGCTGTGAGGGAAGTGTTGTGCGCTCCCCTCCAGCCACGCTGATTCAATAAATTAAAAAAAAATTTAACAAACTTTATTGAAGCCACGCGGCTGGAGGGGAGCGCACAACGCTTCCCTCACAGCCGCCGGCCGGCTTTTAATGGATAATTTTTAAAAAAAATTTTTTTAACCTGGCGTGACCCGGGCCCATCGGTCTGGAGTAGTGAGAACTAACTTTTAGCATTCCATAGATCCTTAATTCCCCACTAGATTTCTAGAATGGCATGGCATTATGGTAGTTGTAGTGCATAAACAGCTGGAGGGCCACAGTTGGACACATAGGCAATACATGAAAGATAATGTAATCCACAGCAGCTGGAGTGCCAAAGATTGCTCATCTTTGTTATATAGCAAATGGTTCATCTAAATGGCATGGCCCTCAGTAAATATATATTTATCCATGCATATATTGCTTGGAAATACTTTCCTTTACCTTGGCTCAGCTTCTTTTACTTGCTCAACCCCAAGTAAATGAAATAATTATGTTTGGACTGAACTGATCTGAATTTCCTCTTCAGTGGAGACTGATCAGTATAGAACTAGCATTGTTACTTAGGTAGGTGTATTATCTTACCAGTTTAACCCCTCCGTGACGCAAGGTGCTTGTGTCCCAAATGACGCAAGCACCAAAACGTCATGATTGGTTCCTGGCCACCGATCACCTTGTGATCGGTAGCCAGGAACACTCTGGCAGAGACCCGATCAGGGTCTTAATAGACCCTGTGGGTCCCTGCAAAAAAATTGCGAGACCTCCGGACGTCACGTGTGACGTCACGGAGGCGTGCCCGAACTCGGAAGATCGGGCACGGCGCGATTTGGAGAAATGTAGCCGGTGTTCGCTTTGAGTACCGGCTACATTTCCCCTGTCAGACTGAGGCCACTCAAAGTGACCTCAGATGACAGGTGGGATCCCGCTGCAAGTGCCTGCAGCGGGATCCGAAAACAGCTCATCGCGGGGAGCCGCGAAGAGCTGTTTAGTACAGGACGTACTATGCCGTCCTAACGACTTTAAAGCACTTAAAGGCAGGACGGCATAATACGTCCTAACGTCATTAAGGGGTTAACTCCTATATTGGCTCAGGGTCGTTTTTATAGAAGCATCTAATATCAAAGTCACCAGATTGACTTTTATTTTCCTCGATTTCTAAGATCTAAGTGTCATTTTGTCTCAATTTAAAATACCTAAAGGAAGAGCTCAGTGTCCTGGACGGACAACTTCAAACCAAGAAGGAAGAACTGACAATTAAAACCCCCCTTCTGGAGGAAGCCGAGGATACACATAGCATGAAGCAGCAGAAATACAACCAGCTGAAGAAACAATCTGCAAGTACGAGATGAGTCCGTGTCTGTTACGCCTGGGGTTCATATTAGCTCATCTTTTATTTAAAAGAATACCAGGCATGTTATAACCTCCATAGACTCAACATTGGCCTCAAGCCAATTTTTCACTGCCGGTAAAACCCTACATCACATACATATGACAATTAAATATATGTAAAATATGTTTCCCTATGTGAAAAACAGTCCTTGGTCTCTATAATAGTTCACTTAAAGTTTCATCCACGTCCAGGATGGATCATAGGGTCAGCTTTAAGTAGTTATACACATTTAATCTATATATATATGCTGTTGATATCACCAGCAAATTATATCGACTGTAATTTGCTTCTGACTCCTCAAAGACAGCGTAAAAAATGGAGACCTTGACCCCCTTAAAGTATGTAATCATCCCATAATGCCTAGCATGTAGACTACACACATGTATAGAGGTAAAACTGCAAAACGAATAAAATTAATACATTTTTTTGCACATTTGCTATCAGTTTGTATACCACGATGTTAGAAAAAGTCTTATTATCCATAAAGTGACAGCAGGCATGATACGTACAAACCAAGTTAATTAATTTCCCTGTGAACACTTAATGAATGCTTATCGTCAGATGGATTCAGGATAGTGGCAAGGAAGCTATAGCAATTCAGAAAGTATGATAACGTGGGATGGCAACTCTGGGTACAGATCACAAAACAGTATTTTACTCAATGATAATGTCCATTTCTCTCATGTTCTGAGCTCTCTACCCATCAGTCTGTTCTGGTTTGTCTAACTTAGTATTTAGCCCCTCTCTATGCTCTGTACCCAGCGCTACGGAAAATTGTGGGCGCAATAAAATAGTCAGACATTTTAAATATTTTTTTTTGTATGATGTTTTTTTACATTTTGTTATTTGTAGTGATGAAAAGCAAAAGGAAATCACTAGAGGCAGCTATTCACAGGATTAGTCTGGACATAGGAGCCACCACAGATATAAAGGTAATGTTATTTCTTAACACATTCACACTTATAATTCAGACACCATGACAATGAGCATCTGATTAAAATCATTCATAGATATGGGGAAAAAAAAATTCAATTAAAAACATTAAAGTACAGCGCTAAATGTGACCTCCTTGTGATGAACACAGGGGGGAATCTCACGCAGTAATACTTGTAAACTGAATTGTCATGTCTGTGCTCCGCTCTCTTATTCCTGGTGCCCAAAGTATCGGGGTAATAGGTCAAAAAGCTCCACATCCAGAGATGAACAGGTGCTGCACAGAGACTTCCACTGCGAAGCATTTCCAAGAGCACACAAAGCTCTCCACTCATAATGTAATAATAGCACAATAGCAAAGTTTGTTGTGGAGATTTTTTGCCACCTGTCCGGTATTTAACCGGCAGGCCGGTAAAAAAATTGGCATCGGGCCAATGTTAAGTCTATGGAGGCAGAGACAAGGTTGGTATTTTTCTGAAGAAAACCCTAAGCTGGACAAATCTTCACAATAAACTTCACTATTGCGGTATTAGAGGTTGAGGATCCGTTATCCAAACATCCGTTATCCAAAATGATCCGTTATCCAAAATGATCCGTTATCCAAATTTGGGGGGGGGATTTTACCACAAGTTGCCAATTCTGCACGCACCAGTTTATTCATTGTCCAGGCCCCTTAAGCTGTGATATAGCCTTTCCATGCATGCTCAGATTCCCCTACGCACACAAAGGGTAATACAATGACACGTGTGCGGACCTGACACACCAACGGCAGGTTCCCAACCATGCCTCACATCACAGCTACATCACAGTAACAGGGATTTATTTGCTCTATACAGTATTTACATTAATATTACTGTATTTGCTGAGAGGCTTTAATATATATTATTGGTGAAAACGATCTGTTATAGGAAATTACCTGTTATCCAAAATACTTCTGGTTCCATGCATTTTGGATAAGGGATATAAAATAGATGGTCAGAGAAGCACACCAAAATTAAATAGCAAAAAACAAGGTAACTAGGTGCATCACCCCAGGGGGAGTCCACTATACACCCCCAGCAGTAGAAGTAACAGAGAACAAGATAGGGGGAGCACACCACAAAAAAATACTTAGACTAGTAAAGGGTATAATGCAAAAGATATTTTAATAAATATTAAATATGTAATAAATAACAAACAAGTATACATAGGACAGAATAAGTGAAGAAATTACTAACTTAAAAAATATACAAACATATACATGAAAATGACAAGACAAATAAGCTGAAAACATACAAGAAAAACGAATAAATACCCACTAATGCACAAAATGTAAAAAAATGCAAACAGGAATGAAGCAAGGGAGGACACACTGCGCAAAAAAAATTGGAGGACACCAACGTTTTGGCTAGAAGCCTTTGTCAAGGTGTCCACCTTTGTGGTGTGCTCCCCCTATCTTGTTCTCTATTTTGGATAAGGGACCCTGTATTGCATTACTAGTGGGGTGCTTTGTTTGCCCCTTTTTTTGCTGTTGGAAAAACGCTTGTGTCAATGAAAGACAACAAAGATCAGCAGCATATCCCAATATGTTCCAGAGCAATATCGAAACTAGGTTTTTAGAAATAAATATTATCCCCAAATTGGACTCAATAAGCAAGGTGAGGCAAATAAAAGGCACAATCTGGAAACTAAAGAGAAAGAACAATATTCGTAAAAATATGGACAGCGCTATAATATTTACACATTTATCTGATAACACAATGAACTGTGGAACATTGACAATTAAGTTGCAAAAAACAGTGGAATAATTCCTTATAGGCCCTGGGGATTGAAAAAGTTACATAAATAGAGCTGATATTTAAAACATTTTGCACCCCGAGTTTTAGTATCTTGTTGGTATCATCCATGGACAGGCAGGTTCGTATGTTGTTATACAGATCCTGATAAATCCAATGGAAACACGGTATCAGAAAGTGTGTCAATCACCGTTGCAGGAAACTAAAAAGAAATCGCTCCAGAGGCTTCGAAAATCAGAATTTGAAAAGCTACAAAGTGAATGTGAAAATATAACTGTGAATGAAAAGGGTATATACGAAGTGAACAGAAAAATGGAACTTGTCAACATGGAGAACTGTAGATTGAAACTTGTAAGTAAGAAAAGAATTCCTGCTTTCTCCATGTATTCATTCGGATTCTAGTGTACCCCTTGCTCAACCTACCACATATTACTTCGGTGGTCCGAGTAGCCCACAAATTTGGACTACTCAGGGACCACCGGAGCGATCTCAAAATCTGTATGAAAATCAGCCAAGGTGCCAGATTTTTGGAACTCCTCCAGAGTTTGGCTGCCTAAATGGTAGCCTCGGTCCTCTCCATAGATTTCTATGGATTTCGCCTTATTTTGGGGCCATTTCGGGAGGACCTTGGCTGTTATGGAAAAAGCTGAACTCCTCCCATAGAATTTCTCACCTGAATGTAAAAAATAAAAATAAAAGACACATTAATTAAATATATAAAATTTTAAAAAATGAACATAACATAATATAAAAACATCTTTTAATTAAAAATTCTATTACTGTAAATATTCTGTTATAATATATAATATAAATATAATAGTATATATTTTTGCAATTTAAATTTGTTTTCTGTGGGGGGAACTCACCAAGTCTGTCCCTGTACAAAGTTTCCTCACGGAAAAGGAAAAGAAAAGGAAAACAGTAAAGGGAAGAAGGAGATGGAGAAAGGGGAGGAGACGGTTTAAGGGGAAGGAGAAAAAGGAGAAAAAAAAAGAGTAAAGGAAAAGAAAAAGTAGGGGAAAAGGGGAAGAGGAATAAGGCGACAGGGAAAAGAAGGAAAAGAATAATTAAAGTAGGATGATAATAGAGATGAAGAGATGCACCTTAGAAGTAAAACTGCACAGCATCAAGTCACTTTAACGAATTATAGGATATCCCGGTACAGTCATTTATTTATCTACTCACCCCCTGTATACCCTATGTACCCTAAACCCTCTCTCTCTCCCTCCTTCCCCAATGCTCTATAAGATCTTATAATGTTTTTTTATTGTATTGTACTGTATGTTAATTTTTTGTACGATATGTCTTATCTTTTTATATATGGAAAAATAAAATGGGAGAAAAGGGGGAAAAAAAAGAAAAGAAATAAAGTTTAGAAGCAGTGCCCTACTGATATCAGCTCCATTCTAAATCAGATAAACAGACTGCAGATTCCCTTGTATGGAATCATTAAATACCCCATCTTCTATTATAATAATTATGACGCCAAGTAAAGGTAGATTCTCCAAATAAAGACTAAAAACAAATGTAAAAATATATGAATTGTAGTTATCTCCCAATTCTAATGGTGATATGTAAAAAGGGTACAAAGAATAGAATCCTGTGGAGATTATAATGATATATATTTATATATATTTCATTTTACCAGAGCAATGCACAGCTCAAACAAGATATTGCCAACACTGGAAATGAAGAAAAGAAGCAAATTTCAGCTATTGAACAAATGACAGGAAATCTGACTTCCCTTCTCGGTTAGTGCAAATGATTTCAGTGCATCAATAGCACACGTTATATATATATAGCCTACATAGATTAAATGTAGGTGTGTTATTGTAGAATTAACATATGTACTCGCAAACGAATAGAATATACTCTGAAAAAGATATATATATTTTTTTAACTATAAGCCTAGAATCCAGGTCCCCTGCAGAGCTGCAGTGGACCTGTATCCTCCTCCCAGGCCGCCATTGGCACACAGACATCGACCTACGACCTACGATGCTGCCCGATATATTTCTACCAAGTCTGTGGGTGGATTGGCAAGTCCTGGGAGGTGAATTGGTAAGTCTTGGGGTGAATTAGTAAGTCTGTGGGTGTATTGGCAAGTCCTGTGGGTGCACTGCTAAGTCCTTGGGTGTAATATTTTGCTATAGGGGCAATAATGAAAGGTAAGCAGAAGAACTGAAAATAACGGGACAGGGAAAGGGACTAAAGACTAGAGATACTGTTTTCAATCAAATTTTTATTAAATATTAAAAAAGTTTACACGCAAGAAGTATTTACTAGTAAAACCTTTTTTTTCCATATAGGGTAGTCTTATATTAAAGCAAATACAGTGTACCGTATTTGCTCGATTATAATACAAGGTTTTTTCAGAAAAAAATTTCTGAAAAATACCCCTCGTCTTATATTCGAGGTCGTCTTATAATCTGACCTCAAATTGAGGTCAGGTTATAAGACAGGGATCCAGGTCCCCAGCAGAGCTGCAGGGGACCTGGATCCCCCTCTCTAACAGCAGGGGATGTCTGCGCGATGAGCGCAGACTCCCCCTGCTGCCGCCCGGCACAACTGCCGGGACTTTTATGATGAAGCCTGGTCCTTCCCGCTTCGTCATAAAAGTCCCGGCGGTCGTGCCGGGCGGCAGCAGGGGAGGTCTGCGCTCATCGCGCAGACATCCTCCGCTGCCCCGCTAGCCACCAGGGAGAATTGGGCAGCTGGGGGATGTCTGCACTATACACAGAGTAACAAGGGAGGGGGGGGCAGAGAGAAACAAGGGGGGAAGAGACAGAGGCGAGGGGGGAGTCAAAGGGAGGGGGAGAGAGAGACAACACTAAGGGTCGGAGAGAGACAAAGCTGGGGGCAAGGGAAAGAGGGAGGCAGCATTGGCACATAAAAGGAAATAAAAACAAGAAATAAATTTTTTGATATAATTTTTTATTAAAAAAGCAATTTACATGTGAATATATACAAGTTGAACTTTTTTCCTATAGGGTAGTCTTATATTCAGGCTTTTAGGTTTTTTCCTAATGGAATATCCAAAGTTTGGGGGGTCGTCTTATAATCAGGGTCGTCTTATAATCGAGCAAATACGGTATATTGATCAGTACCATGTGGTTTGAACTTTAAAGATTAAATACATTTTCCTCTGGTTCTTTACATAGTGCACATTCAAGAAGGCTGGGAAAAGGATGCCTTTGTTTGCAATGTAAGTTTTTTTTAAACTCTATTTAATATTTGATTTTCCAAAATCCTTTGCTATTAATACCTTTTTTGTGACGCTAGGAGATTCTATGCTTTTCTACTTTTCAGTGCTCAAAAGGTACTAGGAATGCATAGAACTCTTATGGGACCCCTCCTGTCAGATTAGGCCACTTTGAGTGGTGTCAGTCTGACAGGGAAAACATAGACGATGCTCAAATCGATTACCAGCTACATTTTGCTATATCAGGCTGTGTCCCATCTTCCGACAAGTAATGTTGCGAGGTATTGCAGGTTTTCGACAGGGACCCATAGGGTCTATTAACACCCTGTTCAGTTCTCTGCCCCCGGTGACCCCGGCCACCTTGTGATCACGAGGCCAAGAACAAAAAAAAAATGGTTTTGGTACTTGTGTCTTCTGGGACGCAAGTACCATGCGTTATGAAGGGGTTAAAGGGCTAGAGTCAGTATTGTGCAGTGGTGTATATGTTAGCATTTTATAGATGTATAGCTCAAAATCCTTTATCATGTAATGGGTAAATGACTGCGGTTATTATAATTGGTCTCGTCCAGATCTTCATCCCTGCTGATGGTACACTGGAAGCACTGTTCCTCTAATATAAAAAGGTATCTTCTTCTTATTAGATCTCGAGGGATGAAGTATTCACGTGACCTTTTAAACATATTTGACACTAGACATGTGCATTTGTTCTCGGACTAATGCATTATCGTCCATTCGTCCGAAAAACGAATAACGAAAATGCGAAACTAACGAAAGACGAATGAACGAATGGTTAATAAACGAAAATCATTCGTCCATTCGTGCAATTGACATTCTATAAACCGAAATAGAGTCGGTTTATAGAATACCAATAGCATTACAATGCTATTCTATAAACCGAAAAAGAGTCCCCATTCATACGAATAGGTCAATTGACCTATTTGTATGAATGGGGACTCTTGTTCGGTTTATAGAATACATAGAATTACATGTATTCTATAAGCCGAAAGTCTATAAACGAAGGTCGTTCGGTTTATAGACTTTCAGTTTATAGAATACATGTAATTCTATGCTATTCTATAAACCGAAAGTCTATAAACCGAACGACCTTCGGTTTATAGACTTTCGGCTTATAGAATACATGTAATACTATTGGCTTTCTATAAACCGAACTAGAGTCCCCATTCATAATAAATTCTTATGAATGGGGACTCTAGTTCGGTTTATAGAAAGCCAATAGCATTACATGTATTCCATAAGCCGAAAGTCTATAAACTGAACGAAGTTTGGTTTATAGACTTTCGATTTATGGAATGTGTAGGTCAATTGATTCGTACGAAAGAATAAAACGAAACGAAAATAATGAACGAATTTCGTCTGAAACGAATGCAGTAATGAACGAAATTTGTTTTAGACGAAATAAATAACATTTTTGTCCGAATGGACGAAAACTAAACGAAAATTTTAGTTTTACACATGTCTATTTGACACCATAATTACATCACTGCTAATCACATCACTCAGATTTCCATCCACCCATAGAAGTGATCACAGGGAAATGCAAGTTAAATGATTAGAGATCCGTATTCACCGAATCTAAAAAGTGAACTTCAAAATCAGGCCTTGGTAGCTGAGCTTATCTTTCCAAATCTGCTATTAATGCCTGATTTTTGCCGTTCATTTGTCAAATCAACTCCTCTTTTAGTGACCAGAACCCTCGCCCCCCCCCCCCCCATGTATACTGTATAAACGAAACCAACTCTGATTTCTGTTGTGAATTATTCCAGGACTTTTCGGAGCGTGATCAAGAGATCCTGGATTCCATCATAGTACTTATTACAAAACTGAACAATCGAGAAGAGAAGATTGGACATCTAAACGGAATACTCCAGAGAGAGTTCATGGGACTGGCTTCACTATTAGAAACCAAAACGGGTCTGTACTAGTAACATGCCATCTACATGATCTATATACAGTGTGTTCATAGGTGCATTTAAAATGTGTTTTTAATGAGTCAGTGACAGGGACAATCCTAGGGTCACGAGCTCCTGGGTGTAGGATTTTTTTGGTGCCCCCATGTTGGGCGTGGTTATATTACTAACTCCTCCCCTTTACAAATGTATTCAAGAAATATAAATTAAAATACCAACATTTTATTATAAATTATTTAAAAAAAGAAAAGTAGAAACCCGGTGTGATTATTATTCATACTGAATGTGCTAATCATGTGTGAAAATCAGAACAATACTATCATCTCATACTTATTTTTATTTTCACATTTGATTATCACATTCAATATGAATAATCGTGATTAAACACATGTTCTCTCATATATGCAACAGTATTATTTAGTACAGGGGTCTCCAAACTATCTCCTCTCGCCAGCATCTCCATGTGAGAAGTCAGCATGGTGTCAATGCACCGACATGCTTCCATGCTGCCTCTCCTGCAATGTTCACGCACTTATCTGATGTCAGAGCGCCAGGGTCACTTGACCCTTCGGTGCTCAAATGAGATCAGTGCGCACGTATACCCACACACACACACACACATATACCCAGACACTCCCAGCCACACACACACACACATATACCCAGACACTCCCAGCCACACACACACACATATACCCAGACACTCCCAGCTACACACACACACACACACACACATATACCCAGACACTCCCAGCCACACACACACACACACACATATACCCAGACACTCCAAGCCACACACACACACACACACACACACACACACACACATATACCCAGACACTCCCAGCCACACACACACATATACCCAGACACTCCCAGCCACACATATACCCAGACACTCCCAGCCACACACACACACACATATACCCAGACACTCCCAGCCACACACACACACACATATACCCAGACACTCCCAGCCACACACACGCACATACCCAGACACTCCCAGCCACACACACGCACATACCCAGTCACTCCCAGACACACACGCATTTACCCAGTCACTCCCAGACACACACGCATTTACCCAGTCACTCCCAGACACACACACATTTACCCAGTCACTCCCAGACACACACACATTTACCCAGTCACTCCCAGACACACACACATTTACCCAGTCACTCCCAGACACACACACATTTACCCAGTCACTCCCAGACACACACACATTTACCCAGTCACTCCCAGACACACACACATATACCCAGTCACTCCCAGACACACACACATATACCCAGTCACTCCCAGACACACACACATATACCCAGTCA